>CM061921.1:56221219-56821219 GCA_031002005.1 Vandiemenella viatica
GGTCATTCTTCCCTTGCTAGCTAAGTGTTTAACACAGCACAGGTTTTTGCCTGGCCAGGGGCATTTTCCGCGTATCACTAGAACCCACTATTGAGACGGACGTGGGTCGTCGTTATTTTAGCCAAGTTAAACTTTTATGAAGTGAATTGAGCTACAGAGTTTTTTGTTAGGATGTGCCACGCAAGTGAAACAGCTATTAAAGTAGTAATAGTAGTAGTCAGCGGTGGCCTTAGCCATTGCGAGGCCCCGGGCGGAAAGATCTTTGCGAGGCCCTTGCCCAGTGTGCAAAGTTTGTGAATCGAAAATAGGTATTTCTGATCCAAAATCATAAATAAGTAAATTTTGAGTTTTAAAATATTATATATGAAGTGTTATTAAAAGTTAACAAACATAAAGACGTTAAATGCCTTGATAGATATACGCAGGGATTTAAAAATGATGTTTGCAGTTTTTCCTAAGACTAAAATTTTAATTAAAGCACAAAAATCTAACGAATGAACTACGTCATTTTCAATTCAAACAATAGAAAGGGCTGAAATCCGATATTGTGTAATCGAATTTCTCAAATATGCTTTAATAATGTGAAATATGAAAAACTTTATGCGGACGCAACCGTCTTAGGTGTGGTGGCAATAATTCTTAGTACTACTTTGATAGTGGGGTACACTTCAGTTAATGTTTTTTCTATTATATATCTCATCACCGAGATAACGCCGTCATTTTCTTCTTTTACACCGATTAACATATTCAGTTCTTCATATAATTCTTGTACATCTATATCAGATGTTTCTCCTGCTGTTTAAGGTACCTGAAAGAAACTGCATTGCTTCGAAAGTTCAGTCACTAATTTCCATTAATCTTTTTACGCTATACATAAAAGCAAATATGTCATACCATACGACGAGAACAACTACAAATTCGTAGGTAGTTATTTCCTTTTCTATAGAGTGGCATTCACTATCCAACTGACAATCGGTACTATTTTCTGCTAAATCCCTCAAAGCATCAAATATATCTCTCGTTGGTATTTAAATGCCTTCACCAATTCTACCCTGCTTTCCCATCTAGTTTCAGAAAGTGGTTCTAGTGAAAAGGATTTTACATGGGCTTTTAAAATAGCCCACTTATAACTCGATCTTTCAGAAAGGCGATGCTGCATCTCCTAGGATGAGTTTCCAGCCATGACTCTTATAGGGCAAAAAATAAGCAGGTGGATTAATTTCAAGTTTCTGAACACCACTTTTTTATCCACGCATATTGTCTTCATTATCATATCCTTGACATCTGCAGATTTTGCAATGATATACCCAGGTGTTATAGCTCTGTGATTATACGAGATAATTGATGAAACTATCAGCTGTGGCTTTTTCGACAGCTAAGAAGCCAGTAAAATGTTCAGTTTCAGCTGAATTTGTATTAAAAATTCTTATACTAACTGACAATTGCTCAACACGAGAAACATTACAAGTACAATCAAAAATAAATGAGTAATTTTATTCTTTACTATTTTGTCGCCAATTTAAATCTTCAAGTGACTTGTATCAGCTCATGCTGAATATTTTTTTTAAATAATGGCTCTAATCGACTTGTCTCTTACTTGTTTTAAGTGAAGTCGTAACGTTGAATCAAATAGGGATTATTAACTTTACTAAATCTATTAAGTTGCCGTTAGTCTCACTTGAACCTGAGTCAAATATTAATTTCTCTCTATGATCTCTGAAGTCCCAATTGTGAGATGTCAAAAAATTTAAAATTTCAAGCAGACATTCTAAAGTCTCTCCAACCCTGTCTTTCTTCATTCAGGGCTTTTGGTTTACTTTTTGACGGCGCAGTCCGGTGTTGGGCTGGTGGATGTGGAGAAGCGTATGGAGGGAGTTTCTACTTCTTCACGACCAAATTATGTATCCGTGTTATTGAAGGCCTTAAAGAGTGTCTTTTCTTCATACTCACTTCCATGTTCATCAGATGTCCGTAATCTGTAGATTGTGCCATTCTAAAACATTCGTAAAAATTCGTTTCATCATCCATCAGATGTTATGACAAATGTACCACTATTTTTGGTGTATGTTTTTGGATAGCAAAAATGAAGTAAATTATATAGAAAAAGATTACATTTATTTTATTATGTTTGAATATATATTTCATTACTTCTAGATTTGATGTAATGTCTTAGATGGTTATGGCGTGTGATTGCGGTTGGTAGATCCTGGTTGTAGCTTAATAATGATCTTTTTTCTGGCAAAGCTTTGATTTGTTAATTTGAAGCTGCTAGGACGCTGCATGGTTAGAATTCTTCCTTAAACTCTGGGTCTTCTATTCCTGGCAGGATTACCGGAATAAAATAGGTGGATACGATAGATGTGCATTGCACAGCTGGTAAGAACTCTATGACTAGGTCTTTGAGACCACAAAATATATAGGCCTAATGACCTCATTGTTTATTAACAAAAACTGTCGATTAAATTGAAAGTAACCTCAAATGAAACAAACACGTCAAATGCGAAGTGATTGATGTTTGACATTTCATTGCATTTGCGTTCAGAAACGCGAGAATCTTTCAGTCCAGTATAGTGTATGAAAAACTTTTAATGGTGGTTTGTTAATACTGTGCTTGGATGATATTTTTGTAAGTAAAAGATCAACCACTGAGGTGATGACATGAGTCAGATAAAGAAAATATTTTAACATACTTTATTACTTTCGTAGATTATAAAGTACACCTAGGCAAAATAAAGAACAATACCATAAAACAGAGTATGGTTTGCTACCCTGGCTGTGACTTCAAACTCACTTTTTGAGAAACCACCAAATGAAAACGTTAAAGGAGACTGAAGACAGCAGGAACAAGTTCGTTACACGGCCGAGCTACGGACAAGTATGCACACAGGAAGGGTGCAGAGTATACCTGTCAAGTATGACTCGATCTTTCAGCGTAAGGTGAAAAGTTGACGAACGAAATGAAACACGGATTGCCCGAGCGTAAATCGTAAACACGATGAAAGTAACAAAACTGAGCGTTCCAGTGGGTTTTGTAATATGCTAGGCACGAGATTAAAATAGTAATGAATTTTTCGACTATGTTTACAGCTAAATTACAAAAAATTATTATTCAGTGATAAATTGTTTAATTTTGATACCATTAATCTTACTTTTTATATGAATGTGATACTGAATAAATCTAAATGAGAAATTTTGATTAGGTACATATTAATATATACTTTGCTATCTATTAACCAATTTTATTGTTATCACTAATGCTAATTTTTTTTTTTAATTTAATTTTTTGAACAGTGGTTGTTGCGCGAGGCCCCGGGCGATTGCCCTGTTCGCCATCCCCTAAGGCCGCCTCTGGTAGTAGTAGTTGTTGTTGTTGATTTTTTTTTTCCTGCCAACGGACTGCGAGCTGCGACGCCTTCGGGAAGGTAGAGGGACATTCACTCGCGGCTGCGACTGAGGCCTGACGCGGTGTGAGTCAGCGTGGGTACGAGTGGAGTACTTGAGTACAGGTAGTCTAGGGATGTAACGGATATCCGCATCAGAATCCACAAATGCCGAACTTTCGAGTGAAATCCTACCTCCGCTTCCGAATCCGCACCCGCAGTTTCTAATGCGGATGTATAGCGGATGTTTTGTTTATATTGCAATGTACAGTATTCTTTTATACGAGATTCTGCCCATCGTCGATTAGCTAACAACTACCTGTTTTTTTTTCACAAACTTGCAATAAAATTAACAATGAACTGAACGGTATTATTACCTAAGTGACGAATTTACAAGTTTGAACTTGCATATAATGGAAAGCGGCCTATTCACGGTCCAACTTATAGGACATCCGCGTAGAACTACCGTAGGATGCGCTCACCCATTCACGTTACTTCAAGGGGTCCAAAAATGTTCCAAGGAATCATTTCCACTCGTACTTTCTCGCCGCACACTAGTATCAATATCTCACACTCGCATGATCCTCCAATCATGATTCAACGCAATAGTTTGTTGGAAGGCAAGGATCCGTTTTGTTTGTCTGGGAGTCCAACAACATCCAACACCCTGTAGTCCTGTAACGCCTTTCACAGCCCATCAAGAGTCCTTTATCGGAAATTCGGATCATCGTAGGTCCTACCAGTTGGACTGTGAATGGGCCACTATAGCGGTGGACAGGAGGGTGGCGGGCACGGAGTACTGCGGTAGCGTGGCCTTCTGCTTGACGCTTGAATTAGTCGATCCGCGAACTCCGCAAAGTTCGTATGACAAAGATTGTTTTCTAGACGCGTGTGAAGTTATGTGAATAATTTAATTCACTTGTGAAATCATCCTATGTTTTTTGTTATTGAAAGGTGAGGCAAAAATAAGTCAGTAATGCAGTAAGTAGGGAGATAATAAGAGTTCAAGCGCACCGCCAGGTGGCAGCACGGTCGTATGACGTCACAAGATGGCCGCCCCCCGTTTGGCCGGCCAAGATGGCCGCCGTTAGTTCCCCGATCTGCGGCTAGATGGCGCTGGACCGTTAGTTCTTTGGGTGACTGGTAGATGGCGTTCGGTGCAAGTATTTCCGGCGCACTCTGCGAAATGTGTACAATTCCCACTCGACTGTTTGCTTATCTATTAAGCGTGACGAAATGTGTACTCTTCGCGTCGGCTGACTATTTCTGTTCTGGCAAGATGCAAATATTTCAGCACAGTAAAATATTTTCTTCGGTTCTTAAGCGTAAATCATTGCAATTTTACTAAAAAAAAAAAAAAAGTCCACATCAACGGATATTACGTGAACAGACATCGGTAGCGTTGGGACTAGGTCGCCGGTTCGAGTCCGGCCGCGGTGTTTTTATTGAAAAAGCCGTTCCAACTCGTCAATTTCCAAATCAAAATTTTAGTTTCCATACCTAGAGAGGATACCTGCCTTGAATAAAAAATAAGTCGAAAAGCATAAATGTTTCCTTTTAACGTTCGATATGGAAAAAAACCGTCATAAACTCCAGATATAAATTCTATGTGTACCTGTTTTCATGAAATTATTTAGCGTTCTTGCCTCGCATTCGGGAGGACGGAGGTTCGAATCCCCATCCAGGCATCCATGGTTTCCCAAAATCACTCCAGGTGAATGGTGGGATGCTTCCTTCAAAAGACCATGACCAATTCATTCCCATACCTTTCCCGTCTCTAAAGACCACGTTGTTAGAGAGACGTTAAAAAAAAAATCGACTGCCGATGTGCATAGTATCCCGTTTCTAGGGCGTCCAACACAGCGTTCGTATGATTGCAGAATTTTGTACAGAGTCTCAGGCTTGCAGCGAATTTCGTATGCATTTGTTCAGGTGTCCTGCTATCGATAAGGAATTCAGGTTGCGCCATATGCTCATTGCACTGCAAAACCGCCCCAGCGGGATACATAGAAATATTTCAGCATTCACTTCGGTTCAAGAAGAAATTATTACGAGATGAGAATAATTATTATATGTCAGTTTTCGTAGTACAAATCTAGGAAACATTTTTTATGGTAGCCCAATCACTCGTGTTTTCAAAACGAAAATCGAAAATTTTGTTTTCATTCTGGTGAACAGATAAACTGCTTGAGTCTTTGTATTTAATTAAAAAATAGACCATGTGAAAGCGTAACTTTTACGTTTAAAACGTGATAATGAACCATGGAATGTCCTGACATAGCTCAAATTCACATCTATACAATGCAGTTCTGATATTCGAATTTGGCAGAGGGTGCTTTGCACAAAAAATAACCCTACAGACATTTATGAAGTGATTACATGTTAATCTCTCGACTGATATCAAACCAATCAGCCAGCAATTTTTTCCAGCCTGTTTTCTCAACCCTTTGGACAAGAGCCCCACTTGAAAATATTTGTGACATGATTAACAAAGCCTTTCCCACACCAAGGCTATAAAAATCAAAGTTTCTAATTTGGCCATGGAATGGAACGAGGGGAGAAAGAATTCGTATAAGCACCAGTACAGCACATTATTTCTCTAATCTCTGCTGTCACTGGTATAAAAAAAATATTTCATCACACTCGTAATTTTTGCCAACAAGCTCAAACCTATATTGTCTGTCTATCCAGACCAATCTATGTATCAATTCTGTAATGTTTTCGTAAGCAATCACAAATTGAGTGCCCTTAGCAATCCCTTGTGACACATCAGTGATTGACTAGAAACAGAGAGATATACGCTGTGCCATGTACTTACCCACCTTTAACTGTATTTTACAGCACAGCAAGTATGTTCCAGGAACGAAACATCGTTTGTTAATCTTACTAATTTCACCCCTGCCCTTTGTGATAAAAATCGAGTCAGTGTAAGGCAGTGCTAAGCACAGAACATGCTGATTCGTCATAAAATGCCTGTGGCCAAGGTGGAGATATAGAAAATTTACCCACTTACTTATAGAAGAAATCCAGTGCACTATTCATAATTCTTTCACCAAGATCTACCCTAGCCTCATCGCCAACATACGCCCAGCACTTCCCCAGTCTTCATTCTGTTTCTAATGATTCCCAATCCAACCTCTGAACAGTTACTGACAGGGTTACCTTTTGTTCGTGTGTTAAAGTAAACCAAAAATTCGCAAAGTCTTCTCCTAATCATTAACAGGGATTCCAGCTACCAAAATGTTCACTTAAGGTGGTTCTACTGAAGTTTTCCAAGAAAATTCTCCAGGACAATATTTTTCAACCAATCAGGTGCCAGGAGAGTTCTCCATTCGGTATAAATGTTCCCATGTGACGCCAAACTTCGGATTCAGGGCCAAGTGTGACATTTGACTGTAATTGCATGCTTTGTTCATGTAACCACGATAAAAGTTACCATAATGCTCTTAGCTAACTGATAGTTTCTTGGTCATCAAACAGGCATCATAACCCACATTTTAATAGAAGATCCCCACACATCGACAAGTATCCAAAGGTGCAGACACTAGTTCTATTGCGCCGAAGATAGCACCCACGCTTGAACTGTCGTAAATTGTTAGTCAAAGTGGGTGTTTGGATATTTTATCCACTCAGGCCTCATCATCTAAAGTCTAATGACAGATTGTGGTCATGGCCAACTTAGGCTCCATACACACTCAGAATTATTCTGCCAATATCCATTCTAACAGCATTATACACCACATACAGCCCCTGACACTCTTCCAATCTCCCAATGACATCCAGTCCAGTTCCTTTATTAAGGCACTTGTTGAATATTTTCCACTAATAAATCTAGCTGCTATATTTTGCACCTTGCATTTGATGTACAAAAAATGTGGTCTCCATACTACACTTATATATACAAGAAATGGTCTGACTGTGGGTTTGTACCCAAGTCCTTCGCTTCTCTGGTACATCCCCTCATCACCCTCTCTGTTAAATGATTTTTATGTAGTGAAAAACGTGAGAAACACAATTCGTATGCCAACACAAACGGCAGTAAACTGTAAAGAGTACAGTGAAATGGGAGATTGCCTAAGCCCTGAAGCAATGGTTAGAAGCACACGTTGATGGTGAGCATAATTCTATAACCATATATTTTAGACTCAAATTAACAGAGGAAGTAGACACACGCACACACTTGTACATGCATACAGCGAGGTCGACAGAACTAACAGCAAGCATCATGGAAACGATGAAGTGGGGCAGAATTGTCGTTACCACTGATTAACTGGGCAGAACTATCGTTAAAAAAATCATCAGACAGACGAGTTTAAGTCAGGTATCACAATACTTACACTTACATGCACAAAGAGAGACGCAGATATACATGTACAAGTCTACAGAAAGTTCAGGACAACTACCTGCACCAATCATGGAAACAAAAAAAAAGTGGTGTAGTACTTTCTTGCCCCCATGACTGGCTGAAAAACAGAACTCTCCTTACATATCATCTGCCTGGCGAGATAGAGGGTGTGCAAAAGATGGCATGTTTTCACCATACACCTAAGTATTTACATCATAAATAGTGTTCATCACACACAATTGATTACATTTACCATCAATACGTTTCTCCCACACTGCAACCCTATCTGCCATTCATTAAGAGTGCCCCAGGTACCATGAGTTACAATAGACATTTGACTATCAGCAGATACCAGAACCCCTCATATTCATACTAGGTCTCAACCACAAATCCATACATATCCATACACAAGCTCAAAGAAACAGGAACAGCAAATCATACATCCAGATAAATGAGTTTAAGGAAGGTATCACCATACTTACGCACACAGACACATATATCCATGCCTACAGCGAGCTCAACACAACAACCAGCACAATCATGGAAAAGAAAAAGTGGGACAGAACCCCCATGGCTCATAACTCGGAAACGATGAAGTGGGGGCAGAATTGTCGTTACAACTGATTAACTGGACAGAACTATCGTTACAAAAATCATCAGACAGACGAGTTACTTACGCTTACATGCACAAAGAGAGACGCAGATACACATGTCCAAGACTACACAACTACCGGTACCAATCATGGAAACAAAAAAGTGGTGTAGTACTCTCTTGCCTCATGACTGGCTGAAAAACAGAAGTCTCCTTACATATCATCAGCCTGGCGAGATAGAAGGTGTGCAAAAGATGACATGTTTTCACCATAAACCTAAGTGTTCATCGCGCCCCAGTTGATTATTTACCATCAACACGTCTCTCCCACACCGCAACCCTTTCTACCATTCAGTAAAAAAGTGACGCAGGTACCATGAGTTGCAATAGACACTTGGCTATCAGATCTCACCCACAAATCCATATATCTCAATACACTAGCACAAACAAGCATAAGTGGAGGGACAGCAAAATCATTCGTCCAGACAGACGTTTTTATAGAAGGTATCACCATATTTACGCATACAGACACAGAGAGAGACGCACAAACACTCACATTTCCATGCCTTCAGCGAGCTAGACACAACAACCAGCCCCAATCATGGCGACGAAAAAGTGGGGTAGAACCCCCATGGCTCATAACTGACCAAAAATCATCAGTAACATATGTTCCAGGCACCATACTCTTCACATCAACATCATCTCATTTATTTCACACTACAGACCTCACTACCATCCAGTATCATGTGTGCTAGGTACAAAACTGTTCACATCAGCACCAACACGTCTATCCCACACCTAAGCTTTTTCTGCCATTCAGTAACATGTGCTCCCCATGTACCACGAGTAGCAGTAGACACTTGGTCATCAGACAGATACATAACTCCCATATTCATACTAGGTCTCACCCACAAATCCATACGTCACCTCACACAAGCATAAGTGCAGGAACAGCACATCATACATCCAGAAAAACGAGATAAAGGAAGGTATCACCACATTTACGCAAAAAAACACAGAGATAGAGATGCATACACACGTACATTTCCATGCCTACAGCGATCTCGACTCAACAACTAGCCCAATCATGGCAACGAAAAAGTGGAACAGAACACCCATGACTGGCCAAAAATCATAGAAAGACACACACACACTCACATGTCAATGCATTCACACAGTTCCATTCATCACCACACATAACTGGAGGAAAGAGACTGAACATGCTAGATCCAAACTGAAGAGTTACAGGATGTGTGAAGTTTGAAATCACAGCCACATCTCGCCCACACCGCAACCCTTTCTGTCATTTAGTAATATGTGCCCCCATGTACCACGAGTAGCAGTAGACACTTGGTCATCAGACAGATATCATAACTCCCATATTCATACTAGGTCTCACCCACAAATCCATATGTCACCTCACACAAGCATAAGTGCAGGAACAGCACATCATACATCCAGACAAACGAGATAAAGGAAGGTATCACCACATTTACGCAAAAAAACACACAGAGATAGAGACGCATACACACGTACATTTCCATGCCTACAGCGATCTCGACTCAACAACTAGCCCAATCGTGGCAACGAAAAAGTGAAACAGAACACCCATGACTGGCCAAAAATCATAGAAAGACACACATACACACACACACACTCACATGTCAAAGCATTCACGCAGTTCCATTCATCACCATACATAACTGGAGGAAAGAGACTGAACATGCTAGATCCAAACTGAAGAGTTACAGGATGTGTGAAGTTTGAAATCACAGTCACATCTCTCCCACACCGCAACCCTTTCGGTCATTTAATAACATGTGACCCAGGTACCATGAGTTACAATAGACACTTGTCTATCAGACGGGTATCATAACCTCCATATTCATACTAGGTCTCACCCACAAACCCATACGTCTCCACACAAGCACAAACATATGGGAGGAACAGCAATTCATACGTCCAGATAAATGAGTTTAAGGAAGGTATCACCATACTTACGCATACAGACACAGAGAAAGACGCACACAGACACATATATCCATGCCTACAGCGAGCTCAACACAACAACCAGCCCAATCATGGCAAAGAAAAAGTGGGACAGAACCCCCATGGCTCAAGACTGACAAAAAAAAATCATCATTAACATGTGTTCCAAGTAACAAACTCCTCACATCAAAATCATATCATTTAACTCACACTACAGACCTCTCTGCCATTCAGTATCGTTGGTAATATGTACAAAGCTAATTTCATAAGTTACCACATACATACAAGTAATTGCAGGAAAGGGTCCCGACACACGACATCCACACTGAGGTGTTACATGATAGGCAGATGATAGCATGTCTTTACAATACATCTCAGTGCTCACCACACATACTTGATTTTTAATGTGCCATCAGTATAGCTGGTGGCTGGAACTAAGCTCTTGGCAATGTTTGGTCAAAAGTCATTTGTTAATAGCAGCTCATCAAAGACAAATTTTGGGTGAACCTGCCCAGGCGGGCGCGGCGGAGAGGTGGCCACCCTTCCCCACTGCGGACAAAAATACCGTAATACGCCGGTCTAAAAGCGCGGACCGCGATGTATTTTCCGACTGGGACCTACTACCGGTAACCGCATTTTTAGGACCGCACTGAAGACCGGAATTTCATTGCGCTCGTAGGCGGTAATATGCGCCAGTATACCGACCTACTAAAACACGATGTACGCGTCTGTAGTGTGAGTTAAATGATATGATTTTGATGTGAGGAGTTTGTTACTTGGAACACATGTTAATGATGATTTTTTTTGTCAGTCTTGAGCCATGGGGGTTCTGTCCCACTTTTTCTTTGCCATGATTGGGCTGGTTGTTGTGTTGAGCTCGCTGTAGGCATGGATATATGTGTCTGTGTGCGTCTTTCTCTGTGTCTGTATGCGTAAGTATGGTGATACCTTCCTTAAACTCATTTATCTGGACGTATGAATTGCTGTTCCTCCCATATGTTTGTGCTTGTGTGGAGACGTATGGGTTTGTGGGTGAGACCTAGTATGAATATGGAGGTTATGATACCGTCTGATAGACAAGTGTCTATTGTAACTCATGGTACCTGGGTCACATGTTATAAATGACAGAAAGGGTTGCGGTGTGGGAGAGATGTGGCTGTGATTTCAAACTTCACACATCCTGTAACTCTTCAGTTTGGATCTAGCATGTTCAGTCTCTTTCCTCCAGTTATGTATGGTGATGAATGGAACTGTGTGAATGCATTGACATGTGAGTGTGTGTGTGTCTTTCTATGATTTTTGGCCAGTCATGGGTGTTCTGTTCCACTTTTTCGTTGCCATGATTGGGCTAGTTGTTGAGTCGAGATCGCTGTAGGCATGGAAATGTACGTGTGTATGCGTCTCTATCTCTGTGTGTTTTTTTTTTGCGTAAATGTGGTGATACCTTCCTTTATCTCGTTTGTCTGGATGTATGATGTGCTGTTCCTGCACTTATGCTTGTGTGAGGTGACATATGGATTTGTGGGTGAGACCTAGTATGAATATGGGAGTTATGATATCTGTCTGATGACCAAGTGTCTACTGCTACTCGTGGTACATGGGGGCACATGTTACTGAATGGCAGAAAAAGCTTAGGTGTGGGATAGACGTGTTGGTGCTGATGTGAACAGTTTTGTACCTAGCACACATGATACTGGATGAGTGAGGTCTGTAGTGTGAAATAAATGAGATGATGTTGATGTGAAGAGTATGGTGCCTGGAACATATGTTACTGATGATTTTTTGGTCAGTTATGAGCCATGGGGGTTCTACCCCACTTTTTCGTCGCCATGATTGGGGCTGGTTGTTGTGTCTAGCTCGCTGAAGGCATGGAAATGTGAGTGTTTGTGCGTCTCTCTCTGTGTCTGTATGCGTAAATATGGTGATACCTTCTATAAAAATGTCTGTCTGGACGAATGATTTTGCTGTCCCTCCACTTATGCTTGTTTGTGCTAGTGTATTGAGATATATGGATTTGTGGGTGAGATCTGATAGCCAAGTGTCTATTGCAACTCATGGTACCTGCGTCACTTTTTTACTGAATGGTAGAAAGGGTTGCGGTGTGGGAGAGACGTGTTGATGGTAAATATAATCAACTGGGGCGCGATGAACACTTAGGTTTATGGTGAAAACATGTCATCTTTTGCACACCTTCTATCTCGCCAGGCTGATGATATGTAAGGAGACTTCTGTTTTTCAGCCAGTCATGAGGCAAGAGAGTACTACACCACTTTTTTGTTTCCATGATTGGTACCGGTAGTTGTGTAGTCTTGGACATGTGTATCTGCGTCTCTCTTTGTGCATGTAAGCGTAAGTAACTCGTCTGTCTGATGATTTTTGTAACGATAGTTCTGTCCAGTTAATCAGTTGTAACGACAATTCTGCCCCCACTTCATCGTTTCCGAGTTATGAGCCATGGGGGTTCTGTCCCACTTTTTCTTTTCCATGATTGGGCTGGTTGTTGTGTTGAGCTCGCTGTAGGCATGGATATATGTGTCTGTGTGCGTAAGTATGGTGATACCTTCCTTAAACTCATTTATCTGGATGTATGATTTGCTGTTCCTGTTTCTTTGAGCTTGTGCATGGATACGTATGGATTTGTGGTTGAGACCTAGTATGAATATGAGGGGTTCTGGTATCTGCTGATAGTCAAATGTCTATTGTAACTCATGGTACCTGGGGCACTCTTAATGAATGGCAGATAGGGTTGCAGTGTGGGAGAAACGTATTGATGGTAAATGTAATCAATTGTGTGTGATGAACACTATTTATGATGTAAATACTTAGGTGTATGGTGAAAACATGCCATCTTTTGCACACCCTCTATCTCGCCAGGCAGATGATATGTAAGGAGAGTTCTGTTTTTCAGCCAGTCATGGGGGCAAGAAAGTACTACACCACTTTTTTTGTTTCCATGATTGGTGCAGGTAGTTGTCCTGAACTTTCTGTAGACTTGTACATGTATATCTGCGTCTCTCTTTGTGCATGTAAGTGTAAGTATTGTGATACCTGACTTAAACTCGTCTGTCTGATGATTTTTTTAACGATAGTTCTGCCCAGTTAATCAGTGGTAACGACAATTCTGCCCCACTTCATCGTTTCCATGATGCTTGCTGTTAGTTCTGTCGACCTCGCTGTATGCATGTACAAGTGTGTGCGTGTGTCTACTTCCTCTGTTAATTTGAGTCTAAAATATATGGTTATAGAATTATGCTCACCATCAACGTGTGCTTCTAACCATTGCTTCAGGGCTTAGGCAATCTCCCATTTCACTGTACTCTTTACAGTTTACTGCCGTTTGTGTTGGCATACGAATTGTGTTTCTCACGTTTTTCACTACATAAAAATCATTTAACAGAGAGGGTGATGAGGGGATGTACCAGAGAAGCGAAGGACTTGGGTACAAACCCACAGTCAGACCATTTCTTGTATATATAAGTGTAGTATGGAGACCACATTTTTTGTACATCAAATGCAAGGTGCAAAATATAGCAGCTAGATTTATTAGTGGAAAATATTCAACAAGTGCCTTAATAAGGAACTGGACTGGATGTCATTGGGAGATTGGAAGAGTGTCAGGGGCTGTATGTGGTGTATAATGCTGTTAGAATGGATATTGGCAGAATAATTCTGAGTGGTGTATGGAGCCTAAGTTGGCCATGACCACAATCTGTCATTAGACTTTAGATGATGAGGCCTGAGTGGATAAAATATCCAAACACCCACTTTGACCTAACAATTTACGACAGTTCAAGCGTGGGTGCTATCTTCGGCGCAATAGAACTAGTGTCTGCACCTTTGGATACTTGTCGATGTGTGGGGATCTTCTATTAAAATGTGGGTTATGATGCCTGTTTGATGACCAAGAAACTATCAGTTAGCTAAGAGCATTATGGTAACTTTATCGTGGTTACTTGAACAAAGCATGCAATTACAGTCAAATGTCACACTTGGCCCTGAATCCGAAGTTTGGCGTCAGATGGGAACATTTAAACCGAATGGAGAACTCTCCTGGCACCTGATTGGTTGAAAAATATTGTCCTGGAGAACCACCTTAAGTGAACATTTTGGTAGCTGGAATCCCTGTTAATGATTAGGAGAAGACTTTGCGAATTTTTGGTTTACTTTAACACACGAACAAAAGGTAACCCTGTCAGTAACTGTTCAGAGGTTGGATTGGGAATCATTGGAAACAGAATGAAGTTTGGGGAAGTGCTGGGCGTATGTTGGCGATGAGGCTAGGGTAGATCTTGGTGAAAGAAAGGAATCTATAAGTAAGTGGGTAAATTTTCTATATCTCCACCTTGGCCACAGGCATTTTATGACGAATCAGCATGTTCTGTGCTTAGCACTGCCTTACACTGACTCGATTTTTATCACAAAGGGCAGGGGTGAAATTAGTAAGATTAACAAACGATGTTTCGTTCCTGGAACATACTTGCTGTGCTGTAAAATACAGTTAAAGGTGGGTAAGTACATGGCACAGCGTATATCTCTCTGTTTCTAGTCAATCACTGATGTGTCACAAGGGATTGCTAAGGGCACTCAATTTGTGATTGCTTACGAAAACATTACAGAATTGATACATAGATTGGTCTGGATAGACAGACAATATAGGTTTGAGCTTGTTGGCAAAAATTACGAGTGTGATGAAATATTTTTTTTATACCAGTGACAGCAGAGATTAGAGAAATAATGTGCTGTACTGGTGCTTATACGAATTCTTTCTCCCCTCGTTCCATTCCATGGTCAAATTAGAAACTTTGATTTTTATAGCCTTGGTGTGGGAAAGGCTTTGTCACAAATATTTTCAAGTGGGCTCTTGTCCAAAGACAGGCTGGAAAAAATTACTGGCTGATTGGTTTGATATCAGTCGAGAGATTAACATGTAATCACTTCATAAATGTCTGTAGGGTTATTTTTTGTGCAAAGCACCCTCTGCCAAATTCGAATATCAGAACTGCATTGTATAGATGTGAATTTGAGCTATGTCAGGACATTCCATGGTTCATTATCACGTTTTAAACGTAAAAGTTACGCTTTCACATGGTCTATTTTTTAATTAAATACAAAGACTCAAGCAGTTTATCTGTTCACCCAGAATGAAAACAAAATTTTCGATTTTCGTTTTGAAAACACGAGTGATTGGGCTACCATAAAAAATGTTTCCTAGATTTGTACTACGAAAACTGACATATAATAATTATTCTCATCTCGTAATAATTTCTTCTTGAACCGAAGTGAATGCTGAAATATTTCTATGTATCCCGCTGGGGCGGTTTTGCAGTGCAATGAGCATATGGCGCAACCTGAATTCCTTATCGATAGCAGGACACCTGAACAAATGCATACGAAATTCGCTGCAAGCCTGAGACTCTGTACAAAATTCTGCAATCATACGAACGCTGTGTTGGACGCCCTAGAAACGGGATACTATGCACATCGGCAGTCGATTTTTTTTTTTAACGTCTCTCTAACAACGTGGTCTTTAGAGACGGGAAAGGATGGGAATGAATTCGGTCATGGTCTTTTGAAGGAAGCATCCCACCATTCACCTGGAGTGATTTTGGGAAACCATGGATGCCTGGATGGGGATTCGAACCTCCGTCCTCCCGAATGCGAGGCAAGAACGCTAAATAATTTCATGAAAACAGGTACACATAGAATTTATATCTGGAGTTTATGACGGTTTTTTTCCATATCGAACGTTAAAAGGAAACATTTATGCTTTTCGACTTATTTTTTATTCAAGGCAGGTATCCTCTCTAGGTATGGAAACTAAAATTTTGATTTGGAAATTGACGAGTTAGGAACCGGCTTTTTCAATAAAAAACACCGCGGCCGGACTCGAACCGCGACCTAGTCCCAACGCTACCGATGACTGTTCACGTAATATCCGTTGATGTGGACTTTTTTTTTTTTTTTTAGTAAAATTGCAATGATTTACGCTTAAGAACCGAAGAAAATATTTTACTGTGCTGAAATATTTGCTTCTTGCCAGAACTGAAATAGTCAGCCGACGCGAAGAGTACACATTTCGTCACGCTTAATGGATAAGCAAACAGTCGAGTGGGAATTGTACACATTTCGCAGAGCGCGCCGGAAATACTTGCACCGAACGCCATCTACCAGTTCACCCAAAGAACTAACTGGTCCAGCGCCATCTAGCCGCCGATTGGGGAACTAACGGCGGCCATCTTGACCGGCCAAAGAACCCCGCCATCTTGGCCGGCCAAACGGGGCGGCCATCTTGTGACGTCATACGACCGTGCTGCCACCTGGCGGTGCGCCAGAGTCGCCTTAGTCCCCCTACTAATGGAAAAACCAAATCTGGATACCCGGACGGGGATTCGAACCGTTGTCCTTCCGAATGCGAGGTTACAACGTTAGCCGCTCACCCACCACACTCGGTTTAAACAACCGAGATAATGGAATATTTTATTTTGTTAAAGATGAAGTAATCAACGGAAAATTTACTAATAGTTATATTTTTATTCTCTACTACTAATTTTTAATTGTAAACGCACTTACAGCGAGAAATCTTCTATAGATAGATATGTGCTACCTTCTGATGTAGACGCCAAACCAATGTTGAGTCATTATTTCGTTGTTCGTGTTGTTGTAACCTGTGTGTGTGTTTAGAATTTCTTATTATTGTGTTGAGTATGGAGTGGAATAATGAGACCTCATTAAAATTGATTGATTTTTATCGTGAATGGAAATGTTTATGGGACCCCACGAACTGCGAAAACAAAAACAAATTGAAGAGATTAGACGCTTGGAGGGATATAAGTGAATTTTTAGAATTTAATGAGCAAGATGCAAACCAGAAAATGGAATCGTTGCTGAAATCTTTTCGCCGTGAAATACAAAGAGAAGAAATCAAATGAAATCCTGCCATTGTACTCTGCCTTCCGAATAAAAATAGTCGGTAATTTCCTCCCTCACTCTTTCACTGTTTGATGGACTTTTAAAAGATTGTTGCTCGCTGTTTAACACTGTTCTCCATGCAACTGGAATTGTTACTCCTGCATCATCTTCATCAAAAGTTCCAGGAGGCGTGTAAACATTAGATGGTATTCTCCTTAAGAAATTATAAATAAAACGTCACTTATCACTTAATAATATGAACCGCTAGCAACATGGCGATGTTTCAGAGCCAATTGCCATTCCACATGGCCCAATCCCTTGGCGAAAACCCTTTGGTTTGATGAGAACGGGAGGCTGAACGTCAATACCTTGGCCACAAAATTGGTTCCAACACACTGGCTGTCGTTCGTTGGCCTATTGTATACGAAACTTAAGAAAATCATGACCAACGAATGGCGACCAACCGCTTTGTTGGGAGAGATTTGATTAGTGTATACGGTAAGCAAACCGGAGCCAACGAAGCGGTTAACTTTAGTTGAGGTTCGGGCTACTGGCGGTAACATCAAAGGGTTGGCGTTGGGTTGGCCTGGTGTAGACGCCAAACCAACGTTGGTTTATTATTTTGTTATTTGCCTTGCCGACCGGATGTTTGTTTGCGAATTTTAAAATATTCTGTTCAGAAACACTGGAGCTTGTTAAACCATCGCCATACTGAAGACGAATATGTGCAATGTGTGCAGATTCAAATCTATGTCCTGGCCATCCTTATTAAGCCGCATTCCCACGATCTCTTGTAACGAAGGCGGGACGGGACGGGACGAATACTCAATCACATGCCATGGGAACAGGGCCGCCTCTGCTAGAGGAGATGAGACGCAGCTACCCACTCTGTGTCGGTAAACATCTCAGGCGTGTGTAGCGGTGCGCTGTTGTCATTGGTTTGCAGCAGCGGTGCGCTCCCTTTCTGTTGCTGTAAAGTGCTCTGTGCCAAACGACACTAGGCAACGTGGTGGGGCGGTGGCGGCCATGTAAGCGAGGACTAACCTGCGGCGCGCGCTCGTCCCTACTCTTCGGCTGAAAAATGACGTCCCATCCCGTCTCGCCCTCCGTTACAAGAGATCGTGGGAACGCGGCATTACAGTTACTAGGCTGGAAAATTGCTCACTTTCGGCCTCAAAAACTATACTCACTTTGCGCAAACACAATAATACAAATTACATGTCCATTAATCTTACATGTTCTGCAGATTTCAACACTCAATCTCCTCCCTTGGGACCGAGCGTGGAAGGTGAGCGTAACGCTCTGGCCTCGCATTCGGGAGGACGCGGCCATGTAAATTTGGGTTTTCCATGGTTTCCCCAAACCACTCTAGGTGAATACCGGGATGATTCCTTTAAAAGACCATGGCCGATTTTCTTCCCGTTCCTTGCCCCCCATCATTTCTCGCCTCTAATGACCTCGACGTCGACGGGGCGTAAAGCCCTAAACAAAAAAATCCTCCCTTGGGTTAGATCTTTTTCATGATCCTGGCAGTGGAAGACGTACAGTCTCATCGGGGCCATACGTGCCAAGTGTAAAATTAATAAGTGACTATTTAATGTATGTATAAGTGAATTCACCCGTACTGAAAACTACTTCTAAGCTACACAGAATGTCTTCCTGACAGCTGACTGATACTTCTCTCGATTACTGGCGCATCTAGGCATCCTTCGAGTTCAGGTCGGGGCTGTCAGCTGGCAATTCCGTCACTAAATGCGCTGGCTCAGAAAATTTGAGAAACGTATTAGCATACACTTGCTAAAGATAAATGCTAAGAGTAAGATCGGGTACCACAGTGCTGAAAAGTACATATATCTATACACAAAATAGACTACACTTAACTGCCACATTTAAAGGCAATGTAAATAACAACTATATTGCTGATACACATGACACTACAAGATCAGCACAAGAGCATCTCAAGAAAAGATTCTGAGAGACCTTTGTCCCAAGAGAAGACACGTGAGGTAATATTGCTTATATTTGGATGAAAAAAGTAAGTATTGGCCCCAAGCTACTACAAAAGTTAATTACTCCAAAAGGAAAATACGAGAAATTTTTTCGCTGTAAGTTCCACGACACAAATGCAACACACTACAGGGCTGAAACTATTTCTTGCCTTAGACCTATAACTATAAAAAAAATGTTTCAGTAAATTAGTTGGGTTCTGTTAATAAGCTACAGAGAAGGGATAAACTGTTTTATAAATTTGTGTCTGTCTATAAGTTGTGATGAACGGGATTTACACAAAAACTACTGGCTGGATTTCGACGTGGTGGAGCCGATGGTCTCGCAGGTAAAGTACGGTATGTTTCCAGCAGAGGACAGTTGTGTTGCCATCTGTCTATGAAACATGTAACTGAGTTATGTGATTACTGAGTGTATTTTTTGTTTCTGAAGTGTAAAGTTTATCGTGTGAAAATTGGAGACCGTCCAGTCATTATTCTTGGTGATTGTAGATCAATACTTTTTTTAAAAAAATAATGGCATTCGGCTACTGAGGCCATACTGCCAGCTCGATGTGATCATCATGACTCATCCAGTGTATCATTTTTTCTAGTGAATTGTTGTTGCTAAGTATCGACACCACAGGACGGACAAGACATTAACACACACAACACACTTAAACACTCATGCCGTCGGGCGGACTCGAACTGGCGACCTTCGGTACGCGGAGCCAATACTCTAGCCTGTATGCTACCGAGGCCGGCAATACTAAAGTTAAATCTGAGCAGATATTAAGACAGCTAGAAACTTTTAAATTTTCTCTAAGGATAGTACAAAAGAAATGTATATAATGTTAAGGCCCTTTTGTCGTTATTTTAAACAAGTTACGAACGCAGTTATATTTCCAGTTATAGGAGACTGAAATTTCGTAAACTGCCCGAGAATCATTGTATATAACATTTGCACCAAGCCTGGTGGGTGAACATTTGACGGTCAGGTTCGTATTATGTCCGGCTTTTCGGATTTCGCTTTTGCATAGTTCCCCGAAATATTGGTTCTTTTTTAAAAAAAAGGCCATGGCCTATTTCCTTCCCGTTGGTTTTCCACATTCCTATGCCAATTCTATTGACTTGTCAACCAGCCGTAAAGCCTAAAAAAAGTAGCCACAGTTAATGTGTATAGAAATTTTATACGTTTTGATCCCTTCTTACATAGTACAAACTTTTGCGCGAAGGTAATCAGCTACTGCTTATATGTATAAATGAAACCAGCCAGGTATTACCATGAAAACATAAATTTTCATGTCCGAAATATGCTGCGTCGCAAATTATGTGACTTACAGCAACAATTTCAACAGGATCTGTTGTCAATTAAATACACTCAAAACATTTATATTAATCGTCTACAAGTGACTGATGTAGTCCTAGTGCAGGCCTCCATTAGGCAGGACTCATGGAAGCAGAACTCCATATTCGCTTCCATGACCTAACACTAAATTGAATGTAGTGTAATCAGCATTATGCTCAGACAATTTTCGTTTGGAAGAAAAATATGCCGGCAACTACTCAGTTGATAGCCGGACACTGAGCGTGGTGGGTGATCGGTAACGCTTTGGTCTCGTGTTCGGGAGAACGCGGGTTCGAATCCCCGTTCGGCCATACATATTTGGGTTTTCCATGGTTTCCCGAAATCACTTCAGGTGAATGTAAGGATGGTTTCTTCAAAATAATATGGCCGATATCCTTCCAGTTCCTTGTCCCCAGTCCTTTCCCTCCTCTAATGACGTCAACGAGGCGTAAAGTCACAAAAAATACAAAAACAAAAAAAGGAATCGCTGAGCGGGATTTGGTGTGTGGGGGCGTTCTGTCTCAAGGAAAGAAAAAATCCTTGGCTTGATCAGGATAAGAAAACATGTCATCCACTCCGGGGTGAGTCGTTCTACCCACTCAGCTTAATGTGATTACCGTCACGCAAATCCCTGCGGCCCAACACCGCAAGTTCAACTCGCAGAGGAGCTACATGACCAGAGACGTATCGAAACCACGAAATCTTCTCGCGGTAATTCTTTTCTTATGGCTTACGCTTCGTCGACGTCGAAGTCACTAGAGGCGGGAAAGGACTAACGGGAAGGAATTCGGCTATCGCCTTTTGAAGGAAGCATCCCAGCATTCACCTGGAGTGATTTTGGGAAACCATGGAAAAACCCAAATTTGGATGCTCGGACGGGGATTCGAACCCACTTCCTCCCAAATGCTCACCCACCACGCTCGGTCGCAGTCTTGTGAACAGTCGTCGGCAGAGTCTAACTCAACATTTTTTTTGTATCAGATATACTTAACATTCTCTCGGAAGTAGTTTTATAATATTTTACATTACGGAAAACCACATTCAAGATGAGACATTACACAGTGACAGAAGTGTAAGTTGTCTGTAACGCTTCTGGAAACGCGTGTTAGTTCGAAAAGCAACTGTGAAGATTATTTTCACACCAAAATTCTTTATTGTGTTTCTGTTGACTGGTTTCGGAGATCCGATTGAGTGATTGCTTTGTCTCCGGAATACTTTACTCTGGATGAAGCCATAGTATAATTTTATAAGGCTACACTTTATTTGGATTCCGTTTGGATCAATAATGCGCTGGGTTTTCAGTACTTTCTGGATTCGCATGATGCTAGTAATACACGATTCAATCGTTTCGAACCTCAAAGACAACTTTCTTTTTCTTATTACTACGCTGCTGGTAAACAGTGAGTCGTTCTGTCGTCAGAGCCTGCTATAGTGGGGAGAGGTTGACTTTGGTTAGAAGATGTCAATATTCCCCCATCGTAGCCCTGACATACTACGTGTGAGGTACACGAGCGATAGTAGAAAACCAGTAGACTATTCTGAGAAAGTCGATACAAAGTAGTTTTCACCGATTTGCTGCTGGATGTATGAAGGAAGTTGGTTAAGAGCACTTGGTTACTTTCAATGTTGGATACGATGCTAGGGTGAGCAAAAATCTGTGAATACTATATTTCAGCCCCTAAAACGTAACATGAATAACGTATTTCTACATTTCATTATAACCGATAACTTTGAACGCAATTACCTTGCTAACAAATCGGTGAATGCTATTAAGCTTCCGAATAAACAATAAATTCCATTCTGTTAATATTTGTTTATTTTATCGCCTTACAAAAATCTCTGGCAGATAACATATCGAAAATTGACAAAGTGGTCGAAACGCCCGCACCTCGTAAAGACACGCAGGAAGCTGTAGAAATGAATTCTGCACGATTTCAGTACTTTTACTGTAAAATTGTAGGTAGAGAGAGTAAGAAGTAAGGTGATTTTTACTGCAAAGTGGCTACTAATGTTGCACAAGTCTATATATTACCTTCATGCAAATTATTTATGTATAAATTTGCTTGGTGAAAAAATGTGTGCATCCAAACTAAAATTGCTGAATGTTTTGGTTGTCTGAGTCGTTCCTTAGGCGAGTTGTTATCAGGGGCGGATCCAGGATTTTGTTTTGGGGGGGCTTGAGCGGACTTTGGTTTGGGAGGGGGGCTTGGCTTGAGTGAATTTTGGTTCAGAGGGCTTGCGTTCAGTTTCACTTCTTTTGCAGAAGCATCTTCAGCGGGTTTTTTCTGTTAATTATGTACAAAAGTTGTAAGCAGGATATGTTTGTGGTTGGTACAGTGGAATGAATTATTATCTAACTTATAATCTACTTACATTTTGTGGTCTATTGTATTTCTTTTAAAACCACAATAGACCACAAAATGTAAGTAGATTATAAGTTAGATAATAATTCATTCCACTGTACAAACCACAAACATAACCTGCTTACAACTTTTGTACATAATTAACAGAAAAAACCCGCTGAAGATGCTTCTTCAAAAGAAGTGAAACGCGTACGGGAGACAAAAAAGTCAATTGCTTTGGCGTAATTTATTTATTAATATTATCAGCAATTGAGGAAAAAATGATCCAGATATTATTTCATCTCTGTGTTTACCGCCACAATCAGAGGAACTTATTCTAATGGTACAGCTGATGTGCTGCCATCTGTCTTAGTAACTTGTAACTTGTGGTCTGTGGATTAATGTATTCTTGTTTGTAAAATGTATAGTATAGATTGGAGACCATTCCATCATTCGTTTAAGTGATGCGCCACACTTCTGAGTAAACCTGTAATTCAGGAGAAAACGGACTAAAATGTAATGACTGACTCAAAAAAATGCAGAAAATTCTAAACATGATACAAGGAACATCTAAGAGCGCTAAAAAACATTAATAACGCTACATTTGCTGAATACCTACATGAACACAAACACCAACCAACAAATAATAACACAGGAGCAAATGCTCACCATAAACAACAGTAAATTACCAACACGGATATCAATCTAAAATTATTGATGTTTGGAGTATAGTTTAGATGTATATCAATATAAATTTGGAAATGTGAGTAGATCATAATTTATACCATCACTTCGATGTACAACATGTGATGCTAAAACCGTATAATTGTTTAGTCCATATATGTAACTAGGAAAACAACTCTAGGTGCTTCTGTGATTGAAGTGAAACAAGTTCGGTAAACAAACAAAGGAATGAAAAAATTCAGTTGCATTGGTGGCAACCATTTATCATGTATTTATAATTAACTTAGTTCTTATGTTTACTTCCGTTCTTAGGGCAGAACTATTTTCATTGCCTTTTACGATTCTTAAGCCTGCGAATTACAGCATTTCCAGTTTTCTGGCGGAATAACCACAAACAACAATGTAACGATAAAAGTTCTTGTTTTCGGGATTCTGTATAGCAAAGACCTTATCTTCGTTCTTATTTCCAGCAAAAAATACTTTATTTATATTTTTAATGAGGAGATTATTTATTTATTTGCTGAAAAGATGTTATATGGAAATAAGGTTCTTTTTTTTGTCTTTTACTATATAGTTTCTAATTAACGTGATTCTAATTCTACACATACAAGTCATCTCCAAATAGTCAGCCCAACTCTCTACCGCACTGCACGTGTCCCTTCCTCGTCAGCTTGCTCCGCTGTTTATTATTCTCTATTCTGAACGCACAATAACAACTGTTGTCAACTTGACGCCGTCCGTATTCTATGAAATTTTGTGTACTTTTTTAGCTTCTGGCTTTATACAGTCTTAAGCTTCATCTGGTGTTTATTACGTTGTTTATGTCATGTGTGCATTCAAATTAACATATTTTCCTGTTAAAATTTCAGTTATTTGGTAGATATAAGTAAGCAATTCAACTGTACATTTCAGTCCAGCGTATGCGAACCAACTGGAACGAAACTATACAGCCTGCCTTGTGCTAACCACTTCATTTCCATGCTCTCAGTACATGCAACATTCTTAAATATTCTTACACTATATGCATTACATTTACCTTTATTTACCCTTATTGTCCTTTTTTTAACCTTTATCGCCCTCTACAGTCCTTTTCTTCACTGTATCCTCAGTTAACAAATTGTCTGATCCAGTTTCTTTTTTTGGTAAGAGTCTTTTATATATTCCTTTCTTCACGTATCGTTTCCAAAATCTGTTCATTCCGTGCTGTATTTGTTAACTTAATTTTCTGAAGCTTTCCGAAGATATTTACACTGATTAGCTAAAACATTATGACCAGCGTTTTGGTCGACCTTTGGATCGTAATACTGAAGCGGTTTGGTGTGGAAAGGATTTGACAAGTCCTTGGTAGGTTTCTGGAGATATCTGGCACCAAATGTCTATGCAAAAATCACGCAATTCCCTTAAATTACGTGCTAGTTGATTTGGCGACCGATTGCGTCCCAGATGTGTTCTAGAGGGTTGATACCAGGCGAATTTGGTGGCCAAGACATCACCGTGAGTTCACTAACATGCTCCTAAAACCAATGTAGCACGATTCTGGCATTGTGATTCGTGCAGTTATCCAGCTTGTGGTGGGTGCCTTGGTGGGCAAACTACGTTACAATTATCTTTCATACCTTTATGATTAATAATTGTGGATTTTTAATTTTAATTTTTATGAAGGAGTGAAAATTTATTAATTTTGCAAGAATCTCGACGTTAGTTGGAATTTAGGAAAAATTGTCACAATATGACATTTATTTTCTTATCACTGGCGATTACAAGTCTGAGCGAATTTACCGTTAACATTAACACAAATTGGCAAAATCATAAAAGCAACGCTCAGAGTTACAATTAGCCGTCATGAGCAAGCAAAAAATTGTATATTTACCTTTAAATATATCTCAGAATCAAAATGCAAGAAATAATGACAACTGGATACAATGAAAAATACAAGTTATGACGACTTCGACAAAGGTATCATAATACTGTGACTTTACAGTTAAAAAAGGGAAATCATGGGCGCCAGAATGAACAATATATCATTCGAAAATAACTAGTTCAGGTAAATTATGCCGTTAGCTCAGGGGTTTTTACAATTACAAAGTGAGAACATGGACCTATCCTCTCAAAGTCGCTACGGGTTCTGTTTCACGGAATGTACAATCAGATGGCTTGGTCGTACTAAATTACCATTGTAGTCCTGCGTCTGATGTCTGCGGTGACTGTAGTGGACCCACGATATGTGAGATTATCTCACAAGTCGGCTATAGGCATCTCTGGTCTGACAATGCGCATCATCGCATTACCGGCTGTGTTGCTGCGATAAGCTTGCTCCAGCAAGGCAAGCTGCCAGCCAGAAATCGTACAGCGGCAGTTGGCGAGAGAAGCCAACTTTCCAAGTCCACCTCAGACTAGACTCGCATAGCTTGGACTCGAAGATCGAAGTTAGAATGTCCAGCTCCTCGCTCTTCGGTCCACGAGGAAACTTCTCGCTCCGCCCATTTGTAGTCTCGAAGCTCACATATAACAAAAATTCCCAGGATTTTAAGTTATACGCTCATTTGGATTGGATCTTCAGGTCGGCACCTAATGTCACGTGATATCCCAGATGTGTGATTTGGCTAGAGTATCTAACAGAGGTCGGACATATTCGGCTCAGTTCGCCGGGGCGAGGGAACATTCGGGTTTCGGACGGCAGGCTTTTCCCGCCGGGCGAGTGACGTTGTTGACCGCCCATCCCCAGGGAGCACAGTGTGTGGTCTGGCAAAACCCCAAATCCGCGACGTCCCGTCGCCATGATTCGGGAAGACCAAGATTAGCTTCAAGCCTACATAGCTCAATAATTCTTTACCAAGATACATTGTATGTTCATCATTTCATTACAGTCCTCACTTGGAATCTTGCGTACTTTAGAAAATTACAACAAAAATCTATTTAGGTGGTCGCCCAAGATTTATGTAAATTACTCTTATATTATTACATATATAATAAAAATGCACCTTGTAACGTGGCGACAGCGCGGCTCGTTACAAGCTGGAAGATGCCATCCCTGTAGTTGAAGACATGAAGCACGCAGAAATATAGCCCATCACAGATGTCATGGTGCCTTCGATCACTTTCCCACATCCCAGGGAAGCCCAGGTGAATGTCCCAGATAGCATAATACTACCCTCACCAGCCTGCGTCCATGAGGTGGTGCATGTTTCGCCTGGAAGACGGCGTATCCGGACATGACGATCGACCTGGTGTATCAAGAAACGTGATTCATCCTACCAGATTGATCCAACGTCCAATTTCGATGAGCTCATGCCCACTGCAATCGTAATTGACGATGTCGTTGGGTCAGCATGGGAACTCGTATGGGCCGTCTACTGTGGAACCTCAAGTTCAACGATGTGCACTGAACGGTGTGCTCCGAAACTCTTTTGCCTGCACCAACATCGTACTCTGCCGTCAGATCTGCCACAGATCGCCCCCTATCCTGCTTTACAGAGCGGGCAAGCCTCCAACCTCAACGTTCTGTGATGAGGCGTGGACGTCCACCACCTTGTCGCCTACTCGTGGTTTCACCGTACTTCAGTCACTTTCCATAGATGCTCAGTACAGTAGCACGCGAACAGCCGACCAGCCTCGCCGTTTCCGAGATGCTCATTCCTAGGTGCCGGATCGTGACAGTCAGCCCTTTGTGAAAGTCACTTATGTCAGTTAATTTCCCCATTTGCCACACTCATCATGGCTAGAATGACTCCCCATGCGTCTCTTCTCCGCTTATATAGTTATCTTATCGCATGAATTACCAACAACGTCAAAAGACGGCATTCAATCTCTCGGTGGGCAGTGATCATAATGTTCTGGCTCATTATTGTATTTTCAATGGTACTTTTTATATTCTACCTAGTATCCAAAAATTCAAGCTTCAATGTCCTTACGTCATGTAAACAATACCTACAATATTCAAAAGTTCTAGATCAATGTTAGATTCTAAAAACATTCTCCTCTGAACAGGTTTTTTTTATCATGTTAGTCTTTTGATGTTTAGTTTATTGTTAATGCTGTCATTTTTCTTTTGTTTTATGATCATCACAACAGCTTTTGTTACGTTTAATCTAAATCATTATCTCAACATTTTTACATTATGATCCCCCTATCGACAGCTCCTATCTAGAAATAGGATGATATCATCGGAAAATCATATAATAACTTTTCTTTCTCCTTTAGATTGTATTCGTAAGTAAAATTTTTCCTTCAATCACTTTTTTGCTTCTTGTTCATACACACTGTTTTATGATGATGAAAGGCTATAGCTTGCTTGTCTTTTAAAATTCTTAATTTATTACAATCTTATAAATTCAAACAAAAATGGTTTCAACATTTAAATACAGTTTTCCATTCACATCTATTTTGAATTCCATTGAATATGGCTTCAAACAAACTTCTGTATTGTATGTAACTATAAATACTCCTATAAATACCTTTAAATCTTATTATAATAATAACATATAAAAAACTGTGGTCATCATGACCCAGCTAAATACAGCAGAGGAAGTGTAATAGTTAAGTACGACAAGCGAAAAAAAAAATGGAAATATACATCTTCGAATTTGAGTATAATGCACATTGTAATTAAGATAAGGCGTACAAGGAAATAACAGATCTCCATAAAACAAAGAAAGATAAGATGATGATAAACCTAATAAATAAAAACAATGGGAACAGTAATATAGTGATTGATAAGGTACGGCCTCCATCCATGTATGAAAGAATCTTAAAATTATTTAATAAATGCTAGAGAACTGACAGTATACCTCGAAACTGGAAAAAATCAATAACCATCCACATTTTTAACAAAGTTCCAGAAAACCTGGTGAAATTTTTATGGACTAACTAGGAATGCTAGGGATAAAAGTAAGTATAGTAAACATTCAAACACATATTCTATAATAAATATCTCTTACAATCAACTAAAGGGAATAAAATGAAAAATTATTAAAAATGAGTGAAATACCGTGAAAAGTGACTTGAAAGATATAAATAATCTCAGCAACATTAATGATTTGATTGCTGAAAGTATTTCTAATAAATAAATGCCTCCCTGCCCGCATTATGTTACAACAGAAGTACCTATAACTATTACACTGTGTGGTCATTATTTCAATTGCTTAAGAAATGTTTCATTAACGTTCTGGTCTGGCTGTCGAGAGGACGCGGGTTTGAATCCCCATTCAGGCATCCAGATTTGGGTTTTTTATGGTTTCCCCAAATCACTCCAGGAGAATACCAGGATGCTTCATTCAAAAGACCATGGCCGAATTCCTTCCCGTTACATGCCCCCCAGCCCTTTCTGACCTCTAATAAACTCTACGTCAACGAGGCGTCAAGCCATAAGCAAAACAATTAGAAGTATGTATGCAATATTCATATGATATTTTATGATTCATAAATATAAATAAAACACTCCAGTTAATTTTTCAGATAAAATATAATATGAAGCTAGTACCCGCCTGCAACATTCCTTAAGCATTAAAATAATGCCCTCTTAATCTAACATCTGCTGGTATTCCTGTTGTAACATAATAGAGGGAATATTTATTTATCAAAACATTAAGCAATTAATATTATTAATGTTGAAGCGGCTGTTTTAATTTTTCAGTCACTTTTCGTAGTCCGTTTATTTACCCAATTTGAATCAAGAATGATGTGGCCTCTTTAGAGCAATGAAACTCTCATGAACTCTTAAGGATTTGAAAGTTTTAACCACCACACATACTTCAATGGCGGATTGATGATTCTTTTCTGAAAGCTCTCTGTGAAATACGCACGTTGTGTTCTCTATGATTAGTGCATTTGTTGTCTGTGAAGTGTGTAGTGGGTGTGAGGGCTGTCACAACACTCGCCTAGTATTGCAGGAAACCCCATCAAGATTTAGATTTTCCATGGCTTCCCTAGATCAGTGCAGGATGATTACTTCAACAACACCACCAGCGAATTTCCTGTTTCTAGTCTGCAATCCTCTCCCACTTCTAATGATTTCGGAGTCGACGAGCCGTAAAGCCCCACTTATAAATAAACACCATCCTGTTCATATCATTGTTTCAAGGCACGAGAGAAAAGTATATAGTCAGTATCAACGTATCAGTTAAGTGAACTCGAGAGAAACCTTATGATTTCCTTGGCCCAGACGTTGTTTCGCCAAGCAAATCAACCGGAATGACTTGGCAACCAAATTTTGGCGCAAGTACGTGTTTCAGGTAAAAGCTAGATGGCCGTGAAAGATGACAAAGACGCTTGCTAAATCAGTAAATATAGCTTTTGCCATTTGTAGGTAAGTTATTCTTATACGAGCAAAGTCTAGAACGTGTCCAGTATCAAGGAAATCGCCAAGACGTTACCACTAATAAGACAGGATCATTGGAGCGAGTTGTAGCGGTCCAACTCCATCACCGTAGAAATGGTTTAAATGAATTCTTAAGTGATGGATGACGCTTCGCTGTTGACGCCAATTCAAGCACAACTGAGCTGGAGGCTTCAGCGTGTGCAACACATCTCTTCAGTGGAACGCATCGCAAATAATATTCACCTGATACATTGTAATGACAGTAGTTAACCTCTATGCTCTATGCTCCGCAATTCACAAAAATGTAAGTGTTAGAGGTGTCTATGCAACTCAAGTACACTCCCAATAGCGCAATGTGATCTTTAATTCACGAAGGAAAATTGAATAAATGCAGGCATACGTACGGAGCATTTATCCATCCTACTATTGCGACAAAAATATGTTCATGAGAGAAATAATGTGCTTCAGTCGTGAATAAAAGATTTTGCATGACAAATTCAAGTTGAAATTACGTCATCCCATCCGAACAATGTGCATCAGGTTGTAGCTCTTCCGTGATGGCTATAGCAAACATGCAGCTCTTGTATGGCTTTATCGATACTATTAACCATTTCCTTGCGATACGGATCCCACGCAATAAGGCACTACTCACATGAGGCGTGAAACAGTTTTATACGGGATCAGAGACCAGGATAATACACAGAAGAATGGAGAGGATAGAAGAGATAGTAGGTGATGGTCAGTTTCGGTTTAGGAAATACCGCGGTATAACAGAAGCAATTCCGACTTTAAGATTGATACTTCAAGGGCGCATCAAGAAAAACAAAGATACTTTTATGGCTTTTTTTTTTTTTTGCTTAGAACAAGATTTTAATATTGTTAGATTCGATAAGATGTTCAAAATTTTAAAGAAGGCAGATCTACAACATCAAGATAAAAGAATATTATACAATCTGTATAAAAATCAAATGGCTATAATAAAAGTAGGAATTCATGAGAGATTTGCATCAGTTAAAAAGGACGTGTGACAAGGTCGTAGCCTATTCACATTAATATTCAATTTATTTGTAGAACAAGCAATAAAGGAAGTAAAAGAAAAAGTTGAATGTGGCATAAATGTTCAAGGAGAAAAAATCAGTATGCTAATATTTGCTGATGACATTGCCTTCTTAGCAGACTGCGCATCTTGAAAAGTTATTGAATGGCGTGAACAAAATACTAAAGGAAGATTTTGGAATAATTATAAACAAAAGCAAGATAAAAGTGATGAAATTTAGCTGAAATGACAGCAATAAATATATAAATAGGGTCAGATGCGATAGGAGAAGTAAGTGAATTCTGCTAATTAGGAAGTCAAATTACAGCTGACGGTACAAGCAGGAAAGATGTTAAAAGCAGAAAAGCACTAGCAAAAAGTGCCTTCGTGAAAAAGAGAAAACTTTTAGTTTCAAATATTGATCTAGGACTCGGAAAGAATTTTTTTAAAACTTTATGTGTGGCACTTTATGGTAGCGAAGCACGGACTTTAGGAATACCAGAAAGAATAAAAATTGAAGCATTTGAAGTGTGGTGCTACAGAAGGATACTGGAAATTAAGTGGGCAGACAAAGTATGAAATGAACGTGTTTTGGAAATGATGGGCGAGGAAAAAAGTTTGTGTAAAAGTCTTACAGGAAGAAGGGACTGGACGGTGGGTCATATCTTGAGACATGCGGGATTGATTAATTTGCTAGTAGAGGGAACAGTCGAAGGTAAGAACTATAGAGGAAGACAGAGATTAGAATATATGAGGCAGATAATTTAGGACATGAGTTTTAAGGTGTATGTAGAGATGAAGAGGTTAGCGCAAGATAGGAAGGAATGGAGGATTGCATCAAACCAATTGAAAGCAAAAAAAAAAAAAAAAGGTCTTTGATGGAGAAACGCACCGTATTCGCTTACATGTTTCTGACTACCGACTTCAATTCTATTACTCTTGCCGTAAATCTGATTTGCCAACAGTGTGTTTACATATATTCGTCAGCCAAAAGAACATAAATACAACAATGAACATCTAATTTCTCAATCTTTCAAATTCATAATTCCCAATATAAATACTTCATACTTACCGTTTTTTCTGGGGCGTAAAGCCGAGAATCCAACGAGGTATCGTCGAAGAATATCTTATCTAAAGGCCAAGACTGGATGTTGCCTTCAGTACACCAACACAGTGCTTCGCGGAAATCTGTTTTGAGGTAGTTTATTTCTACACGTGTATCAGCGCCTTAGCTTTAGAATGTGGGAGCCGTTATCTTCCTGAATGCAGACATTAAAATGAACGAGACGGCCGCATTGTATGGTTCTGACTCATAATGTTTCTCCTGAAATTCCACTAACTACTGCTGCAGATAAGGCAAACAGACTGCAAACGGCTTCATCATCCGAGTCCCGATGGCAGTCGTCAGAGGAAGTGTTAAACGAAGAGCCTTTGGTGCGAGCCGTTATCGGCTTGGCTGTGGCCGGCTGGCAGATAGCCAACGACTTTGCGGTTACCCCTCAGCCTTTATGGACCAGATAAAACAAGTCTCAAAGCCGACTCCGGACTGTGCTTTCAGCTCATCCCATCACTAGAGAACATTTACTGTATCACATGTTGCGTAATTTACGTTTGATTCATTCAATCAGAAAAATGTTTCGTAAGTTTTATATCTGGTAAATTGTGCACCTCGAACACCCAAAACGTACACTTTTTAATCTTAAGCTTTGTTCAAAACTATACAAAGTAAAGGTTATCTGAACAGAAGAAAATCCTTCCATTGGTCTACCCGTCAACTTTATCACTGTTTTTGTGCTGTTTTCGGAAATAATTCACTCTAATACCATGAAGATGCTTAATAAAAAGCGACTTCCAGTTTAACAAAAAGCATATCAGTACAGATATGAAATTATAATATACGACTCGCGAAAGCAAGTCCTTTACAATAGTTAAGCATTTTACATCCTAGATTTTGATCACGTATACATCTAATAAAACGAGAAAAAGTTCGCCAATAAACATAGGGCAGAATTTCAGTTTGTCAGGAAGTTCTGAAATCAGTTCAAAGGAACGCTGGCATGATTTTTATAGTCCACTTCTCATATTTTTCTAACCCTCGTTTGAATGAATGTTGATAAGTCATAGAAGCCGCCGTCACTGACGATAACTGATCATGGCACAATCAAGTAGCAACCTACATTAAATTGCGAAAAATGCAATATAACTCAAATAATGAACAAACAAACAAAAAATACTCTTGCTCAGTACTTAAGTGGACCTATTCATGAAATATTTGATTGTAATAACCAAAGCAACCTGAACTAGGAACAGCAGTTAGTTTCGGCCGTAGGGGAAGCTGATTCTTGATGAACGTGATTCACGCCAAACTACTGGTCGAATTTTGACAGAGTTCCTATTAATGTATGTCCCTTGGACCCACGGGAATAATACGGTATATTTCAATTTGATGTGACATCGTAAAGTGGTAAGCTTGAGATAGTTCTTCGTTTACCGCAATTCACGAAAAACTGGTCAAATTTTTATCTGGTTTTGATTAATTCACAGTCCGCGACAAATATTCATTTTGATATCTTCATCTACAACTACATCTGTACTCTACAATCCATAAAACGGTGGGTGCTCGGTGTTTTTCACCAAAACTGAGAAATTTACTAAATTGGTAACATTTTTGGTTAAAGGCGATTCACAAAAAAACATGGTTGGTATTGTTGATGAAGTTTAAATTAACGTGCAACCCATCGTCACAGGGGTATGTTAATTTTGGATGTGATGTTCGAAAATATGAGAAATTTAGAATGATTTTTCGTTCGACGCGATTCATGCCAACTACTGCTGAGTTTCGAACTAAGTATGTTTCATTCGTATGCGATTTCAGAAAGCTGAGAAATTTGCGATATCAGTATCAGTTTTTCAATGCAAAAACTACTGGTCTGATTTTTATGGAGTTTCGATGAATGTATATCCTGTGATTCCCAGGGTAAAATACTGTATGTTTCATTTTGATGCAAAGTCGTAAAAACTGAAAAATTAGCTTAATTTTTCTGCGAAAGCGATTTACGAAAAAACTACTGATCAGATCTTGATTGTGTTTTGATTAATGTACAGCCTGTATTTCCATAGGTAAAATGGCGTATGTTCATTTTGTAGAAAAGCTGAGGGATTAAAAATTAGTATCCATTTAAAAGTACGATAGAGTGGTCTGGTAGTTCACTGGTTAAGGCGCTGCTTTCAAAAAGTTCGTTGCTCCGGTCCCTGGTTCGAGTCCTGGCAGGCGCAAGAATGTTTAAGATTTGTGTTTGATCATATGAGCTATGCCAGGTCACTCCGTGGTTCGGATTCCACGTTAAACTCGAATCCCCGTCCGGGCATCCAGATTTGGGTTTTCCATGGTTTCCCAAATCACTCCAGGCAAATGCCGGGATGCTTTCTTCAAAAGGCCATGGCCGAATTCCTTCGCATTCCTTGCCCCCCATCCTTTCCCGTCCCTAAAGACCTCGCTGTTAAGAGACGTTAAGCAGTTAAAAAAAAAAAAAAAAAAAAAAAAAAAAAAAAAAAAAAAACGTTAAACTGTGGGTTCCAGAGGAAATCAACTCTGATACAATGGCTTAGTATGTTTCCTTCGAGAGGATCCAACCAACCGTCGGGTTGTGGACTAAGTTAGTTTAGTTTTAAAAGTATGTAATTTCTTGTATTCGAAATGTTTATCGTGATTTCAGAGTACGAGCGGCAACATATTATTCGGAGAACTGAAGTTACTGTTTATCTTGTGTTGAGTGAACCGCAGGGCCTCTATGTTGGTTTAAGAGATTAGTGTGTACAATAACAGCTCATGCGAACGTTTTTGCGGGTAGCTGCTAGTCACAAATAATTACGGTGCAGAAGTAAGGCAGGTTATAAATAAAACAAGGAAAATGTGTCGAATATTTTAGAAATACAAAGAATTATCAAAATTTTAAACATACCAGATTTAATCCTGGTGTGAAATCACAAGTATTTTTTAAGAGTTGTTGAAAAACAGTCAATAAAATTTTCTAAACCTACATGTATCTGATTTGTTGATATTATTCAGTATGAGTCAAATTGGATGATACTATACAGTTTACGGATAAAAACAGAGCACAATGATTTGTTATAAGGAGGGTTCGGATCTTTATGACCAAGAAAATAGAGAAATATGCAGGCAATATGACCTTAAAATGAGTAAATGTGACCTAAAATGGCAAAATATGACCAAACATTTAAATTTACTATACATAAAATCATGCTCAATTATACATCATTTATTTTTTCTAGTTGTGTAGCTTTCATGTAGACAGCATAATTTGCTCCCGTGCATTTGCTGCACAATTGGGAAATTAAATCTTAAATCGTTTTGTAGAAGTCACTTTAATTTCAGATAATTTACAAAATATAATTCTTTAATCTGTACTAAAATACTCCTCTTTAGATTCCCTTACAAAACTTCGCACTTTCAGAAAATTATACTTTCGTCATGGTGGAAGGTCTACTCACTCATCCACTGCAGATTTAATAATGACTGAGGGTATTTCATTGAGATATTGATTGACGCGGATCGACACAGGCATGCTTCTGCTGCATTTTCGAGATTAAAAGGCGGGCGGAACATTACGTTTAGAGAGTGATAGTAATGTATAACTTTAATTCTTGACTGGTGAATTCTGACCACCTTGAAAATTAGTTTATTTTTTCCCCACCTGTACAGCAGAAGTACAGTTCCGAGAGTAAAAATCTTAATTTCTTCTCATCTATATCTAGTGAATTCCCGGGACTATTAAATACTACCAGATTTTTGCTCAAAATTTGACCATAAATATTATAGAAATATGACCAAAACTAGGAAAATCGTCCGAATATGCATTTATATGGTATATAAAATATATTAAAATACAACCAGAAACGTTGAATCAGTGTTTAATTCAGCATTTAAGCTCAAAAAGAAGGCAGGAAAAAAATATGACTTGACCAAAAGATCTGAACCCTAGACTTTAAGTATCATAAGAAGTGAAAACCAACACCTAAACTTGTATGCGGATAGATAACAATTATGATGCTATATAAATATTGATGAACTAAAACGTTTCTCGCATTCATATAGCTGAATTCTTGAAATATGGAACAGAATCATCAACACAATTTGCTATGATCCAATTATAACCTTGTGTAATTGATTTTTAAGAGGCGAAACAATTAGATAATTAAACATAAAATGCGTATAAAAATATTTAAAGAGCAGTACGCTGCAATTCTAAAGTAAAATAAAAACTCACGATTTTTTTCCAACATACGGATGATTCATATTGCGTGTTGGAATGAAGATTTAGATCACTTTCATTCATTCTTAGAGTTTAATTCCTCTGATATTAAATCCAAATTCCCACTTTTAATTAAATACTGGCTGTTGCTTCGCTGAGTACCTTTTCTCAGTGGCTAACCACGGAGGTGTTCGGTTTACTGGTAACTGTACGATCATGTGATCTAAGCGGATGTATTGGTGTCACCAGAAGATATGCAACCTATCACGCAGATCTGTAAAAAGCGTTCTATATCTGCTAGTTGTACTGCACTCAACAGTAATAAAAGGACACGGTACATATTCTACTTTTTAATTCTAAAATGATATTTTACATACATGCGTTACACGGGTACTGCAGTGTACCTATCCAGCAAATTAGAATATTCTCCACAGCTTGGCAGCTAATTCGTTTCATGTCATGCCATGCGAACGCAGAGGTTATGTTAGACGGCTTGCCCGCATATCTAGACAGCTAATCCAAATATCAAAGGAAAAATTTACTGTCAAATTGTATTTAAAAAGTTTTTGTTGCATAATATTAATCTAAATCCATAATATTTTATGCAAACGATCAGGTAAAAATACACTTCATCCCTAACGTTTTTATGTGCTCTTAATTCAACTTCTCATGTATATTTTCTACTGGCTGTTGCTGGAAACTTAGTTTGCGTGGATTACCGTAGAGAGTACCAGCATGATCAACAATTACATCATTAGCGGCCCCTACGGTTCACTGCACGCAAAATCTTTTTGAAGGAAGGGTGTCCACAGCAAACTGTAACTTCATTCCTCCTAATAATACTATGCCACTCGTGCGCTAAAATTTTGACTGCGAGAAGTAACTTTCCTGTAAATGGATACTAATTAGTGGACTTTTTTTAACTGCTTAGCTCTTTGAAGGGACGTCAAAATAAATCATACCTTACTGTACTCGTGGGACAGCGGTCTGAATATTAACCAATTCCCCACCCAAATCCGACAAATAGTTTTTACGAGAATCGCCTTCAACAAATAAACTATCTTCAATTTCTCTTCAGCCTTACATCACAACAAAATGAAACGTACCCAAATTTACCAGCGGATCCACTGGCTGTACAATAATCAAAATCTTATCTCACAGAGCGTGGTGGGTGAGCGGTAACGCTCTGGCCTCGCATTCGGGAGGACGCGTGTTCGAATCCCCGTCCGGCCATCTAGATTTGGTTTTTAGATGATTTCCCCAAATCACTCCAGGAGAATTCAAGGATGCTGCCTTCAAAAGGCCATAGCCGAATTCCTTCCCATTCCTTTCCCTCAGTCCTTTCCGTCGACGAGGCGTAAAGCTATAAGCAAAAAAAAAAAAAAAAAATCTCATCATTAAGCTTCACGGGTGTTCAGTCGGCGTTTCGACAGCTGGCTCTGCTGTCTTCATCAGGTACGGAAAGCTTCAGGTGTTGTAAGCTAGAAGTCATCGCCTAGACTAGCTTAGTAGAAGTCCGTTACTTAGGACGCTATCCGGCTGAACACCCGTGAAGCTAACAGCGAATCAGTAGGCATGGAAAGTCTCCACTCATGCATCTGATCAGTAGTTTTTTTCGTAAATCGCGTTCGCGGAAAAATTTACTCGAATTTATGATTTTTGCATCACATCAAATGAAACAAACAGTATTTTACCTGCAGGATTACAGGTAGAAACTCCATTAAAATCCGACCTGCATTTATTTATTGCATAAATTACGTTGAACGGAAAAATTTCTTAAATTTCATTTTTTCCACGTTATATTGTAAAGAGATATACCCAGTATCACCCGCGGGATGATGGGCTTTTTTAATCTCACTCAACAAAAAAATGTCACTAATTTGGTAAATTTCTCAGTTTTGGTACAAATCACCCTCTGTCACCGGCAATTTTGTGAATTGCGGAGTATAGATGCGGAAGTAGATATCAAAACGAAACGCCGCCACAGGATGTGAGTTTATTGAAATCCCTCCTAGAAATTCTTAAATTGCCGGCCTAGGTACCGAAAGGGCTAGAGCGTTAGTTCCACCTTCGGTCGCCGGTTCGAGTCCGGCCGCGGGCATGGGTGTTTAAGTGTTGTGTCTGTGAATGTAATGTCCGTCCTTTGGTTTGTCTAATTAACTGGAAAAATTTAATACTGGAGATACTGAAAGCACTGAGTGACATAATTACTATTGAAAAAAAATCTTAAACTTATCCCATTACGATGTCATATAAAATTAATTGAAACATACAGTATTTTACCCGCAGTACCACACGCTGTACATTAATCGAAACCCCATCGAAGTCCCACCAGCGGTTTCTGAGTGAATCGCGTTCAACGGAAAACTGATAGTTTTCTCTTTATTTTTGCTCATAGCTTTACGCCTCGTCGACGTCATTAGAGGAGTGGAAAGGACTGGGAACAAAGAACGGAATTCTGCCATGGCCTTTTAAAGGCAGCATCTCGGCATTCGCCAGAAGTAATTTGAGGAAACCATGGAAAACCCAAATTTTGATGTCCCGGAAGGGGATTTGAACCCGCATCTTCCCGAATGCAAAGCCAGAGCGTTAGAAATTTTCATTTTTCCTAAATCACATCAAAATGAAAGGTAACCTATTTTATCAGCGAGACAATGAGCTGTACATTAAACGAAACCCTGTCAAAATATGACCAGTAGTAAGTAGAATTGGTGCTTAGCACCCTCTGCCACCCACAGTAATTGTGAATTGCAGAGTATATATATAGATGTAGAGTAGTTTTTACAGGAATGGCGTTCATCGAATCGCAGAGACAAATTTAGAAAACAGTTAATTCCTTCTCTGTAGCTTATTAATAGTACCCCCAACTCATTTTTTTAATTTCTCAGATTTACAGCCCTTTTCCTAGTTACAGTATGCATAATTTGCACACAATAGCTTCAGTTGTTGGGTGTGTGAGTGGTTAACGCTCTAGCCTCGCATTCAGGAGGACGGCGGTTCGAATCCCTGTCTGTGCATCCAGATTTGGGTTTTCCATGGTTTCCCCAAATCATTCCAGACGAATGCCGGGATGTTTCCTTCAAAAGGCTATGGCCGAATTCTTTCCCGTTCCTTGTCCCCAATCCTTTCCCGCCTCTAATGACCTCGATGTCGACGAGGCGTAAAGCCATAAGTTAACAAATTCTACTGTAGAGTGTAAGCAAAGGTAGAACTAAAAATAATACTTGTTCAAAGTTGTTTTTAAGAAGTCTTGCTACCTCTGTCTTACTTTACAAATAATTATTCGTTCCCGTTCATTACCCCCCCCCCCCCCTGCCCTTTCCTATCTTCGACGTCGACGAGGCATAAAATCGTAAGCAAAAGTTATGAAGTAAAACCTAGCTCTACGACACCCTCCTATCAACAAAGTGTATGAAATAGATTATCCATGTACTCTTTATGTTCTATGTCACATTTTCATTATTGTTCGTACCAATACCCCTTGCTTTAGCATTTTTTCCATTAATGTTATATAAGCATCATACGCTAAATAAAATAAATAAATGCATGGACACCTTTTGAAGTCGGCATCAAACTAAAACTATATTTGACAGTCTATCTATTTACTAAGCGTTTAGATGTAAATCATATTTTTTTGTATAGCAAAAATAATATCGTCTTTACCCGAATTTGAAGTCAACAAGTAGACCACCATTGCAGGCCTTCACGCGAGCATTCATGTTGGTGTCAACGGTCTTCGAAGACATTGTCTGAAACGGCATTTTTGTCATCATTATATAGTTCGTTTTTTATTTGAATCCGGTGTATTTGTTTGAGTAAATTGACATTCTGCTGCTAAATCTGAGTATTTATTTTAAATTGTGATTATTATAAATTGCAAGTATTTAGTATGTTTATTTATTGGTGGCTACTCTATATGATCAAATTTACTATAAATATTTTTGAGTAATATTTTGTTTGACGCAGTTTAATTCAAATCTGTAAAATGCATTATAATCCAGTACCGTTGGGTCAGGTTATTGTGACAACATAATGGTGTCCTGCTCCTGCAACGGGATTAACTAGTTTGAACCTTGGGGGTGGAAGAATAGGAGAATATGAATTATCCACCACCACATCTCCTAATCATCAGATTATGTACGAAATTCCTAGGTTAAATCCCAAATCTCTCTACAATACTTATGGATTGGTGCCAAATTCATAAGGCATCCATTTATCAATAAACCGTAACAAAAAACTAGATGTATTATTAAGAATGATAACAATAATATCACATTGAATAAACATAGTACTTAATACAATGGATTGAAACGTTTTACTTTGTAGTGCTTCTTCCCCAATACTTTTTGAAGTTTTTTTTTGTTAAAAAGTTTATCATATTTCGGTTTTTAGTAATTATGTGTGTCAACAATTTCGCAACTATCTTCGTTGTTTTCTTAATTCAAAATTTTATTAAATACTGTTATCAATGGATTGTGTTTTCAAAGTAATCAGTGCACATTCTTAAAAATTCCGAAATATTTTGTTGAAATTACAAACAATTATTTGATTAACTGAGACGAAACGTCAATGAGACAATTCCGGGAGTTTCCTCTTTCGATTAGAAAATTATTTTGTAGAATTGAGAGCGATTCGAACCATTCCAGAAGTGTGTCTGCTGATAATTGTAGTTTATTCCTGCTACATCAACAGTGTTGTAGGATGTAAATCCTACCATATTACCAGCGTATAATACATTGATCTATATACTGTTCTGAGCGATAGTATATCTGAAGGAACGATACTGAACAAAAGTGGCCCAAGTATGGAACCTTTAGACGGAGGAGGAGGCGGGGGGAGGAATCCTCCTGAAAATTTATTTTGAACACGCAGGCCACAGATAGATTTCAGTTCTCACTGGTCTGTAACAAAACAGCTTTGCTGGCCTCGCGTTGGGATCACCGGTTCGAGTCTGGTTCTGGGCATCGATGGTTTTGATTCAGTATTGTGTCCCTCCAGGGATATACTTTCACTTGTAACAAGCAGAAGCATTAGAAAAGCCAAACATAGTTGAGTATAGTAATAAGAAATACAGAGGGTTAGTTGAGTAGCTATTAGGCCGTATGACACATATATAAAAGCTGTAGAACTGATGGTTGTGAATCGATTTTCAAAAAGAGACTTTCTCCCATGCTTCCAGCTAGGGTTCGCAGGAAACCTTAACATGCCGTCACCATATTCTGCGGTTGCTGTCAAGCAATCCTCACAAAGGTATGGTACTTGAACTGCTTTTGACAACAACACGTCCTCACACTTGTGTGTGTCCTCTTTACAAAATAATTGGCATATTGCCTCATCGTGATCGAATATTGAGACTGTTGTTCTTATTAAACTTAATTCATCTTGATTTAAATAATTAAGTTAAAATCATCATTTGTTTCCTTTAATTTTTAAAAAATAAATTTCTTTTGTTTCAGGTAAGTAGAGAACAGTTCGTTTACAACACTCTCGTATTTTTGAAGATATTAAAGAGATCAAGAGGATAAAAAAAGGTAATTAAATGGATTTTATTTTTCAAGCTAGATCTGAAAGTTTTTAGTTTCACAAATCTACTTAATAGATGTTACTGAAACGTCGGAGGCACCAAATGGTCTACTTGGTGTGTTTTCTACACGGGATTATATGTATTTTTCTTTATTGAACTAGTAGAATCGTGTAACATTTCTTAAAGGTTTTATAGAATTCGTCTGTACTTGCAAGCCGAAACCAAAACATTTTGGGCAGAATATTAAAAAATCACTATATCAAGAAATACGAATAAAATAAGTGTCTGTTTTCTACAGACGAATGCTCTAAAAATGTCCAGATACCGTGCTGGATGGGGAGAATATGTCCAGAAAGAATTCCAGTACGTCAAAAACCTCAACCAAATCAGGATTGTTATAATCAAAGAAAACCTTTTTGGTTTAGACGTGCACTATGGTGGTTGGATGTCGGTAACTGTGGGGGTGAGGGAGATATGATGGTTGAAAGTGATCGACCGCGGGAATCTTCTTATTTCGACCAACAACGTGAGTGTCCTTATATTTCACTTTGAAGCCACAAGTACCAAGCGCAGGACACTAGTGTTTATGTAGTAGTAGCCTAGAGTCTCCCATCATGCACTGTGGTGGCTATATGTGTGGGGGTGTGGGAGATATGGTGGTTGAAAGTGGTCAACCGAGGGCATTTTCGTATTTCGACCAAAGTGTTCTAAAAAAGAATCTTCTAGAATGTTCTTGAATGTTCTAAAATGTTCTGGAATATGATACATTTTTCAGCTTTTTCAGATACTATAAAATATAAATAATGTATATGCAATATATTTAGTGTGTGAACCGATTTAGACGGAACTTTCACTGGCTGGGTGCTGATTCGGTAGGGAGTAACATAGGCTACGTATTATCCTGGAAATATTTAAGGTTTATTGCAAAAACATAAAAACCTTCAAAAATCTTGACAAACACGAAAGAAGTCGTGGGCACCAGCTAGTAGTCACCTTAAACTGAATTGTGGCTGCAAGATAATTCTAGTTAGTAATTCTTTGTCAGTATGAGCTAAATACCTCCTTAATGCGCCATTATATAGTATTAGTAGGATGAGGTAACGAAATAATACGGTGGAATCTTTTATGCTTTAATATGCTTTACACATGTCGGTAGATAGATCTGACAGCGCTTAAAACTTTAACACCAGAACATAGTAATGTCTCTATTATGGTTTACAGTAAAAATGATTGAATTTAATATAGCGTAAATAATATACAGTAAAAACGCAGAAAGCTGTGTCAGAGGTGAAGGTCAGGTTAAATGCCTATGAAAATCCCCGCCTAGACAGGGTTTCGAACCGAGAACCTTTCGATCCCCAGTCACCACCAGACCGCTCTTAATCATCCTAAAAGTTCATTTGCAAATTCTTTAAGAATTCTGGACTGCTTTGAATGATAATTTTGGTTATTTTCCCGTTACAAACCCCTTTTTCCATTACACCTATGTGAATATTAAGAACGTTTCATATGTCTTCTTGGAACTTACCTCCAGGATTAAGTACATCATGTTACGCATAAAAAATTAAGTCCTTTTGTCAAATGTTTCCTTACAGCTTTTCAGTATTTCTTTTTATATCTTTTCTAACTTGGGTTTTATTTTTAGAACCAACCACTTTTTGAAACAGGATTTTCCTGAAATCTTCTTCGTTAAATGATTATTTTCAAATATGGGATTTTTTCCACAAACAGGTGATAATTCAAACTGGGACGCAGCACAAAGGAAAGTTCTTAACCGTAGATGGCGATGCCAGCAGGAAATTACAAAAAGAGGAATTCACGAACATTTCGCGACCGTCGTTCTCTGCAGACATGAAACTTTTTGTAAATTGATTTGTCATTACTACTTAGAATAACGGGTATCAAAGCCAAGAACTTTTTTTTTAAAGGATAATAAGTAACATATAGAACATGCACTTCTTCACATAAAGTAATGCCGGGATGTGTGTGGCAAGATAATGACTAAAACTACTGAAAGGTGTTTTGCTTATTGAAACAGCCTTAGGAGAGTGTAATACTTGAGCGGATGAGTTGATATAAACTGACAGCCGGACGACCTAACTTCAGATAAATTTATTGACTAACATCAGATCCATCCACTTTCATTCCCGTTTGCTCTGAATTACTTCTTCCATTAACATAATTGGTTCGCAATGATAGAAGAGACAAAATCAGGAAAATGGGTCGTGTTCTGCGTCTTCTCACCGTCCCGTAATCCGCTCTCTCTTCCGTAATGCTACGTATTTGTAATTTCAAAACCGGAAGATGCATAACTTGTTTAAAAATCAATTCACATACAAATGTTAGTAGTGAGAAATAGTTCCCCCTAGTGCAGTTTGTTTACATTTGGCAGCGGCCATGTGCTAACCGCTACCGGTCAATGACTTCCGCCACACTCATTTTCCCCACGTCGTACCTAATAGATGACAATCAGAACATACTTCGACAACTGTACTTGCTCAGGGACATAAGGGAGAGTGTATTGCCTGGAAAGCTAAACAGGTGACCAAATTATTGTGGACGCTCAAAGGAAGTTTTTTTTTTTTCACAGATGGCACACTGATGAAATAGACGCGGCACAAACAGTGAGCACAGAAGAGCCTCGCGGGATGTTTATTTCCACACCGTCCCGAGCTCAAATACTATCAGCATTGACGCAACTTGAGGAATTAACATTACGTAAACACAACGTAGGCTTTAATATAATATGTCATTACACACTGACAAAAAATGTTGTTTTTTGTGGTATAATGTTATAACTCTCTATTCTACTATGTAAAAGTGTGCAACACTTGCACCCTTGCATCCATAAATTACGTGAGGTGAAATAGGGGGGGAGGGGGGTCCGGCGAAATCTCACGAAAGGGGGGGTCCACGGAAATCTCACGTGAGGTTTTGGGAAAAAGTTTTGGACTGTAGAGATTAAAAAAAAAAAAAAATCTACAAATTGCGTGAAAGGCGATTTTAGGGGGGTATCCGGAAAAACACCTCACGTAATTTATGGATGACCCCTTAGCAATTTTTTATTCTTCTGAAAAACAAATGACACATACACAAAAAAAATAGACAAAATAAATACGCTAGGAGGAGAAATACTGGGGATGGATTTCAGATCGGGAACTGACGATTCCTTTGGAAAGTAAGATAAGTAAATTACCTCTAACGGGGTTAATTTATGGATTCGTCTCAGCAAACTGAATAAGTTCTAAGGTGATTGCGTTACAAAACAGAATGTTTATTATTTTATTTCAGGTTTAATGATGGTAAACAATACATAACATTGGAGGCGTGGCAGGGTGCAGAGTGAGTGTATAGCTGCTGGTATAATTCATAGTTATGGCTTACCGGTGATAACCTTGCCTAAAATCCCACCCGCTGGGTTGCCACTTCTCGATGTGTGCTGGATTCCTGGTAAAAGAACCATTATCAAGTCTTAAAAACAATAGAGCTATGATTTTCCGATTTAGATTTGTCAGATAAAAAGTAACTTTATCACATCGTTCGCATGGAATGATATCCTACAGCCAAATTTAAATATTTTTATTCTTTGACAATCCCTGTCAGTACAGCTACTGAGGCGATTTTATAATCAATAGTGCAGTATTCCATTACGCCTCAGGAAATATTTATTATTTTGAACATTTCAATGAGAATGTAGTCGTGAAAAATACCTGCATTGACAATGAAGGCAAAGGATTAGTAAAAAAGGCCTGGTAGCGGAACTAAGATTTTACCGCGCAGCAGGAAAATTAAGAAAAAAAATACTCTCTAGGACATTCAATACGAGACGACACGACCTCTTGTAAGGGACGGAGAACCTGTGTCGTCCGCTTGAAAGGCGAAGATCAACCAGCCTTCAGCGTCTCCACTGACGGGCATGTAATAAATCTTGAAAGCACGTGTTAGGAGCGAGGAAGAGCTTTTAACGTGCTAAGTACGCAGGGGGAAAATGGCCAAGGACATGGGAACATTCTGTGCGGTAATACAGAAAGTTGCATCGGAAAACGTTTACTTGGGAAGTTCGTCTCTCTCCGGACGCCGACAAACCCGCCAAAAAGGGCAAAAATTTTTCAGCCAATCGCCGACGTACTTCCCATGCTTAGTGACAAATGTTTATTTTTTTGTTGTACGGGAGATGATAACTATTTTCGCGTCAAGACTTCATTGGCTGAGATGAAACTCGAGGCGAGCTGTTACAACACGGAAGGATAAAAGATTATTACGTCTCAGCAACGGACTGCGAGTATGTGGCAGAGCTGCCAGACCAGACATCACTTGGGACAGTGAAAGCAGATTTATGGCCCCACATAGTTTCAGCGCAAGGGTTATTACGACCACCTGCCGAGGGGATGTCCTTCACTCTCCAGCACAGCTCACAACAAGGCGTCACTCACGTGCCATTGGTAAAAGGGTTGTCGTTGGGAAACTCAGGCTTGATGATTTAGTAACATTTATCTGGCGAATGCCGGAAGAGGTTAGGTTAACGAAATTGCAAATATGTTATATAAGGGGTAACTTGAGTGATGAATATGCTTAATGTCATTTTTATTGAGGTTTTTGTTTCATTACCACGTAACATCTAAAATTACGGGTAACTGTGACATCCAAGTGACCTTGGACAGTCTATGGCGAACCGGACGATCTCTCTCTTGAACGAGAGCAAGGCAAATGTGATGTTATGTACGTGATGCGCCTGCGGGGCGCAAATAATACAACCCGTAACGCACGAAATGAGCGGCTGAACATATTTTAACACTACTATCAAGCCAAACAAGAATAAGTCAGCAAAATGAATAGTCTATATATTCTGCATTGTAATTTTGTTCATTGCCGTAATGATCGCAAAAGACAGATAATTCCACATGAAAATTCTGGGCTACTGTTATTCAGGCAATTAAATATATATTTGTACCAGTATACACAAGTCGTTAAACCTAAAATATAGAAAAGAAGTTCGACGAACATTTTTAGTAGAGAGTTTTTAAATGAAATTAATAGATTTTTTCGTAGTAAATTAAGATTTCAAATAGAACTGAAGGTGTCGTATTACGAAATAGTTTAAATTTAGAGGAGACAGTGGTAAACTTGAAAATTCCTGTAGCTGTTATTCGAATCATAGCGTTTCAGATAATTTGCCACTTTCCATCAGTTTTCTAATACTGTAGGCTCTTTTTTCTGCAGTTGATTGTTAAAGTAATAAATTTTTATTAAATAATAATTTATTATGTCGTATCTCTTTTGGCATCAGTCACTTGGCTGATTTGGTACAGTACCCTGTTCGAGAATCATTCTTAGCCGGTATTCAAAAATTAATTTAAAGAATTTTAATGACATTTTATTTTAATAAAATAATGTGCTCTATATAAAAATTTAGAATTTTTTCTAAGTTTTAATTATTGTTAAAACTTTATGGCTCCTATTCTTGAAGAACGCTTTATTTGCTTGTGTCTCTATTTATCCTTGCTTCATGTACTGGTTATAAATTTACAAGAAGTACATTATTATTATTTCAAGTATACTTAATGGTATTTGTATTGCTTTTGTTTGGTCGAAATTCCTCTCTCTTTTTTTCACGCTGTTCGGTAATTTCTCTATATCCCCAATATTGACAAGTAGAAAACAAATAATTAACGAATCGTAGAAAACAGTTTACTTCTACATGAATTTTTTGTTTCACTTCCTTGATTCCTACTATTTAATATCGTTGCTACAAGAAAGAACTGGAACAAACTGCCCAAAAAAATTTAGTAAAACATATTAAAACAGCTAAGATCCCACAATTACACTGCCTAAATTTAAACTTGCTTTAAAAAACTTATTAATACCCAATCACTATAACCCTCAAAAACTTTTGTAAATCTAAATATTTTCTTGAGTTTATTACATTATATAGACCATCCTGTATGAAGAAAGTATCCGTAACAGATATGGGCAGTAAATAAATTTATAAATAATAATAAAAAATGGAGTTTTGTGTTTGTGTTGTATAAGATGAAAGTCTGAATGTATGAAGGTAAAAGTACAAAGTTTTAAAAAGTTCAGGATTGGAAAACTTTCATGTTGTAAACTTTAGGTGAACGGCTGTAAGAGTAAACATTCTTCTTTGGATGTCGTATCAGCATCCTTGGCGCGCAACTAACGACTTAATTGCAATCCAGCATACCAAGTACGTAACAAGTACGTTTGTTAAGTGCAGTTCGAATCAGGACCTGTTTCTGATACGAAACATTCTTAAAAATAACTGATTCAGTGATAATTCGAGATTGTCCAAAACATTACGTTTTTATTATTTTTTTTGGCTTTCGGCAGCTGAGGCCATACAGCCACGGCGCTAATGACCTAGACGTCGACGCGCCCTAAAACAACAACAACAACAACAACAACAACAACAACAGCCATACAGCCAGCTCAATGTGATTATATTTTAGCTTCCAGTGAATCAGTCGTCATCCAGTGTTTATATATTGTATCTTCTAAGTATGGACACCACAGGACGGACAGAACACTCACACAGACACACAACACTTAATATCCATGCCCGCGGCCGGATTCGAACCGGCGACCTTTAGCACGCGGAGCTAGCAGTCTAGCACATACGCTACCGAAGCCGGCTAAGGTTGTTATTACCCTGGCCACTAAAATGGAGGAAAAATTACACATTCCTTTCTATTCTTCCGGAACTAGAGTGTAGATGGGTTAAATACCAAGCTCTGACCACTTTGTCTCCAGACCAGAAATCCTGATACTGATTTGATAGTGGACTGTCCTGAACGTTCAACTTTGTGACAGAGTTCTTGTCGGAATTCGAACAGTCGTATTCGTTTCCTCAACTGACAGCTGGAAGTTATTCGTCTGGAGAAATTTCGGAAAACCAGAAAACCGAAATCTGGATATCCGTATCGGGAATCGAAGTCTGGTCCTCCTGAATGCCAGATCCGAACGCTACCGCTCACCAACCCAATTCCGTGGTGTGGCAGGTAATTGCTTCACCACTATTCTTCTGACCATGATGCTAAGGAAGTAGTCAATGATACTTTTCTACTATGGTATTTGTATGAAAAACGACGAACTGACATTCCGAGAGTTGTGCGATGGATTGTGAGTTGTTCAGACTATTTTGGAGCGTCCATAAACTACGTGGCTCGGTCTGGGGGGGGGGGGTTGGGTAGAGAGCTACTCTGGGCTACGTGGGGGAGGGGGGATGGTTTCCGAGCCAAGCCATGTAGCTTTTCATTCATATTAATTGTCACAGTTAAAATAAGGCACAGTACACACAACAGCATATGAGTACTTATTTCCGTCATTTAATTATCCCCGTGTGTAATTTACGACAGTCTAACAAGAGAAAATAGTGCAGAATGACATTTGAAATCAACAGGGAAAAAAGCTACGTACCACGTAAGGTGAGAGGGGGGGTTACAGGCAAAAGTCAAGTCAGGCTACATGAGGGGAGGGGGGATTCACAGTAGATCAAAATGGAGCTATGTAGTTTATGAATACTCCCTTGAAGCTGTAGAAGAGGAAATTAGTACCACTGCAAAAGAATCGGAATCCTCAGATATGTTAAATTTTTAGTGAGGCTTTACGCCTCGTTGCGGAGCATTTCATTGAAGACTGTTCCACAGTTACAGACGAAAGTAGGTGTTGCAATTCCTATTATTACATTTTGTCGCGTTCATGAAATAAATATTGCGTAAACACTTTAACGTTGACCTAAATACGAACTCAGTATTGTGTCAACTGGATGTTGTGTCTGATCTCCTGAGTTCAGTGTGATGTAGTTGATCCCTCGGCCTTTTGTTTGTGAAACACTAGCCGCAAGTGTTACTACTGAGATGTTCCATTCCCCCCAATTGTGGTAGTTAATTGTAGCTCGCCTCAAGTAGTGAAGTAACCGCCACAATGAGTTGGAGTTGTGCCCTGCCTCCTCTGATTGACGTAATCAAGGTCAATTCAGCCACCCGCATGCCATGTTCCATTTTTTTCTACTGCCAGCGTTCTGATATGCATTATCTTCTCCGCATTTTGTTTTCCTAGTGTGGTTACAGTACTCGATACAGAATACATACAGTGCTCCTCAAATACTGGTGGAGAACAGGGCGACACGGTGCAAATATGAGGTCTGTACCAAATGTACGGAATCTTTGGTACGAGAAAACACGGTTACACATCTGGAGATTCTTAATGCTTAGGGGGCGTCCTGGTGATGTTTGATCTGGCCACCCCCACTATGGAGAGGTGAGATCTTGAAGGACCCTCTCCCCTCCCTCCCCCCCCCTTTGCCGACGGTCTAGTAGGTTTCAAGCTCTACTGTTCTTTAAGGAATTAAAAACATGACGTGCGATTTCTGCCCACCACCACAATCTTTTTTTTTTTTAACTGCTTTATGTCTCTCAACAACGAGGTCTTTAGAGACGGGAAAGGATGGGTGCAAGGAATGGGAAGGAATTCTGCCATGGCCTTTTTAAGGAAGCATCCCGGCATTTGCCTGGAGTGATTTGGGAAACCATGGAAAACCCAAATCTAGATGCCCGGACGGGGATTCGAACCGCCGTCCTCCCGAATGCGAGGCCAGAACTCCCCCCCCCCCAGTCTATTTCATCTCACGTAATTAATGGCTGCCCCCTTAATCCCCTTCAGAGTTCTTTCCTTCAGCTGCTATCACAGGAAGCATTTCAGAAAGCCTCTTTAGGAATGGAGTATAGCTTAGCATTCGCGTTCCACCTTAATTCAAATCGGATCTGTTTCAACAGCATTTTCGTATTGGGAAACAGTTAAAATTTTGAAGGCATCACAGATTATTTATAACCAAGGAGCCTCATGTTTGGCTGTCGGGGTGTCGCCGCGTCATGTGTGCAGCCGACGTTTCGACCATCCTACTGCGATCTTCTTCTAGGGCAGAACTGCGTCTTCTATCGGTGTGTGGTGATGTTATAAAGCCGTGACCCGTTATCCGTCTTGAGAATTCGGTTCACCTGGACAAACCGGAAGTCTGATCCGTCACGTGATTCGCTGGCCAGGTGGGGATGCGGCGCTGTCTGGTAGGGGGCGACACGTTACATAACAGCATCACACACCGATCGAAGACGACCGCAGTAGGATGGTCGAAACGTCGGCTGCACACATCACGACGCGGCGTCATCTGGACAGCCTAAAACAACCGAGTCTGGCCGTGGAAGCCTACGATTTCAAAGTTTCTAATTTTTTGCCAGCATAGTATTAATAAAATGTGAAGGATGAACGGATTTTTTTCGTTTTTGCAGTTTCAAAAATCAATGACTCCACCCACCTGTACACCGACTGTTTTTATAGCGCAACAGCTCTCAAAGTTGTTCCTACGGACCCACAGGGGTTAATGTGAAAGCTGAGGGCATCTGTGACAAAATTAAAATTAATTTGGGTGTGCATGGACAACGTCGGGATGGAGGATCTAGAAAGGTTCAATACGAAGTAAAATAATTGTGACCCATCTTTATTATTACGAAAGTTAAAACAAATAGCAGTAAATAGAATAGTAGCGAATTTTACGTTCTGAGTCAAATATAAGTGTAAATTGGTACATAAAATACAAATAAAGACAGTTATTTCACTGTGGCAGTCTATCTATGTAGGTGTAAACAGAAATGGAAATTAGTCCCTCCATTTTAGCGCTTTAACGGAGGTCATCTTTGCGCATGCAACTGAAGATGCGGAGATGGATAAACAAATTTATAATTATTTAGAATTTAAAATTTTAGGTCATCTTTGCGCAGGCAATTAAAGATGCGGAGATGGAAAAACAAATTTATAATTATTTAGAATTTAAAATTTTATCCAAAAAACTTAAAATTAACATAAATCTCCTATCCTTATAGTAAACCAGACTAAAATATGTTCCCATAAAATAATCACTGAGTCAGTTAGCGCAACAGAAAAAAATTAGATAATTATAATTAATAAAAAAAAATTAAGATCCACTAACGCAAATTAATTCGTATGACAACAGGAGAAATCAATTGAACTATCCACAAATGAGGAGCTGAAAGCAATGTTTGAATAAGGATTCTGGTTACAATAAAAAAACTATCAATTGAATAACCTGTTCCATGGGTCATTGTACAGAAGCTGTTGACTACTGCCCCATCTTCTTATTTAGCTTAGTGCAGATAGATGGCAATACTTCACTTCCACCATTAGTACGTAGTTTGACCTGGCAGTAGGCATAAAATGCTTGGTGGCAGCAAGGGAATGCGGCCATAAATTAGAGCTCCAGATTTAACCATGACAATGATTAGTAGAACGTATCACAGCTGACCCCTAATGCAGTGCTGTCAGCCACTTGGCTTTGAATGTCCGTAGATAGCCTCTAAAATTTCCGGAGAGTTGGTACAAAAATCCGGAGACTCGCTAATTGAAAGACTGAAACAATAATTACTGAAGAGAGAATCAAAATTAAGTATACTTTTTATTTGCAGGTCTTTAAAATTACAGAAATAATATTCTACATTAAAAATAAAAAAATATATCTGAACATACAGGGTGGGGCATTTAATATGTTTTCTGGAAATATTTCGGAAAGAAAGCATTTTAACAAACAATAACCTATATAAAAAATAATCGTACAGTAGGGGGCTACAATTATGTGATATTGGTTTTTTCACAGGTGGCGCTGTTGTCGTTACAACAAGATCAACTTATTTCTTTTAAATGGGAACCCCTATTTTTTTTTTTTTTTTTTTTTTTTTTTTTTTTTTTTTTTTGAAGATTCCGATTCCTCATGAAAAAATAAAAATAGTTTGCTTAACTCAATTTTCTGTGAGCCTCACAGATGGCGCTGTAATCGCGAAAAATGAATATTCGCGTTTTTTGTGTATAATTTTAATTATTGTTTAAATAATTACATGTAATTTTCATTCTGTAAACATGGAAGGTAATTTTAAAGGATAATGACGAAATTGATTTTTAAATGCTTTTTCTTACTTATTTGCAGCCATGTCTACAGCATGTGCTCTAAAAGGTGACCATTTACTTCCAGACATTTTCTGACACACTTCGAGCTGTTCAGGCATCATTTCTGCAAAGGGTCAGAAAAGGTCTGGAAGTAAATGGTCACCTTTTTGAGCACCTGCTGTAGACATGGCTGCAAATAAGTAAGAAAAAGCATTTAAAAATCAATTTCGTCATTATCCTTTAAAATTACCTTCCATGTTTACAGAATGAAAATTACATGTAATTATTTAAACAATAATTAAAATTATACACAAAAAACGCGAATATTCATTTTTCACGATTACAGCGCCATCTGTGAGGCTAACAGAAAAGTGAGTTAAGCAAACTATTTTTATTTTTTCATGAGGAATCGGAATCTTAAAAAAAAAAAAGGGGTTCCCATTTAAAAGAATTAAGTTGACCTTGTTGTAACGACAACAGCGCCACCTGTGAAAAAACCAATATCACATAATTGTAGCCCCCTACTGTACGATTATTTTTTATACAGGTTAATGTTTGTTAAAATGCTTTCTTTCCGAAATATTTCCAGAAAACATATTAAATGCCCCACCCTGTATTTTATACATCGTCACTTTCATCACTGCTGCTGCTATGCCTAGTAGTTTCTATTTTTATTTTTCCCTAGTGACCATACTTTTTCTTTGCTGACATTAAATTTAGCATATCTTCTGTAACAGGAAATGTTAAAAACTGCGAACACTTTGATTCCCGTATAATGGTTAAGCCTTATTCGATGGCACCGCTTTGTAAGCCGTGCCAACGAGCGAGTCACGGTGCATAAATAGTGCGGCAATAGTTTTGTGTTACAGTCTTTTAAGATCTATTGTAACCAAGCAAAATATGGGCCTTATTTCAATCGTTGGTTCACACGAGCGGTTGCAAGGAAACGATTCACAGTTATGGACAATTCTGTAACGCATTAACACTATACGCTCAAATTTTAACAAAACACCAATATAAGGAAAAATCAGAAAATTAGAAAAAGTGTCAAAAATCCGTAGATATTTCAACAAAATCCGAAAATCCTAACTTTTTATAAAAATCCGTAGATCTACGGATAAATCCGTAGAATTGGCAGCTTTGCCCTAATGTTGGAAGAAGATGGTGAAAAAGAAAAAGGAAGAAGATGATTTACCACTCAAGACACCACAGTTAAATTTGTAACTTTTCTATTACGCAGGTATGTAAAGTTACTTCACTTGCGGGTTCGTGACCAGGTTTTTGCTTTAAGGCATAATTAGTTTGAGAACACGTTCACGTAAAACAATCTTCTTACTTCATTTTATATTGTGCGTAAAACTTTCTGACAGCTTTTAAAAAGACATCTTACCATTCCTAATCCAGTATGACACCCATCATGGAAAAAGAGCGATGAACATATTTCATTAACAACGAGAATACTTATTGATTCTAAGAAATATATTCTTTGCATTTTCGCCTCTATTCAAACATTTTGTTAGTGTTGCCTCAGTTACTCAGCATCCTGCTAGTACTAGGCCGTCAGCTGCCTCTGTAACTAGCTACGTATCAGCTTCACATTTCACTTTATCATCACTTTAAGAGGGTTCTACGCGAAAGATGCCGCTCAATAAAGACAAGCGCAGTAAATTACTCCGTGCAAGTTATGGGTGTCAAAAAATCTTACATTTGATTTTCCAAACAAGTTCTCACATATTTAAGATCAATTGGCAAGAATTCTATCAAACTCAGACATTCTGCTCAGCGGAAGGCTAATTTTAAGACCCGTAATTATTCCACCAACACTAATGCAACCTCTCATTCAACAATATTACTGGCTGTAACAATGGCATCATCGTCAGGTGCTGTACATATCCTTCCACCTCACTGCTATTCATTCACTTTCTACGTAGCCATAAAAGAATGTTTTTTTGTTTTGTTTTACTTATGGCTTCACGCCTCGTCGACGTCATAAGAGGCGGGAAAGGACTGGTCACAAGGAACGGGAAGGAATTCGGCCTTTTTAAGGAACCATCACGGTATTCGCCTGGAATGATTTGGGGAAACCATGGAAACCCAAGTCTGGATGCCCGGACGGTATTCGAACCGCCGTCCTCCCGAATGCGAGACCAGAGCGTTAACCGCTCACCCACGACGGTCGGTGCCATAAATGTCGTTATCTGATAACTTGTACGCTAGTGCCCCACACAATGTAGGTCCAGGCTTGACAGATATTCACTTTGAAGATCACTGATGCCATACGATGAAGTTATTTGTATACACCACCGGATAGTTAATAATAACATAACATGACGCTTCGAGACAGTCCGTATCAGGCTTCGACTATCTTTACAGATCCAACAGATCTAACCTGAATTTCTCACGCGGGTGCACCTTGTTAAACAGGTCTGTATTTTGACCTAAATAGATGAAAACAGCAGAAATTGTTGTCCAAACGTCGTATTTTTTTAGTATCATTCAGCGGCGCACCAGAGAATACTTCTTTGCATCGAATATTCCGTGAATTGCCCGTCCGTATTGGCACCATATTTTAATGGGTCACGCCAGATTATATTAAGCCGCGACGGAGGCTGAATGCTTCCCAGCTTTAAACTTTTTCACCATTTTGTTATAAACAAAATTTTTATAACCATCGCTAAAGTATGTTTCATTACAACAAATCTGATACAGCTTGTCAATTTATAATTCAACTGCAAGTGGAGAGTTATGGTTTTAGAATGTATTATTCATTGTTCCCTCCTGTAGGCTAAACGGCTTGATGGATTTGGATATAAGATGTGTCAGTGTATTATTCATGACGTTACAAGTGTTACAGGCTATGTGGTTTTTCATTATTTCAATGTGGCTCGCATTATATTGCAAAATGATAGGGTAAAAATTAATAGATCAGCCTGGGCATCATTTTAGATAGATTTTTAAAACTATTCCAAAAATATATAAATTGCCATAGTTTGTTACATCAAGGGGATGAATTTAAATTTACAAGTAGCACTGACATGGACGGGCTACAGCGCACGGTACAGGGAAGAGCAGGTTGAATGGGGCTTTGCGAAAAGCGAGCGAGAGCTGAGATGCTGCGCACGTTTCCTGGAAAATACGATTTTTTGTTGTTTTGTAATTGTTTCAAAAGCTTCATTGAGAGTCGTCTTTCTCTCAGCAACAAAAACTTTCTGCTATAAGTTCTCAGAATCATTCTCGCAGATATAAAACACTTTTTTAATACATCTTCTATAGTAAATATCTCTTTCAATCGACTAGTAGAATAAAATAAAAATAAATGAACAAACCGTCTGAGAAAAGACGGAAAAGGTAAAAACAAGCTTTTCAATACAAATGATTCTGATTGCTGAACGTTATAGTGACAAATAAATTTTCCTCCAGTTATGTTAAACAGGATTTAATCTAGGTCTTTGGTGCACAATCTGTTGATTACAAATCGTGTTCCACCACGTCTCCTCTCCTACCCTACGCTACCGGCCATGAACTGATGATAATTTCTTCCCCAATCAGGACTTGAACCCGCTAACTTCGTGTCAGACGCTGGATACCATCACAATGTGAGCCAACGGGTTTGGCGTACACAAAAATAAATATCAGTAAATAGAACAGACATAAACTAAGGAAACTAACGATGTTTTAAAAAGTTACGTTTTATTGGAAGTATTGTCTTCAGCTCTTAATCATTCGCTCACAGAATCGTCTATCTGATTCAGGTCGCGTTGTCGTTGGTAGGAAATGAAGGCATGCAAGAGACTTGACAGCTCATCAAATTGGTCCGATCAGGTTGCTAATAAATCCGTACTGAACGGCCTCTTCTACACGAAATGTTATTCCTTACGGATATAATGTGACAGTTACGTCAACAACGAAAGGGAAGTGCTTTAAGACAACACGAAAACAAAAAAGGATAATTGAATCTATCACTTAAACAACAGCTGAAAACAGGTTCTGGGTTGAAGCAGAGATGAAGGGCCACAAGCCTTCAGGTGCACGAATTTAATAAATAAATGCAGCGGTATGGTAGCTTCGTGGAAAAATGTCTGGTGGATCGAAAGGTACCTAATTTGAGCACTGGTCTGTAAGGGTATTTTTACAGGTTGATAACCCATCTTTCGCTAAAACTGTAGGTCTCCTGTATCTGTTAAGATTACGGGATTGGGTTAGGGGGCATCCATAAATTACGTGAGGTGAAATAGGGGGGGGGGTCCGGCGAAATCTCACCAGATCTCACCAGGGGGGAGGGGGGGTCTACGGAAATCTCACGTGAGATTTTGCGAAAAATTTGGGGACAGTATAGAGCCAAAAAAGGTCTACAATTTGCGCCAAAGTCGATTTTAGGAGGGTATTTTGTCAAAAAAAAGTTCTACAAAAGTTTCGAGGGCGACCGAGGGCGATTTCTAGGGGGGTTCTCACGGACCAGATCTCACCAGAGGGGGGGGGGGGTCCAGCCAGATCTCATTAAATCTCATTAAATCTCACCAGGGGGGAGGGGGGGTCCAGAAATCCGGAAAAACACCTCACGTAATTTGTGGATGCCCCCTAATAGGCCGCAAACACAAAGGTGGCATGCGCAGCTGGTGGAAACAGTAATCAGTTCCCAGAGGGCACATGGAGTAATAGTTCCGACTAGTTTTTTCCTTTCTTTTCTTCCCCCTCTGATAGGTCCCAAAAATCCACATCTTCCACCTGTTACACAGGCGTCCAGTGTGAACTCATGAGGGTGGTAGATCATTTGCTCTACCTATGTTTCAGAACCGGAATTGTGAGATCCGGAGAATTTAAGCCACTGGATGAATGTTTGTGTTGACATCTGTCAGCGAAACTTGTAACTCATGTCCTGCATGTTAAGTGTACATTTTGTTTATGAAATGTCTAGTATATGAGGCGGAGATTGGGGATCGTCCCAGCATTCACTTAGATGACCTATTACTATTATTATTACTCCACGTTTACCGAGCGTGGTGGTGTAACGGTTAGCGTTCAGGCCTCGCATTCTGGAGGACGGTGGTTCGAATCCCCGTCCGGGCACCCAGATTTGGGTTTTCCATGGTTTGCCAAATCACTCCAGGCAAATGCCGGGATGCTTCCTTCAAAAGGCCATGGCCGAATTCCTTCCTATTCCTTGCCCCCCATCCTTTCCCGTCTCTAAAGACCTCGCTGTTAAGAGACGTTAAGCAATTTAAAAAATACTCCGCGTTTCACTAAAAATTGGTGGCAGAGGTTGCGCTGCACCTATGCTAATGTGTAATCGTTTATGCATCGTAAGGTACATTCGGGAAGAGCCCGTGGCAGCATCCCGGCATTCGCCTGGAGCGATCTGGAAAACCATGGAAAACCAGATCAGAATGGCCGTAATTTATGGATGCCCCCTTAGTGCGGCATCAACGCAAAGTACAGTGCAGTCCAGAGCTAAATTATTCGTATGTGTTTCATCTTTTTACTTACTATGACGATGAGTGGGCATAGTTTGTGTGTCCATTGCGCAACGTATAATTAAGAAATGGATAGTCTGACAGTTCAGTGGTTAAGTCGTCTGCCTGTTATCGAAAGATCTCCGGTTCGAATCCCTGTCTCGGCAGGAATTTTTATAGGCACTTAACTTAACCCGACCTTCCCCTCTTGCATAGTTTGCTGTGTAATGTGAAGTATTCCAGAACGCTTCCGTGGTTCGGATTCCATGTTAAACTGTAGGTCCCCTGCCGGATTAGGTCAAGGTGGCTACGACAGGCGCCGAATGCGCAGCTAATAGTAACCCCGTCACCAGTTCGTTACGACCACACGTAATTATTATTAATAATAAATTTCTAGTACTAGCATCAATTTTGCGCAGACTGCGTGTACCGTTCGCAAAGATACACTTTCAAAGCCTCAACTGTACAAGTGGCATTATTTCTTTTGTGGCGGTCGCCCAGTAGTTTTAAAACACACACACATTCTTCCCCAGAACGAACATTACTACACAGACAGTAATTTCATGACCTTACTCTCTAAGATACAAAAGTAAACTGTTTGTGAAGTTAGTGTAGCAATTGGAGTAAGTTATGTTATAGTGCCGATAATAATTTAAAATGAGTTGAGTTTAAGCAAAATAATTTTGTTTTTTAATGATAAGGCTGTAAGGACTGAAATTCCTCAGAAGCTTTGTACCAGGAAGAGACTGATTTTTGAAGCTAATTCTCGTATGTGTTGAATTGAGGGTACATCAGTATATGAAGGGGTCGTATATGGAACGGCATGAAGAAGCATGGTGAATGTGAAAACGCGTTTGTCTTTTGCCAGTGTTCTCAATATCGCGTTTTAGAATGCTAAAACAATTTTTTATGTTGATCTTCTGCTTGAGTGACAGGCCGTCAACGTTGCGCACTGCTATGAACTCGTGGGCAAGGTTAGACATGATTATCGATCCAAAAGACGAAAGATTCCGATCCGCAATATCATCCCAGGGACCCAGCCCCATAATATTGCTGCTACTCTAGTTAAAATGGAAGCTTCCTATAATCATCACTATAATCCAGATTTTCCACTATATGAATATCATTTGATACTACTTCTTATGACACCGTACCATACTCGATTCTGGGTGTAGGCAGAAACTTTTGAGAGTGTACCCTCCATGGGAACTTCCCTGGAAAGGTGATTTGGGGTAGTTTCCTATTGCCTTCCCCAGTGTGAGTTGTTTCGTATGTGTTATTTTAGGTGTGTATGACTATGATAGGGTGTGTTCAGTATAGAGTTTTGTTTGTGTTGTGCCAAATGAGAGATGAAGAAGAGAGAGGGAGGAAACCGGGAAGGGACCCTTTCAGGCCTACTCTGCCGAAAGACATGAGGTACCCGCCAGATGAATCACCGTCAGCACCACCACGTTTCCTACTCTGCAGCCAAGTCCTGATGAACATTTCTTCCATCACCAGGACTTGAACCAGGTACCCCGTGTCAGCGGCGGACACCATCACCGCGTCTTAAGGCTTCCATCGTTTGTCTACATACACGTATAACAGATTTTGCCGAAAAGGAATTTAAAAATTATGTGTGGGATCAATAAATTGTCTCGACAACACTGGAGGCTACGTAGAAAATGTTTTTCTGTATATTAATCGAACGAAGAGTTAGCTGAAGAAAAAGTATGATTCATATTTGATGCACCCTTCCATAATCATCTGCAATGTAGCAGAAACATTGTGTTCATATACTGTTCATCTTGTATTTTAACTTTGCTGTAAATATATACCGTAAAGAAAGTGTAGTGTATGAAGGAACTCGGTTGTGGAACTTTTTTTTCGTATGGCTTTACGGCACGCCGACGTCGTAGTCATTAGAGGCGGAAAAGGACTGGGGACAAGGAACGGGAAGGAATTCGGTTATTGCCTTTTTGAAGGAAGCATCCCAGAATTCGCCTTGAGTGATTTGGGGAAATCATGGAAAACCCAAATCTGGATGGCCGGACGGGGATTCGAACCCACGTCCTCTCGAATGTGAGACCAGAACGTAACCGCTCACACACCAAACTCGGTCAGGAACTTCTCATTCTGAACAAGCAACTAAAAATTTAATAAATCACTATCAGGAGGTAATAAATTCTTCATGATATAGCTTAAGATGGGATCCAGTTCTTTGATGCTTGAACTGGCGATCTGAAATATAGCATCCCAACTTTTCCTACACTAATGGCAAGGTAACAACACCTAAGTAATCAAAATTTTTCCTACTTCTTTATACAGCTTGCGTGTCAACAACCGAACAGCGCGTCGTATAAGGACTAAAACAGTATAAACAAGGAATATTTATAGTAAAATTAATTTTAGTTTTTAAACTGGGTGGCCGATCTCCACTGAAACGTAAACTCTTGTGTTCTTCAGTTGTAGATAGGCCTTTTGTTTCCAGCTATATTTTTTTTTTCTTTAAGTTGCTCAACAGAATAGAGATTATTCTGATTCTGTCAATTATACGAACATTTTCAGTTCGATTTCATACAACTGAATAGAAAAAATCATTTAAAGATATGTTGGTACTGTGCTATTGAGATATTATAGAAAATGTTATGATTCAACTGGAATGTATTATAAAATCTTAAAAATATTATTTACTCCACATGGCAACTGTCGAACTAAATGTGTGAATTTATAAGTTAACGACGCATTCCGTGTGAAAAATGTTGTTTGTATTTAATAACTCGCTAATGTGTTAATAGAGATAAAGTGTATTTTTCCGTCTATCGGCTATTTTGGGAATTTATAACAGTGTGTTTCTTTTCTGTATATCCTCTTCAGTCCCGAGGTATCGTATATGATACCTCCAGAAATTATTTTTCTCTTGGGCCACTGCACAGCTGAACCTTTCCTGGCATATCGTATCATCTACATTATACATTGCGCTTCTCACAGCTCATAAGTTCGATCCTCTGCTTTTGGCAGCCCTGATTGGAAACTTGGGATCCTGCAGCTGTACAACATGGCTCGTTGAAATGAAGGTACAGACATATATTTTTTCCTTGAAATAAAGTAACATGAAGCAGTAAAGTTTTGTGCATAATTTTCCTGCTTGACTCCCGAGGTATCATATATATACCATCTATAAAAAATTAATTATTGTTTCAAAAAAAAAATTATGGTCGTTCATTGTTAACTAGCATTAACAAAAAGTAAATAACACAATAGTAGTTCTCTTGCACTTGTATTATGAGCTCGGGACTGAAGTGGATATGAAATACTTGACTCGTCCTTTCGCATCTTGAAGACAAATGCAATAAAAGAGAATGTTCCGCTTAGATTCAGTTAACTAATACAGGTTTTATGCAATAGTCACGAATCATTGAGAGACGTAACGGTCGTCTGCAGTTCTTTCCTTATTTTTGCTTTGGCTATTGCTCAAAAGTGCCAGAACTTTCTCACCCGTGTGTTTCGTTCATAACTTAAATAACCCTCTTTCCTGACTTGATTTCCTATCTACTCTGCTAACGGTCTGTCGTGGAAGTGGATAAGTAAGGTCGTAATGTGGTTACAAGCGTGATGCGGTTTCGGCTGAGGCTCCAGAGCAGCCAGCATTCAACCTCGGAGGACCGCCTCTTCTACCTGTCGCGCGCTGTCACGTGACCAGTGTTGACTGGTGGGGGGGATACCGCGGCGTTGCAGCGCTCTGCTAGACAGTCTTGTCGCGTCCGTTGTCGCGCGTGTTTCGTGCGGTCTGTGTTTGTTCGTTAGTGCGTGTGCAGTACACTCGTGTTACTGCAACGAGCTTTCTTTTAGCCTGTGCCGCTCGCCGGCAACCATGGAATCAGGATTCGGTAAGTGCAGAATGCCATATTATTTTCCCCTTCAAAAATACTGTATGTAGCGCGCATCAAAACAAAAGGGGGGGGGGGGGAGCGCGTGATGCCGCTAGTAGCGATACCACCATTGTAATTTTCTGTATTAATTCCGACCTACTAGTAGCGTATTTATTTATTTTTGCAGCACGAAACGTGGCAGCAAATATGTCGTATTTCATCGGCAAAGGTACAGTCAGAAGAAGGAGGCAGAGAGCAAAGTTGTGGTGCGTTTGGCGTTGACAGCATGCTTATGTTTCACCACAGTGTGGAAGCTCCGTTACGCAACGGACACCGGACACCTGTTGCTACGGTTCCACCGAGCTAGCTATTCCAGAGTGAATCCAGTGGACAAATCTTGTGGCTACTGCTTAGTAGGCTTAGGAATCACGGGGACACGATGATAAGTAAGGGAGTTCTGAGTAAGAGAGAAAAACGCTTAAAGAAAAGTTGACTAACTTGTTACAGAACGTGTTTTGGAACTGAAATGATGAATTGGAGAGGGAGGCTCTGGAAAAAGCGATGTGGGGGAAGGCATTGATGATCCAAAATTTAAAGTCAAGATTGTGATCTAGAATATTATCAACAGTTTTGAGATGGAATGAAATCAGGTGCAGCTAGGCTGGCGGGAGGATAATAATTTTAATTTTGTACCATAACTCCAAGATAAACGCGTAAAAAATTATGCAGGAAAATCCGAAACATTTCATCAATTATTATTGTTATTTTAACCCTTAATTTTCCAAAAAATAAAACATAAGCGGCGACAAGTTTTGTAGTATATGAGAATACGGGTGCTAGGTTACTGTTGACGATATTGGTTCAATATCCATTTAATAAAAGCATTGTCTTTTTCCAAAGCGTTACCGAAACAGTTTTAACAGAAAGAACCGTCATGTACCCATTGGTATCACGTTATTGAATCATTAACATCGCTATGGCCATTATACCTTTGCAGTGACATAACTTAAGACATTTCTGATATCCGATAGTTCCTAACTAAATAGGGAGCGTGCACAAACTACGTGGCTCGGTCCGGGGGGGGGGGGGGTTGGCTGGAAGGCTACGCTGAGCTACGTGGGGGGAGGGGGGGTTTCCGAGCCAGGTCACGTAGCTTTCCTTTCATAACATTTTTCACAGTTAAAATGAGGAACAAAACAAAAAACAGCTTGTGAATATTTATTTACCTCAGTTAATTATCTCCGTATGTAATTTACAATAGTCTGACAGAAAACAGTACAAAATGTCTTCTGGAATCAAAAGGGAAGAAAAGCTACGTGGGGGGGGGGGGGGTAGAAACAAAAGCCACGTAGGGCTACGTGGGGGGGGAGGGGAGGTTCACAGGAGGCTAGAATGGAGCTACGTGGTTTATGCACGCTCCTTATTTGCAAGAACATAGTTTTCCGATCGTGTGATCCCTATAAAATCTTTCACAACGCACGATCGATGTCATTTACCGTAGTCATCCGGTGCAGACTATCTTATTTGGTGCACATCTTATAGAAACCAATTATCGCATTTAGTTTCTATCTGAAAATTTGGTTCACTAAACCCTTATTTAAGTTTAATTGAAGCCAAATAGAGGCTTATTACTGTTATTTGAACAAATAAAAATTAACACCTTGGTTCAATTAAAAATATTTATATATCCGTATCATAGATATTTACATATTTCTCTATTCAACCAAAATTTCTGTGGCTTACGAAAGCATTTAGACTATCAGCTATGCCACGTTCACACTTCGTGGTATTTGGTTTTTGTTTCTTAAAATCATTTTGAAATCTGACGTTGGAGGAACGTGAGTTGTCATTAAGAATGATTGCCAATTCTTGCTGTACCATTGTGACATAAAAATACTGCAAACTTTCGTTTGACAATAAAATATTAAAAGAGCTATCAACTGAGAAATATGAATCAGAGAAGTAATAGCTACCAGACTTATATGTATAAATACCAAAATTAACTGGCTCAGTGTCTATATTGGACATCTGCTTTCAAAACATGTAATAAATGAAATAATCATTGCTTCGTTTAGCTCATTTATGAAAATTTGCGTAAGGCGTCTTGCGAAATGGCCTGAGAGGTGACTATAATGTAAAGATTCGTTTCCCGACTAGAATTCTACGCTATAAAGTATACCAGAAGCAATAGAACATCGCGGACGCCAACTTTATCTTGCAGTACGCTAATTTAGACACGCTATCAAGAGATGTCTGTCGCTTAAGTTTGTATTATATCCTGTCTCTAGTTCGTATCCATTACTCTAAATTAAGATTTCAGTGGGGGCTAAAACACCAACGAAAGGTTAGATTTTAGGTTGGGTCACCTTTGTTTAGTTCTTCCTAGAAATAAGCGAGAAATTCTGTACGAGTTCATAGAAACGCATAATCTTATAACCGATTTTCTGCCTTATATACGTCACCCCCGTTGTTATTGATGGAATCGGTTAAAGTCACTGTACCTACGAAGTGGTGGCAACTATTCCAGATGCCCCTGATTGTTGAAGCTTATGTTGGCACCTTCCTCCCCCCCTTTTTTTTTCTCTTATGGCTTACGCCTCGTTGTCGTTGAGGACATGAGAAGCGGGAATGGACGGGGGGGGGGGGGGGGAGGAACGTTGAGGAATTTGGCCATGATCTTTTGAAGGGACGATTCCGGCATTCGCCTAAAGTGGAAACCATGGAAAACTAAATTCTAGATGGTTGGTCGTTCACCTGCACACTAGGCGGAATGTTTTCGTTTTCCGCCAGCGAGACTGTTGCATTTCCGGCAGCGAGTGTCAGCTGTTCCAGAGATGTTGCTATCGTAGCGAGGCTTAACTGCGTGTCTCCGCGAGCGCACGCTTCCAGATTTGATTTAAACCATGGTCGCTATCTTTATTGAAGTTGTTGAGGTGTTTTAAAATTTCTATCGAGTCCCTGATTTTTCCTTCTAGGAATCCTTTTGGTTGTGCTATGATTTTTGTCTTCACCAGCTGAATTTTATGCCATTCTTTTTCCTGGTGCTCTGCCACAGTTGATTTGGTTATTTACTCGAGTCTTGTGTGACGACATGTTCTTCAGTTCTTCCAGTGACAGCTCTGGATGTCTCACCAATATACCTCAATACCACCACCTGTCCACAATCACAGGCAATCTTGTATACTCTACTTACCTATAATCGTACTCTGCGATCCTTCACTGATTTTAAAATGCCTCTCTCTTTGTTCTTAGGGAGCGTGTACAAACTACGTGGCCCGGTCGAGGGGGGAGGGGGGGGTTGGCTGGAAGGCTCCGCTGAGGCCACGTAGCTTTCTTTTCATAACATTTTTTACAGTTAAAATGAGGAACAGAACACACAACAGCATGTAAATACTTATTTTCCCTCAGTTAATTACCTCCGCATGTAATTTAAAATAGTCTGACAGGAGAAAACAGTACAAAATGTCTTCTGGAAACAAAAGGGAAAAAAGCTACGTGCTACATGGGGGGGGGGGGGGGGTTAGAAGCAAAAGCCACGGGGGGGGGGGGGGGGTTCACAGGAGACCAAAATGGAGCTACGTGATTTATGCACGCTCCCTTACTGCTGATGACAGGTTGAATATTGACTTTCGTCAGAATTTTTCTTATCCTCACATTGACTCCTTTTATTGAAATTAGATTGTTTGCAGATGACATAATGCTGTATAAAAGGATCAAAACGATAGAGGACTGTAAACAGTTGCAGGGTGATCTGGACAGAATATCTAGTTGGGTTGGTAAACATGGGATGAAGATAAATGCAAAGAAGAGTCAGCTAATTAGATACACAATAAAAACATAAGGTTAATTATGAATATAAGGTGAGGACAGAATTACTTGCTGAAGACTTAAACTGTAAATATCTATATATGGTAGAAAGGCCTTCTCTGAAATAGCCTTGAGGATGCCCCATATTGGGTGCCGAAACGTTGGCAGTAGCAACATCATTAACACATCGCTAATCTCTCACAGTAAGTGGAATTCTACAAACATGACGCCTGCTAATAGCATCAAATTTGTATATCATTACAAATAATCTTTTTCTCCCTCGTGCTATAAAAGTTTAATTTTTGTGCTGGACATCTGCGCACAACATTATTGGGGATTCTGGATTAGTATGGAGAAGAAGCTGATGCTGTGCTTGAAAAACCTTAATTTTCAATGACCAAGTTGATCGAACATATATATAAGAATTGTCCGAGGAAGAAAGTAGTTGGATATATACCTTACGGAATCAAAGATAAATTATGGCTAGTATGATACCCATATTTCAAAAAATAATAATAATAATAATTAAATGGATTATTTTGTTCACTAACGCAGCCACAGCGATTTAGGTTGTGGGTTTCTTGGAGTGTTCGTTGGCCGAACGTTGCAGTCAATTACGTTACAATGCAGTTGAAGAAACATAGACCTTGGCCTCCGGCAATTAACGTTCGTAATCACAAGGTTTTTTTTGTATAAAAAGATTTTGGCATGAAGTTCTTACACGTATTAGCAAATGCTGAAGCATATTTTGATAGCTTGTTTAAAAAATATTCCTGTTTCTAGTTCGATAATATTAGTTTTCATTTACTTTTATCGGCCTCTCGACTATCCTGATACAGCCCTCAATTTCTCCAAATTCTGAGCTAATGTATTAATCTCTATGTACTTTTTATAGTTTACTTTCTCACTTACGTGCTTTATTTATACAATTTTGGCCTTTATTTGTGGATCTTTCCTTTGACTCTTCGATCTACTCATTAATTAACCAATACCTCACGTGTTAATACTTCATTATCCTCATCTCTCTTCTTGTTTTTAAGGTTCTGTTTAATTTTCAACATCCTTATGTAATACTGCACTTCAAAGGCTTCACTTTTACTTCTTTTTAATACTCCAGAAGTCTAAGTATCATTTACATAACCTGCTGAGGATACGCAGTTTCAGAAAATTTGTGTACTACATCAGTCTGACATTACAATGTTTACTCAATTTCAAGTTTTTTTTTTTTTGCTGTGTTAATCTGCTACGATGCTTCGGCCATTGGTTCAGTTTCTGGATTCTGTATTTCCTTCTTTTCTGCTCCACTTGATGCTTTTTGTCTTACTTTTATCCATATAAATTAATCTTTTTTTATTATTTTGATGTTATTTAATAATACCTCTACATACTCTCTCTGATAATGATTGGACCCATATGAATAATAAGGTGCATATTATATGTGTACTTGGAGGCGCATTGCCGCAAGAACCAGGGTGGCAGTTCGTGTTAACACCACTTCATTTGACGAGGACCCGCATGACTGTGTCAGTAATGGCATCCAGTTCCCCATTTTACTGCACGTCACAGCCAAGTGCGTTGCATAGACTTTTTGCGTCGTTGTTTTGAAACCAGTACCCCCGTTTCGTTATTAACATGAGTGGAAATTATTCTTTCATTTCCATAACCTTCTTTTACCCTGTGATTTCAGGTTATATGTGCGGATGAATAAAGCATACAAAAAAATTAGGAAGATGGAATTGTTTCACAAATTTCTGTTAAATTTATTTCGTTTACGAAGTCGTTAATCACATCTTCGTTGAAAGCTGTAATTGAATGTACCCTCTATCTTCCAGTCATTTCGATATTTTCCGTAAAGTCGCGCCTTTTACTATGATCAGTGAGGTACTTTCTCAATATCATTAACATTATCACTTCCTACCTTATAATGTGGGTGCCAGATATCTCATACAGTCGATTTGTTTTAACTGTTTTATCTTTGTTAGGATGTTCTTTGGCGAAAACTCGCCACTGATATGGCTTATCGTAAATAATGTGTTGCGACTTAGTATGCAACCTGTTTCATGGACAAATTTTGGTAAATGGGATTGAACTCTAAGAATATAAATACATTTTTAGAGAAATATTAGAAATGGTACGCAATTTGCAATACATTGAAGTTGGGTGGTCATTCTGTGTCACCACTGAATTGCGGGACACTTGCCTCCATGGCCGAAGGTAGCCGATCTATTCCGAGATTCCCCGAATTACTATTCTGTGCTGCGACATACTGTTGCAGCATTATTTTGTTTGCCGTCTTCATGGCGCCGAGATATCTCTATCGTGATTCGGCTGTTCACGGCAACTAAAATTCTTCGTTCTTTGTTGCCGCAATATAGGATTACATTATCCTGAAACTGCTATCGCTTCCATAATGAAGACATTTGTTTGTGCCTGGGGCAGTACATATATGGTTCAAAGTAGACGTGGATTGTTTGTCAAAACAACTATTTTGCTAGTGGAACTATTTACTTTTAGAAGCGTATCTTCCGTTTACCTTAAGACTCAGAACCAGAAAGATAAAATGCAACCATAAAGGTCTACTATAATTTGTTTTGACGCAATCTATCCTCAATCAGGTTGTTGTTAAAAGTTTCGGAACAGTGACCATAAACAAGATTTCTTCTATGGTCCAGTTCAAAACGCCGTCAGAATTCAAGTTCTTTGCGTCTTCTCGTAATTCGTAGAGCTTCGAGTCGTTTGTTCTAATGAATTTTCTAATGAGCACACTACATACAAAACCAGCATGCCGATCATGGTGTTACGTTTATATTCTATGTTTCATATGTTCACGTACTCTCCCTTACACTCCTACGCAAATGCAGTATGTCCCAGTGAAAATGTAACTGGTCAATAGTTTTATCTACAAGCTGCCACCGCCGGTTATCTCCGAGTAAACTCATACAGTATGTTTTGTAGATACGTTTCAGCTGTTCACAGCCAAAAATTTAATGCCTACTGTTCGTGTAATAGTTTCCGTTGTACGTTGCTACAATCTTCACTGTGAATCAATGCAATAAAATTAAAATTTATACAAAAAAAAAATCGTATTTGACTACTCGCTTGGTTCTCCTTGTCTGGATTGAGCTGAAATATCGTTATTTGTAAAATTAAATTTAACCGCGGAAAGAGCTGTTCTTGGATCAGGCTTAGTTTAACCAAATGTTTGCAACGAAGTTTCTGCGTGGGGACGATTCCGGCCAAGGAATTTGTAAACAGTTTTACTATCATCTTCACCGGTGAACAGTCCGTAACAAAAACAAAATATAAATAACTGTTTTACTACCGACAGCTATTGACGACTCCGTGGAGATTCCGGTGTGGCTTGGTATGGATCTCCTAACGCACCGTTTCCAATGGAAACTTCACAATATCACCCTGGTTGCAATCTCCATAAGGAATTTCAACTCGACTATGCCATAAACTTGTTTAATTCTAGTTGAATCTTTGCTGTGGATGCACCGAAATTTTCACAAGTCTTCCAATAGCATTGGATTCCTTCGAGTGCCATTTAGGGACAGTTCATAAGCTGCATGACACCCATTTTGGCCTCTTTCAACCCCCTCTCCCTTCCCCTACGTAGCCTGACGTAGCTTCTTTGACTAACCCACCCTGCGTAGCACGTAGCTTTTTCCCTATTAATTCCAGAAGGCATTTTCTGCTGTTTTCTCTTACCAGAATATCGTATATAATGAACACTATCGATATGTGCTTTATGTACTTTCCTATATTTATAAATATTTTGAATGAAATGGTGATATGGCTTCTCCTGCAAATGGTAAATTATTGGAAAAACCTCCTTGTCTCGGATCCTTTTCTTCTTAAGGTTTTTCTAAAAACATTGTCCTAATCTCAATCATTGTTTATTAACTAATATAAAAGAACAAACTACATATGCTGCGGAAAAAAACTAAGAAAATTTTCTTTTTTTGCTGCAGTTCTGTCTTCTTTTTTTTCTACATTACCAGGGAATGATGCTTTGTCCTGCTTAAATGATTTCCATAGCTCTTTGCACCGTTTTGCATATTGTAACTCTCTGGGAAAACAATTTCGATACGTTTCGTAAAGTTTACAGTACAGCGCCATTTTATACCGCACTTTGAACTTGAAATAAGACTTCAGGGTGAACTATAATCAAAGATGCACTGAAATTCAGTTCTCAGAACAAAATTAGAGTTGTTTTATCAAAGAGCTGGGCGGAGACACGCGAGCGATCAGAATATAAACGGCTTTTTTACAAAACATCAAAACAATACTAAATGCCATTCGCGTGGAAAATAACGTGAGACATCTGTAAACAAATTTGAGTCCGGGTACCGCGTGTTTATTGTTTTTTGTTTTTTTTGGCTCGTAAGGGAGCATCCATAAATTACGTAACTTCATTATGCCCCCCCTCCCCCCACGTAACCTGACGTGGCTTTTGCCTCTACCCACTCCCCCTTCCCACCACCTAGTGACACTTGGCTTTTTTCCTTACTGATTCCAGAAAAAAAATTGTACTGTTTTCTCTTGTCAGACTATCCTAAATTACTTAAGGATATAATTAAATAACTGAAATAAATATACACATGCTGTTGTGTGTTCTGTACCTTATTTTAACTGTGACAAATAATCTGAATAAAAAGCTACGACACTTGGCTCGGAACCTCTCCCTTATCCCACGTAGCCCAGCGTAGCTTTCTACTAAATCCCTCCCTCCCCTAGACTGAGCCACGTAATTTATGGACGCTCCCTAATGCACCATCTCGTGTCGGTTAGTTCAAATGCGCCGGGCCTGTGCGATCCAAACACTTGTGATTTCATTTCACAGGAATGTGTGGTCCTGTCAGTATATAGGGTATCTAAAATAAGGAAATAATTAAATGATGGAATACCCACATGTTTCTGTGCATTCTACGAGTATACCCTATTTTAACTGTCACAAATAAAATCAACGAAAAGCTACGAAGTTTGGCTCGGGACCCACCCCCCACATAGCCAACCCCCTACCCCACTTTCCCTTGACCGAGTCACATAGTTTATGGACGCTCCCTTATTTAAGCACTAGCGGCGGAACCCTTTCTTCTCGAACGAAGTTCTGATATCACTTTCAAAGATAATCGTTTGTTTCTTGTCCAATGTTATTAACTAGTTCGCTGGATACATCTGACGTACTTGATTCATCGCGTCTATCTTTCCTGGCGTTAATGATTGAATGTTTGCAAGATTTGTCTTTAAATCACACAGAATTGTCTCTTTGCCCGTTGCGCAACTTTAACAATAAAATGGAGTGTTTACAGGAGCATAAGGTGCAAAGCGATAAGGCATTAAGAAGCAGGTTCTTGAAATTCAGTATGTAGATTGTTCTGACGCGATGGAGAATTTACAGCTCAGTTTGTGTTTTGTTCTTTGGAGAACAGGATTACGTCAGTCATTGCTTGAAGGCCTTCAGGAATTTATGAACAAGAGAAATTTTTTGCCTGCTACCTGATTGAGTGTCTGACACTCTGATGCTTAGTCTTAATTGATGAACTGCTGGGAACTAAATCAATGAAAATGGTTCACAGTTCCTGCCAATTCCCAGTATCTTAGATGTTTCTGGCATTCTTATTTATTTTCTGGCAGGATGTAAATTACCGCTGGACTGGCTTACAGGTCTGTTCAACGTTAAAGATTGTCTTTTAGAATTTTATGACTCTTACAAAACAGTGTCCTAGTCTGGGCATGAAGTTGTACAATTATAAATGCAGGCAATTGCTGAAATGTTTCGCCAACCTGCAAGTCCTGAAATACTTTTAAGATTTATTTTGCTATCTTGCTATCCAGTGATACGTAAAATGTGCTCGAAGTGACAAGATAATACCTTAAATTCATTAGAAACGACAATTACGGGCTTATAAATTCATTAAAAACTAATAATGAGGTTTCACAAGCGTTTCTGGAAGTCAATGTTTATAGCCTGCTATGATTTACTGAATATTTAATAAGGTTTCTCGAACAAAGATTCCTTCCTGTAATCGAGATAATTCTGAGAAGGTAATTTTCATAGGAGAAAGACGGTTTTCGATACTATGTTTTGTTTCGACAAGCGTTTTTACCCTTGAAGCAAAAATCGTGCAGTAGCCTCGTCCAGGTGATTGTCGTGTTTTATTGCTTGACAGTTCCACGATTACTTCAGTACCTCCATCAACAATGAATATGCAGGAAATTCTTTTTAACAAAACACTTCTCTAAATCTATTGCAGCTACTTCAATGATGTTTCCGATCGTAAGAAATTCTTTTGTTTCCAACCGCAAAGGAAGTTTACGTATTAACCTGTAATAATGATTTATTAAAAATAATGTTTTCTTCCCCCCCTTACTGGAATTGGGTTTTCTGAAACTTAATACTACTTACTTACATCTTAATTCACATCGTTCCTTCTGATATTTAGTGATTTTGTGGTTTATGTTAGATGAAAAATGGAGGAGTGGTAATTACGCAACGTAAGAAACTGACATGATACGGCGATGAGCTACAGAAAGAAGTGTCATACAGGATAAATAATTTTAATTCCATTTCGCATCTTGTTCCGGCAATGCAGCCGAAACTCCTAGTGGGCTAGGAATAAAATTTGGTCGTCACATTCAGGAGGATCTGCGTTCGGTTTCGATGCGGCAATCCGTGGTTTCCTGAAATCACAGCAAGGGAATGCCGGGATGATTCTAGATTTTTCTGTCTGTTCCTTACCCACAATCCTCTTAAAATACTTCATACCCTTGTCGGACAGCTCTAAATTACTGTGAATAAACAAAGTGTATGGTTTGTGGTACTGCACCATAATTAAATCATGGGAAAGTAGCGAAATAAAGTTTTAGTATTGATGACTTCGGGTATTCTTTCTTCCCTCGGGCCTTAGGAATTAGAACTTGTGGGGAACAATATAGTTGAGATGAAAATACAATTCTGAGGATCGAAAATTAGGTCTATAACTGTTTTAAAAAACGTAGACTCAGATGTATCAATCAGTAATTTATCGCTAAAACTTGCCTGCTGGCAACCCTTACGTATGCAGTGTGTATCATGCTGCAAAGTATCTTCAGATACATGTCTCTATCAACATGTGTGTTATAAGTTAACACATTTGAGGTAATAACCATTAAAATGTTTTAAGTTAATGTCTTGCCGTGGCGGTAAACATAGCAGTATCGTCTGTATATTTGTATATACTTATAAATGAAACAACGCATAATCACATTTTGAAACAAAAAAAACCGTTATGGTATTTGATAAGCTACTACAGGCCCCTGATTGATTCCTGTTTACCTATATCTAATTTCGAAATTAAAGTTAGCTAAAAGGCTAACAGGTCACTCACTGTTCGTTTTAATATATCAAGAGCTTACGACATAGGTTTTTCAAACGATTCCAGTGGAGAAATGTAACTATTGTTGCTATCGTTTGCAGCCTTGTACTGAATCATAAGGAAACTGAATCATCACTAAGAAAAATGAAACGCAAATAAAATGTTGCGTTGTGACATCAATCATTTTTTCACTGAGACAAAATGTGTATTACATATACGGAACAATTTTAAGAAACGCAGATCTCGTAAAATTTTTCAGTATTTTCGATCGTATCTATGTAATGTTGGTCTCATATACCTCTACTGTAGTGCAATATCATAGAAGTTTTTACGCTAATTCTTTTGAATATTTCCTACATTTCTTCATAATTCGTACAGTGAAACACACCGTGTCGTTTGCATTTCATGTTGCGGAGTTCAACTATGCATTCCGCTGCACCTTGTTCTCTATCGTTATTCCTTAATATTCGACCAAGTTGGCTGTTACAAGAATTGAGACGCTTACAGTGACGACTATGAGCTGGCCTCGCATTCGGGAAGACGCGGGTTCGAAACCCCGTCCGGCCGTCCAGATTTTGATTTTCCGGCCATCCAGATTTTGATTTTCCATGGTTTCCAAAAATCACTCCAGACGCAAGTCTTCAAAATACCAAGGCACTAAATTCTATTGTTCTAAATTACAGGGGAGATGGTTAAGCTGGTTCTTTTTGTTTTAATTCAGGCTTTACACCTCGTAGACGTCGAGTTCATTAGAGGCGGGAAATGATTTCAGGCAACAAACGGAAGAATTAGGCCAATGCCTTTTGAACGAACCATCCCGGAATTCGCCTGGAGTGATTTTGGTAAACCATGGAAAACCGAAATCTAGATGGTCAGACATCTTTTTTTTTCCCTTCTGGCTTTATTTATGCCTCGTCGCTCGTCGAGGCAATTAGAGGTGGGAAAGGATTGGGGACAAGGAACGGGAAGGAATTTGACCATGGGCTTTAGAAGAAACCATATCGGCTTTCGCCTGGAGTGATTTGGGAAAACCATGGAAAATCCCAAATTTGGATGACCGGGTGGGATTCGAACCCGTGTCCTCCCGAAAGTGACGCCAGCGCGTTACAACGGTCGTTTGACGGCAGTTGTTTAAATAAGAGAACAGTGATGGTAGCCCCCTGAGCTTTGAAGCAGTTGCAAGCTAGAGCGTTTTATTATTACTATACATCCCCGTCAAAACCAAATGAATAACACACACACTATTCGTCAACTAGCGGTCTGTTCGAATTGTCGATTTTGAACCCGATGTAACGATGTTCTCATACTAACACAAAGTTCTTTTTTTATTATTATTATTACCAGTCCAGTCATTTAAATTTAGGAGCTTCAGGGTTTCACGAAATTAATACCTAGATAATCCGTATACAAAGGCTATGCCAGTTTTCCTTCACTTTCCTTGCCAACTTACATGTTCTGGTTGCTCCAGCTTCAAATTAAGTGTATTCTGTTTAACCTAAACTATCGGCTCAAGGTCATGTTCCATTGGTCCCTCTCTTCGCCTCACCAACCCCGCCCATCCTGCCTATCCGAGCTGAACGCTGTGTTCAAGTAGATGGGTGATAAATTTCCTCTGATAAGGGGTATAGAGCTGGCTGACCTTGAGTCGGCTCCGTTAACAGAACGTATTATAGTCCTCACGTGGTAAAACGTGACCCACCATTCCATATCTTTTGATTGCAAACGTCTTCCAAAAATTCGATTCTTCTCTCCCTATTTCCTGAAATTGCACTTTATCGCTACACTGAATTTTCAGGATCTTTCTACAGCACCGCGTTTCTGATGCTTTAATTTTCCGTTCTTCTGGTATTTTCTGAGAACAGACTTCAGTGTCTAAAACACTGGCTACTATACATGTAGTTTAGAAAGTTGTCTCATGTCTAGATATAATGTTCGCTGATATAAAGCCTCGCAGGCAGAGTAGCTCAGGCAATGGATCGTTTGTTTAGCCCCAATTCGGGAGGACGCGGGTTCGAATCACCGCCCGGATATGCAGATTTGGGTTTTCCATGGTTTCCCCAAATCGCTCCAGGCGAATGTCGGGATGCTTCATTCAAAAGGCCATGGCTGAATTCCTACCTGTTCCTTTTTCCCAATCCCTTCCCGCCTCTAATGACGAGGACGAGGCGTAAAGCCGTAATTAGAAAATATATTTAAAAAATTAGAAAAAAAGACAAGTCCTATGTCGACTGGCGGTTGATCCCAAATGAAACCGAGGATTTTTCTTCGAAGCGGAACGTCCGGAACGGCTTTCGAGGCCCGCATATCCTGCTGTACAATGAGCATAGGGGAAGAAACTCGTAGTCAGCTGCAGCGTTCTGCTGACACTTACAAAGGAACTACCACACTTGGGAATAATCTATTTTGATAATTCATGTGTATATAGTACCCTCTTAGTTTCATGTTGACTGGATTTTATGCAACTGGCGTTAGTTTCCGAGATATCGCGTCGTAAAATGTTCGTATTAGCTTACGTACCAAGTATGTTGTGGCTCCGTCAGTGGAACAAAGTATAAGCTAGGCGGGCAACTTACTCTACTAGTATTCTACATTATCTGGTTCTCTCTTTGCTACCAGTATCTTTTTAAATCGTACTTTTAAATTATACTTCTATAATTTCAATTTTATTTCAATGTCAATACATCTTAGAGAAAACAGCATGCTTGAAGTGGCAATGGTCCTGCCATATTGCCCGGAGAAAAGACCAAAGATGGACAAAAACGGTATTAGAGTGGAGCCCAAGAGATTACCACAGACCGAGAGGAAGGAACAAGGACATTCGCAGGGTTTTTGAGAAGATTGCCCAAGATCATGCGCTTTTTTTATGGCTTTACGCCTCATTGACGTCGAGGTCTTTAGATGCGGGAAATGACTGGGTACATGGATCGGGATGGAATTCGGCCATGGCCTTTTGAAGGAAGCATACCGGCATTCGCCTGGAGTGATTTGCGGAAACCTTGAAAACCCCAAATCTGGATGCCCTGGTGGGGATTCGAACCGGCGTCCTCCCGAATGAGAGGCCAGAGCGTGGTAACATCTGCAGAAGACTGCTCAAATTCTACCTGAATTCATGACTTAAAGAGGCCACATCAGTAAAAGATCGAACTGGCTGGTGATTATATTACATTATGTAACAAAAAAAAACTTTTTGTTTGTTTAAGTAAATTTTATGCTTGTTTCGGATGAATTGGGTCACAACTAAACTACACTGAACATTCATACTTTTATATAATCATTTATTTGCTTTTTATGCCCAATAATATGAAATTAATTGGTTAAAATTATATTAGCTAAGAACACTATTTATGAGATGATTGAACGATTCAGCTGTATGTAATCTGTTTCAGATTAACGTTATTGATTAATAATTGCATCTTCCCGTTGCTGTAAGCATAATCCAGACTGTTTTTGTTTGTGTGCGGCGTCTGCCTGGGCTCGAAAGCAGTAAAGCATAGAATAAAGGATACTAACAACTTCTGCTTAGCATACAGGTCTCATTTTGGCATGCCTGTGCGAGACCAAGACATGAACTGGGCACTACATGTTGTGTGTGGGTGTTGCAGATCCACTCTCGAGGCCTGGTATAGAGGAGAAAACAGAAAAAATGAAATTTAGTGTACCTAGAATTTGGCGAGAACCAACAGATCACCTCTCCAACTGCTATTTCTGTGTTACTGACTTGTCTCATCATAAGAGGTGTAAAAAAACCAATGTTTTTGCATATCCAGACTTGCCATCATCTCTTAGGCCCATTCCACATGGTGAGGAGCTTCCCATTCCTCCTCCTCCTCCTCCTCCTCCACTACTGAATGAGTGTGAAGACAGTAGTGAACCAAATACTGACATCGACCACGAAGAAGACTTCTCAGAGGATGAAGATGCTACACCTCACTACCCCACATAATATTAGTTAAATGACTAGATCAGGGATTTAGGACTTACAAAATCCAAAGCAGAAATTGTAACACCTAGACTAAAGAAGTGGAGTCTATTGAGTACGAGTTGCAAGATACCCCTTGTCGAAGAGAAAAAGATGCTAATGCCTCCCTTCCATATTAAGCTTGGACGCATCAAGCAATCTGTAAAGGCCATAGATACAACATCAGATACAATGAAGTACCTCCAGAATGTGTTCCACAAACTCTCAGTAGGTAAGATAAAGGGTGGATTTTTCGAGGGCCCCCCAAGTGAAGAAATTATTTCATGATGACACATTCATCAGCAAGCTTCTACCAGTTCAAAGAAAGGCCTGGAAGAGCTTCGGGGAAATTGTGAATGGTTTCCTAGGTAATCACAGAATGGAAAATTACAGGGATGTGTTAGAGGGTCTTTTGAAGAACTACAAAGCAATGGGGTACAGAATGTGTCTGAAGCTGCATGTACTCCACTCGCATCTAGATGTTTTCAAGTCTCATATGGGTGCATATTCAGAGGAACAGGGCGAAAGGTTCCATCAGGACTTACAATTGTTTGAAAGAAGGTACCAGGGACAGTAAATGAGCAAATGCTTGGTGATTATATCTGGGGACTGATCAGAGAGAGTGATGTAACATATAAGAGGAAATGTAGGAAGACAACACATTTTTAAGCACATTGTACATGACATAAAAAAATTTTCATGTACTATACAACTTTTGTAATTTATATTTACTGCATTTACATTTTTTCAAAAGTTGTAATTAAGAATTTCTTTTGTTTTGTTTCATGGGCATATGTAAACGAGCATTCATTGTTCTAAATAAAAGCATTTTCCTAAAATTAAGAAAAATCGATGGCATTTCCGTAAAAACAATTTCCCACATGAAAAATTGTGTTTTCATAGTGTTTTGAAACACACTGCATCAGAAACAACAAAAAAATTAACTTAAACAAAATTTTGTTACATAGTGTTATTTTTATTCTTATTATCAAACAGTTTTTAATCTCTTTTGTTGGTTTGTAAAACAAATAGGAAAAATATTTTTTGTTATCTACGAAATCTTATTAAGTTAAATTTCAGACGCGTGGGGGGTGGAAGATACCAGTTGTCTTAAATTTTTTATCGCAATCTATTCGTATTAGGTAGAGTCATCGTGAGAAGTCGTTAGAGAGCACTCCATGCTTTTAGATTGAAGTTAATTTTGTGCTCAGTGCCTTTATTCTTATATTAAACTTATTCCAAACATTAAGTTATGCTTAATTGTGGGACATCCTATAGCTGTTGAACAAAATCTTTAGGTATAAAGATTTTTTTTTACTTTTTAGTTCATATTGGTACAAAAATGTGTTTTTTAGTTTTTAGAAATGGGTTGCAGGGCGACCTGAAGAAAAGATTGAACATATCATGTGTAATTCATTTAACTTAATGCTAATTTTAAATAAAGAATGTATCCTAGCGACATCTGTGATATGACTGTTAAACCGATTTTCTGTTACTGTCAAAGTAAAGAGTACTTAGCTGTGAAATTATTGTATTTTCATTGTTTCTTAATACGTGTGCGAAATTTAAGATAGTTCAGATGTCTGGAAGTGGGTGAAAATTGATACATACGTACATACCAGATTAAGAAAACTTGTTAAAGAGATACTGAGAGAAGTGCGCGAACACTGATACTGGAGTATCTGGTCCACGTGGCTAAACCCCGACCTGCCTACCTTGATAATACTTACTAGGTATGTAAACTATAGAATGCAATATCTTGGAATCTAAGATCCGTTGCATAAAATCCCTTGAACCTGTAACTACAGGTATGCGAAAGCTACCTTAGAAAATATATAAGGATCATCGAAATAGCGATTACTAAGTATGGTGGGCTCCTTTTTAGTGCCGGACGAAAGGTCATGGATGGGAATATCGAGCTCTACCTCCACGCACCCTGTGCGTGGGTCTTCTGGGTCTGAACACGACCTTACATTTTTGTTAATTTCTTCCTATACAGTTTCTCCTTTTGAAAAAGCAAAACATTAATTAGAAACATTTTTTTATTAATCTTTTTGGTATCAGTGTCTGATAGCATTCGAAAGGACATGGGCTCAAATTCCCGTCCAGCTATGCAGTTTTTGTTTTTCCATGGTTCTCCAAAATCACTCCAGGTGAACGTCCGGATCGTCCCTTGAAAATCCCGTGACAAAATTTCTTTCCGTTCCTTGACTGCAGCTCTGATGATCTCGACGTTATAGAGGGCGTAACGCCGTAAGAAATCTGTCTGTGTACTGACACGATGCATGCCTCCACTTCTTCGTACCCAAATATCTGACTTTCCACGAATCCATTACGATTCACGTATTCAGATGTGGGCTTAGCTGCAATCTTTCTTTTTTTACAATACGTATGACATCGTTTGCGCTCGGGCTTGGGTTCAAATCCCCGTTCGACCATCCTGATTACGAAATCACTCACGAATGGTTCCTTCAAAAGGACATGGCAATTTTCCTTATCCCCAGTACCCTCCCACCTCATGAAATCGATGTCGTTGAGGCGTAAAGCTATAAAAAGAAGACATCGTTTGTTGGTTCAGTCATTGATAGTAATTAAATTAATTTACTAATTAAATAACAGTAATCTGCTACTTTTTCTGACAGATCTGTTCCTATATCAATGAGTCGTGAGTTGATATAATTTTTTTCACTTCATACCATTTTTCTCTTCAATTTACTTGCCACATTTTCTAAGTACCGTTTAGGAATTTTCCTTTGTGCTCACTTTTCTTGTAATAGGACACCATGAGGAAATCGTTGGGTGTGTAATATTTCTCGTTACCACGGTGTCGTGTTTACTCTATATACTAGCTGAATGTTAGTGGCAACAGACTGCATACTTGCCTGACTCCCTTCTCAGCTAAGGGCGGCACACAATGCATCCTCTTTGTGAAGGCTAGGGCGTAGGCCCAGAAGTCTTTCAAGTGGCGGCCTGCGGTGCAAGCCAAGGCTCTCTCCTTTGGTTGCCGTGACCGGGTGTCAAAGGCCTCATTGGCTCTCTTTGCTGACGTTGCCAGTAGATATTGTTAATGCCAGGTCGTTAGATTTTATTTAATATTGCGAGGTCCTAATGTCTTAAGATATCACCAGTCTTCCTAGTAGCTCTTACTCTTTTTGTTATACACTATTCCAAGGAGGGTACATAGTAATTAACCGGTCCACAATATCGTAATATTCTTCAATATCTCCTCATTTTATTTTAAATTTTTTCTAGTTCCATCCCTGTATTTGAAAGGGGAAGAAAAAATAGTTCTTGATGTTTCGCAAAAGGTTGTTTTTCTTGTTGAAAGAAGCTTTGTATAACATAATTTCGTCTCCCAACAGCTGTAATTTTACTTCCTGAATAATAAAATATATAAAAAAAGAATATATGCTGCAGGAAGCGATCGAGAATTCACATCTTTTGTATTTTGTACGAGACATTAAACAAAAAGGGCTCTACAGTTTTCTTTCGATATTTTACACAAAATTATATCACTCCTGTGCCTAGGAAAAGGTCAAAAATGAGTTTTTTGATGGTGTGGAAGAAACCGTAAGATAGATTAAGTTAAAATTTTGCATAGTCATTAATCACGTTATTCCTCAATTTTTGTACATGCAATTCTTACTCTGAATGACCACTTACAGAGGTGGAAGGGTAAAAACTGAAAATTTTGAATCAATATGTATGTTTTTTTATAAAATAACAATAATAAAAAAAAACAGTTGGGAGGAACAAGCTCGACATATGGTGTAAAAGGCTTTGAATACTTTAAGATGTCTGTCAATTTGGTTATTGAAAGAATGTGCCCGGCCCTTTTCCTGTCTCTTCTTGTAAACCCTAGCATTGCTCTTTCCATGCCTCGCTGGCCAGTTCCCAGTTTTTGCTTCATGTCACTGTTTAGGGTGCAAGTCTGTCAGGCATATGTGAGGATCGGTAATACACATTGTTCAAAATACCTGTTTTTTAAGATGTATGTACTGGTATGTTTGATTTAAAAACTTTGGAATTTCTTCAGTATACTCTCCAGCCCAGCTTTATGCGTTTGTAGATCTCGGGCTTTAAGTCGCCATTCATGTAGATCAGTTGGCCAAGGTAGATGTACTGTTCTACGGACTCAATACCAGCTTCTTTCGTGTCTGCCTAGTCTTCGTCTTTTTCTGCCCATTTGTTTTACAAGGTTTTTTTCTTTTTGACACGTTTATTTTAAGGCCCACTTCGCTGCAAGCTGCCCCTAGTTCATTTATCCGTTCTTTTGCTCTTCCAGACTGTTGAAGAGTAAAACTTTAAACGAAAGGAAAACTTTAATTGAACTATATACTCAATATAAATTATTTTGGATAATTGACCAAGACCTTCATACTCCTCTCGGCTCAATTTATTATCACTCAGCAATAAAGGTGTAAGCAGAAACTTTTTTAAACAAAAGTAAATTGAAGTATGGTTTTCTAGCTTGCAGCCTTGAAAGAAAGTCTTTGTATTTTTTATAATTTTGTTTTCAAGATCGAGAAAAGGACCAGAGTCAAGGAACGGGAAGGAATTCGACTTTGGACTTTTCAAGGAATCGTCCCACAATTTGATTTCAGGAAACTACGGAAAATCACTATCTGGAAGGCCGAATGGAGATTCAAACCTGCGTCCTTCCTAAAAGCGATGTGGGAGAGATACCGCTCATGGAGATTCGTGATACGCACAAGCTCCCTGAATTTGTCATTTGTGGTCACAATACACCTGCAGTCGTGAATGAGTTCTTAGGTGATTTTACACACACTATGTTAATAGCTTTGTGTTAATTAAAAATAGTCCTAGGATTATGTCAAAGGTTTATTGAACTAGATATAAAAGCTGATTAGTCTGGGAAAGTAGACTGTTGTTTTGTCGTTCCTAGTGTCTGGCGCTCGGGAAGGAGGGGAAATGACCAAGCGATAATCACTTGGGACGCACACGAGAAACACCTTAATGATAAAGGTACAAAAACCGTATTAACCAAGCAGAAGTGAAATGAAGGTGCCTAGTCTGTACAAGCAAGTATTCTTGCTTTTAGGCAGTACGGAGTAAATTTCCTGGTTGTGTCTGATTCATTTTTACTGTTTCAGTTGAAGGTGTGGTAAATTATTGATTTGTGTGGCAACAATACGTAAAAATGGACACATCTAAGAAGGATTAAGGTTTTGCAGACCGCTATGTGCGTTTTCTGCTCCTGTACTAATAATTGGGAAGGACGCCGGATTGATTTAGGTTTTCCATGGTTTCCCGAAATCATTTCAGCGTAATGTCGGGTTGTTTTCTTCGCAAGGCCTCGCCCGAAATTTTTCCGATTTTTTCCCACACATACTCTACAGACTCTATAGTGCGTTCAGTTAACAAAGGCGGCTCAAGGTCAGTTTGCTCTATCCCCACTCCACTGCCCTAACCCCAACATGCGAAGGGGAAATTTACCAATCGCCCTCCTGGACACGGAGAGGCAGGGAGGGAGGGAGTGGTGAGTTGAGGAGCGGGGCCAGGGGAACATTACCTTGAGCCCTCCAGTTTGGAGTGAACAGGGTATAATCACCTCGACGTGAACAGGGCATTCAGACCTTTCAAAAAAAATTGTATTACGGATATTTGAAATTTTATACCAAATCTAATCGCTGGAATTTATTTGTCTACCAGCATATGTCGTCATGCCCAGAAATTTTGCAGTTATTTCGTTGAATAACTGTGTCTGTTTATTTTAGAGTTGGGATGCATGCTGATTTATACTTGTCGATTTTTAATTTTTAGCTTTTTCGAGGAATTAACGGAATCCATTTTTAGCAATTTTGAACTACAGTCTGCATCTACGCCTTACTTTATTGTTAAGAAACTATGGGGTGACACTAAAAACATAGTCACCTCAATGCATTCAAATCCCTAACGGCTCAAGGGATAAAAGAATAATTTTGAATATTAATAGCCCACAGAGTCACATGAATTTATCTGTCCTCCACTGCAACCAAACTATCGTTTAAATTTATTTTATATTTTGATATCAGTTCATAATAAATTAACATATGTTAATTTTGTTGCTCTCCCAGATGTTATCTGAGTGAATTAAAAGAGCATGAAGCATAGTACAACACATTTTTATTAAATTTCTGGCAAAAGTAAAAATCAAACCATAAGGAAATTGCGGAAAACATTAAACAGAGAATGGCAAAGAAATGTGGGAAGATGTACCCTTCAATAGATGGAGTAGGAGTTTCAACTTCTCTCTATGAAACGCACTATTGCAGTGCAGAAACATCGATACCAAACAAAATTCTTTTTTACGGCTTTACGCCTCGTCGACGTCGAGGTCATTACAGGGAGGGGGGAGGGGAAGGACTGGGACAAGTAACGGGAAGGAATTCAGCCATGTACGTTTGAGGGAACTATCCCGGCATTCGCCTGGAGTGATCTGCGGAAATATGTAAAATCCAAATTTGAATGACTGGACGGGTATTTGAACACGCGTCCACCGGAATGCGAGGCCAGGGAGTTACCGCTCACCCACTACGCTCCATATCTTCTCAAGGAATTTGAATTCTGCTGGAAAATGGCACTAATGTATTGAAAAATAAGTGAATATGAATTACTTGTTTTACGGCACTTCTTGAGTTTATAAAATGTTAAGGGCAAACGTTGCTGTTACTTAATTGTCGTTAGAAATAAAATTAAATAATTGTATAAACCTCAATAAAGTCGAGTGAACATAATGCTGTCGGCTGATGGACTGTTGCTTCCATTCCCTTGTATCAAGTCTGTGACACATTATAGCAACGCTCAAAAATCGCGCAGTAAGTCTGTGTACTACTAATCATTGACAACATTGGTTTCTATTAATATTTATGATTCATGGTTGTAGGGATATTCAAAAGGCACAACTCAGATGCAAACTAAATGACATAGCAAATTTAAGCGTGTGAAATGACAGGCTGATTGATCCTCATTTACGAATTTATGTAAATAAAAATACAGTGGAGTGAAACTTGGTGCGCAGATATCTTTATTGAAAAGATCGGAAAACAATAACAACAGACCGAGCGTGGTGGTGTAACGGCTAGCGTTCTGGCCTCGCATTCGGGAGGACGGCGGTTCGAATCCCCGTCCAGGCATCCAGATTTGGGTTTTCCATGGTTTCCCAAATCACTCCAGGCAAATGCCGGGATGCTTCCTTCAAAAGGCCATGGCCGAATTCCTTCCCATTCCTTGCCCCCCATCCTTTCCCGTCTCTAAAGACCTCGCTGTTAGACAAACGTTAAGCAAATAAAAAAAATAAAAATAACAACAGCCAAGTACACTTCCTTTCATTAGATTTAAAACTTTCTTATACTTTTTTTTTTTAACAGATGAATCGTTTGAAAATATTTGCTTCCTTACTGAAGCTGTAGTTAGTTTTGGAAGAATTGTACGTCCTGTGTCGGCGTGGTGTTGCTACCCCCACTAGTAGTCTCCCACGACGAAGAGAGACGGAATAACATGGAATGTGCAGGGGCCGAGAGGCAGGATGTTTGGTGTAGTGTTACGTTGAAACGATAGAAAATCAACCGTGGCAGATATAAAGGAACCGTCCTTTTGACTGCCTGAATCGATTTCCGGAACCGAATTACAGGCGATCGGATTGCGATTTGAGCTCTTGTCTTTCTGGGTGCTAGTCCAACGAAACGAACATCAAATGTCACATTAGTCTCTCCACCATTCTCTGTGATAGGTGCTTATAACTGTGTGAACTTCGAGGTACCTCAACAGCGGGCACTTATTTGCCACAGTGTAACATGAAATGCTTTTCACGTGAGAGTGTTTTATCACGATCTGACTTTCCAGAATTCTCAATAACATTCAGTCGCAGGAACTGTAAATGAGTAAGTGCTGTGGCTACAGCCAGCATGAACTTTAATACTAAACTGTACGAAAAGTTCCAGTCCTCGGCTGTACATGGAAAGGTTAATTGTAAACTACGAATCTAAAATTTGGTGACGATCACTGTCATCAGAAAAATATAAGTACCCCGAGACATTTTGTAAATTTGTTAATACGAATTAGAATAATCGCCATCCCCAGCTCTCGTCGAAGGCCACGAACTTTCCGGACAGCGTAGTATCACGCTACTCTCATGGTATTAATGACACATATTCCATTTCACTGCAGTGAATTTTTTTTCAGTTATAACTAGTCTTTTTTTTTCGGGATTTACGGTTCGTGGACATTAAGGTTATTAGTCTCGGGAGAGGAAGGTGGTAAGGAACAAGAGGGAATTTGGTCATAACATTCCAGCATTGGCCTCAAATGATTTCGGGAAACTAAGGAAAAACGAAATTTGTATAGCTGGACGTGTATTTGAACCCACGTCCTCCCGAATGCCAGTTCCGATTGTTATCGCTCATCCCCTTGTCGATTATGTTGACAGTAGAATGAATTTAGAAGTGAAGAATTATCTTTGACAGTAACAGTTACAGTTCAGATGTTATAACAGAAAAATATCTCCAGTCTGTCGACGGATCAATTGCTTTACTAAGCTGCTAAAGCCGTTGCTGTAATTGCTATTACTTTTCGAGGGAACTTTTCAAATATGTTTGACGGTCATTCAGAGTTGCAGGGGTTGTCACCAAATGCAAGCACGCAGAGGTAGATCATGTGTACAGAGCGTGGTGGGAGAGCGGTTAACGGTCTGGCCTCGCATTCGGGAGGACGCCGCGCCGGTTCGAATCATCGTCCGGGATTCCAGAGTTGGGTTTTCCAATGTTTCCCTAAACCACTCCAGGCAAATGTCGGGATGCTTCCTTCAAAAGGCAATGGCCGAATTCTTTTCCGTTCCTTGTCCCAATCCTTTGCCGCCTCTAATGACCTCGACTAGGCGTAAAGCCACAAAAAAAGTTAATGCGTGATGCATAAATGATTTCCTCTCATAATTTTTCTCATGGCTATCATATACTCAGTATGAAGATCGGCGCAATAGAAATTGCCTCCAATAATAGGAGAGGAGAACACCAGATCATGTTACTGGGCTTTGAATGAAACGTTGTCAATATTGTGCTACTTATTTTGATGATAAAATGAATGTAGAGTTGTGAATTATCACGTTTTTTTGTAAGTTGGACAAAATTAATGATTTAAAGTGAATGCTTATTTATGGATGAAATAGTGAACTCAGATTTCGAATGTATGTGTTTCTCTCTGAAAATTCTGAATGTCATGCAGTTTAAGAGTGTGTCGGGGAATTTTGTGTGTGTCTGGGTTTTTTGCTTATTAGGGTTCTGTGCGCGAAGGGAAACAGAGCCCTATTGTTCTGCTGCGTTGTCTGTCCAGACATCTGTCTTGTAAACGGAAAAAGCTTCACACTTCGAATTTCCACAAGTTACATATTTCGTTGACCAAAACCAAATTTCATCTTAAAATTTTGTAACATTAAATTCTAGTGACCTCTCATGCAAATAGAGGGGATCTAGGTAAACTATTTTTTCCTAACCCAGTATTTGGGGGACTGATGCTTATTGCTCGTTAATGACTGGGCCTAGAATCGAACCAGAGTCCTCCAGAATGTCCTATGGAAAATATTTATTATGTTTATTCGAATAAAACTCTTACGGCGATGCTTGAAGTCGTTAAAGCGTTTGAGGATCTTTGGTGCAACTCTTTGTTTTAACTGCCTGAATACCTTTCGTTGTATATAGATTTCGTTGATCGGTCATTTGCTATGTTGAGCACGATGGATTCAAATTTTCTTCACATAGCTTATAACTGACATCAGATTGTTGTGAAAGCTGTCCCCCGCACACTTTACTTAAAGTAAACAAAAGTTTAAACATAGTAGGAATGGTTCATCTTAACCGTTATCATTTAATTGGGTACATGTACCTGAAACTTTTCGTCGTTTTCCTTTGTCTCACTGACCTCTTCATCGCTTACTAAGAATTAATGTAACATCGTTGATACTGTTGTACTTGTCTTACGCCGTGTGCTGAGTAGCTGATTGACTGTTATACTTACACCGGTTAAGTCGAATTCAAAATAATTTATGGAATATTATCTTGGATCTCTATTAAGAAGCCCTTTGTTTGTTCCAATCAATAATGGCCTCAGGGAATAGTCACGTGGCATCATATCTTTCGTGTCGCTGCAGTTAGAAGAAGTTGGTGGAAGTAGTATTTCATCCAGACGCAAATTGAATCTCGGAAATCAATAAGTTAGCGCGGGAAGTTCGTCTTCTGATACCCAGATTGCATAATATTTGGGAGATGTTCATTTTCGAGGAGAAAATAGCATTTGCCATCTGACTCCACAAAGCCAGCTCATAGTGTTCGTGTTTTACTGTTTTGTTCAAGTGTAGTTTTGAAAACATATCGTTTGAGCGATCTGGTTGTTCACTGGTATGTTACTTAGGTGATGAGAATTCCTTCGTTCGAGGTTAAATTTAAATTTACTCTTCCGAAATTTGCTTTGTGTATTTAAAGTAAGATATGAAAATTGTGTGGTTAGGATTCCGCATTAGCCTGTAGGTCCCGGAGAAAATTACAGGGGTCATCCTTCGTCTGTTATACTGTCTTCTAGCGGGTGGAGCCAACCAGCCTTCGGATTATGGATTATGTCTGTTCTGTAACTAAAGCCTTTAAAGACAAGTTTCTATTTACGAGTAGGTATAGGGAAACTCTGCATAATAAAATAACATATACCCACATTCACTAAATGCCATGTTGCAGATTCTACAATGTTTCACTTTCCCATCGCCATACCACAGAGATAAGTTGGAGAAAGCTGATGGAACTATGTTGTAAACCCTCGGATCTTAACACCATAATGGCCGCACCTTCAGTCATTGCTGCACCCTATTCACCCCGAAATAGGATTGTAACGGAAGTCATTTTTGCCGATGCAGATGCGGATGTTCAGTGATTGTCATCCGCAGATGCGGATGTTTTACGGAAGCGGATGTGGAAAAATAAATGTATAATTATTTAGATTTTAATATTTAAAAAAAATTAAACTTAAAATCAAAATAAGTATTTTTTTAATCCCAAATTCCACATTTTTTCATAGGCAAAGGTCGTTTCCATAGTGATTTAAATTATTTATATACCCACGCACGCGCCAAAATAATAATATTTGTCTTATGAACTTCGCGGCTCGGCTAATTCAAGCACAAAGCCACGCCACGGCACATTTCCGTGTCCGCCACCCGCCTTCCATCGCTTTCACAGTCCAGCTTTTAGGGCCTACGATGAGTCGATTTTCTGGTAAAGGATTCTTGATGGGGAGTGAAAGGAATTTCAGGACTGCATGTAGGACGTGTTGGCTGTTGTTGGACTCCCAGACAACCAACAACAAGCTATGATATTGGATCATGATTGGAGAAAACATCCTACGAGTCTGCGATAAGGAAACTGATGTGCCGCGAGATATTACGAGTTGAAAAGATTGCTTGGAACATTTTGTTGAACCCCTTCTAGTAGCGTGAATGGTTGAGCGCATCCTACAAGGATATCCTATAACTTTAACAGTGAATAGGCCGTTTTACTTTACATGCAAGTTCAGATTTGTAAATTCGTCACTTAGGTAATAACACTGTATAGTTCACTGTTACTTTTATACAAGATCGTAAGAAAAAAGCAACCACTTGTTGTTAGATAAGCGACCATGGGCCAAATCTCGTATAATGAGAAAATAATAATAATTTTCGCCTCGCATTCGGGAGGACGGCGGTTCGAATCCCCGTCCGGGCATCCAGATTTGGGTTTTCCATGGTTTCCCCAAATCACTCCAGGCAAATGCCGGGATGCTTCCTTCATTCCTTGCCCCCATCCTTGCCCCCATCCTTTCCCGTCTCTAAAGACCTCGATGTTAAAAAGAGACGTAAAGCAGTTACAAAAAAAGAAAATAATAATATATATTGCTTAGTTTTATCCATAATTCCATGTGTTGACGTGACTGTAATTATCAGAGAAAAAGTAGAATGAAAAACAGCCTTCAGTCACTAGAACGCAAATTTTATTGTATTACACAATGCATTTCGGACCCTTTGGATCGATCTTCAGCTGTCTATTGTATTTAAATTTTTCCTTAAGCGAGATTCGTGCCTAGCAAAGTTCATTGGTGTGCTGAAAAACGATTTGAAGTAAGTGTCGTGAACACGTTTTATCATGAGAGGAAGGAGTAAATATGAAAACATTGTGGAAAACTTACCAGAAACGACGAGATGCTGAATAATCAATTTCATGTCCATATTTATTTCAGAGCACTGTGATAGATATGATATTGCCCAAGGTGCACATATTTATAAGAACCAAACAATTTAAAAACAAAACAGTTTAAAGATGATGTGTACGACAAGTTGTTCAAAGAAGAAAATCATTATTCCTTGTCAGTGTATATCGTGTTGGTGATCCTTTGTTGTCTCTAGTATTTTACATTAAACTGGAAATGAATCTTTAATATTATTAAAGTAATAGTGGCTAGCAAAGTCTACTTGTTCATTTAACATGTGTTCTGGGATTTTTATCTTGTGGAGGAATATTTCTAACTGTTCTAGCAGATTAATTTTCAGTTGACAGAGGCGGCTTATGCGAAGGGGGAATTTGCCACTAGCCTAGATACGCTGGATGCAGCGTTCAGCTTGGAGAGGTAGGGAGGGAGGGTACGGTGAGGTGAGGAGAGGGGCAAGGGGAACATGACCTTGAGTCACCAGTTGAGGGTGAACAGAGTATAACAAATATGGCGTCGTAGAACGTACTCACGAGATACTTGCAGGTCTTGTAATATACGCAATACGAGCTGTCAGTATCCATGTTTTAGCTGAGCCCCTTAAGACATCGTTATACTGATACTGGATAGGTACAAACGAAGCGTCTTCAAATCTCTAATCACATTCGTATGTACCAGCTATCTTGGTTACTTTTTAAGTCGGTTTCTGTAAACGTCTATGCTGATACTAGGATCATTCTCAATTCTGTCTTTAAAAGAAATAAACGTTTCGCAAATAAGACAATGCAAGAAACGTTAGCACAAAGGATACACTCTTTGTAAACAGATTGCAATATTAACTCACTTCCTTTCCCTGACGACCTAAGCAGACAATAGGGCATAATGTGAGGAACCGCGGTCGTTATCATATTGACGTCATGCACAGATATCTGAGTTTTAGTGATAGTGGCTAGTTAGAATGGATAGGCATATCGAAATACTGAACAGTAACATCAAAGTTAATATTCTAATTTTAATGATACTTTAAATCCCTAAGCCATCACTTATACTGTGCAGATTAAGGGAAAGATAAACTTGAAAAAGGTCTACCAAAAGCTGAATTCAACTTCCATGTTGAAAGTGACCAATTGTGTTGCTCGCCCACAATGCCTCAGTTTCAGTGGACTTATTAATAGTTAGTTAGTCATGTTATAAAGCAAATAGAAAAATATTCTGATATCTCACCAAAGAAGTAGTAAACTTTCAAACTTCTGACAGTCTGATAGCGAAAACTAGTGTTTTTGCTGAAGGCTCCCAGTGTTTTAAGATATTAATTTAAACATAGTAAATATTATTTTCGAAAAAATAGTATATACCAGGACGTTGGCACTATTAAATACCAATATTTGAATTAGTAAAACGCATATTCTAAGACATGCTAGGTTCGTAAATTTGTCGAACGAAAACAGTACAGAAGAAGATAAGATTAGCTTATATGAAGAAGATTATTGGTAGTGTAGGTTGTGCTGGGTATGTCAAGATGAAGAGATTAGCTGAGTAGGGGAAGAAATGGAGTATTGCATCAAACCAGCGAAAATTGTAGAGAGAAAAATAAAAAGTAAGAATTGGCGTTACCATCAAGAAATCACATATCAGTCGTGGGCAAAGATTGACTACCGACGAAAAAATAAGACAATGAAATTGACGATGTGAAACTCAAGTATAAATCTCAATCATCTGCGGTTTCTTTTCAGAAATTTAAACTTTCCTCCCTTTTTCATTTCCATAATATGCTGACTGGTTTTATATATTCCCCTATCTCTTGTTATTCGGAGTTAATCTTTTGATTACCGCATAACCATTCGCAACCGAGGTCCTATACTCAAACCAGCTGATCATAATTTTTATGTGTGAAACTATAATATCGTATGTTTGACATTACTAACTGTGTGAAATTTAAGCGAATGTGAAGACGATTCCTTGGCGAAAGTCTCTTCCAGTCTGTCCTGTTTCGGAACTTTTTAATAGATATATGACAAAAGCGCTCAGTGACAAAACCGCACAACCCAAGCTCGGTGGGTAGTTATACCTGCCCTCACCTACCTGCAGTCGGGAATTCCAAGAAAAATTCTTCCCTGACTATCCAGTACAGCTCATCTGTTTAGGCTCTTATTGCTTTCACGTCATTCGTACAGTCTGTGATATTAGTTCTTGTTTGAAAGCGATATCATACTTACAACATCTGGGCTAGACCTGCTTTCTTAACAAACTCAATAAAAGAATAAATGCAAATAATGTAAGTAGAGAGACAGTGTAAATATGTAAATAAATAAATATTGACGAGGATTAATTCGAGCTGATTTTAAATAATCCTTAAAAGATTGTACATGCTACGTGCATTTCAATCCCTAAGCCAGTCCAAAGCCTGGAAAAATTGTGATAGAAATAAGTTATTAAGTATTAGAAATTTACTGAATCATAACCGGAAAATGCATGACTTCAAGAACTCTTTAGGCCAGGAGCTCTCTAGCGATTTTTTGTCGCTGCGATAGAAAATAGATCGCCAAAAAAAAAAAAAAAAAAAAATTAGAGTGCGCACACTTGCGACTAATTAGTCGCAACAGATGATGCCAGAATGCATTTTGTCGAGATACGAATTGTCGCTCTGTAGTTAGGCTAAAAAAAAACGTAAACTAACTATACTGGGCTTATCTTCTTACTTGTTAAAAGTTACTTAAAGGAAGTTAAGAAAATATCATTTATTTTAGCAAACAGTATTGTTTTTAATGTATAATGTTGAATATAAAAATTAACATAGATCATAGAATATTTTTTTTCTGAATAGACAAATCGCATCAATATAGATGTTGATTGCTGGAGTAATTTTTATAATGATTTCTTGTATTAATCCAAGCTTCACAGAACTGTAATACACATTAGATACAGGAATTGCAAGTGTTGTGGTTGTATTACATTAGATACGCTCGCTTTTATCGCAAGTGAAAAGAGTTTCGGAAATGCGGGACAGTACTTATATTCATTAATAACAAAATTTTACCAGCTACTGATTAGCAGTTAGTTATTTAAAATCCCATTAGTATGTTCAATTTCGAATGTTAACTGCTAATATGTAATATCCAATGTTTATTACTACATATGAATACGCTTTCCAGATAGCCTAATTGGTGCATTTGTAAACGGTTTCCACAAAAAGAAAATCATTCACTATTTTAGTAAATGTGAATAACTTTGGAAATTTCCACCGAGCGTGGTGAGTGAGTGGTTAACGTTCTGACCTCGCATTCGGGAGGATGCCGGTTCGAATCCCCGTCCGGGCATCCAGATTTGGGTTTTCCATAGTTTCCCAAAATCACTCCAAGCTTCCTTCAAAAAGCCATGGCCGAATTCTATCCCGTTCCTTGTCCCCAATCCCATACCGCCTCTAATTACCCCGACGTAGGCGAGGTGTAAAGCACTAACAAATAAAAGGAAAAAAAAGATTGACTATTTTCCATTCTGCATCGCAACATACACTATTTTGTCAGTCATCTTTAGTTACTGAATCCTAATAAGAAAATTCTGTCACGGAGTGAAATGGGTACTTGAGTAAAAACTCTTTATATCTGGATTTCAGTCTGTAGGATTTCGTAGATAACATTTTCTTTTCTTTGGCAAGACAGAGAATAAAGAAGCTTTAGTGAATTTATCCCTTTTTGCTAGCATTGATACTAAAGAATTTAGGATTTTTCCATTGCGAAAGTCAGTTGGGGGTATACGTATTGTGTTGACATCGGTTTTTATTTTTTTCTTTACTTTAAGAATCTTTCATGGTTTTGTCCATGGCCAAGGAGTATCTATCTTAATTACTGGCTTACGAATGTGGTGTTGGGTCGATATGTTACAATACTCGGAACTAAAAATAGTAAAGAAATGCAATTTCTTCCGTATTTACATCCCAGATTGGCAATTTTTCAACCTTTCAGATCAGTATTCGACAATTGTGTTGATTGAAAAATTGGTATTTAATCACCTGCCTATAAATCAGAAGTGCTCACTTAGCCTAAAGACGCGTTCCCACGATCCCTTGTAACGAAGGCGAGACGAGACGGGACCTCATTAGCCGAAGTGTAGGGACGACCGCAGGCCGCAGGTAATAGTCCTAGCTTACCTTGCCGCCACCTCCGCACCACGTTGCCTAGTGTCGTTTGGCACAGAGCACTTTACAGCAACAGAAGGGGTGCGCACCGCTGCTGCAAACCGATGGCAACAGCGCACCGCTACACACGCCTGTGATGTTTACCTACTCAGAGTGGGTAGCTGCGTCTCGTCTCCGCTAGCAGAGGCGGCTCTGTTCCCATGGCGTGTGGTTGAGTATTCCCTCCCGTCCCGTCTCACCTTTGTTACAAGGGATCGTGGGAACGGGCCTTTAGAAGCCATCAGGGCTTGACTGTGTGTTTCTTCCGGCGACGCCGTCCTTCCAGGAAGGCGACCCTTGAGCGCAAATGTCACCTGAGCGCCTTTAGTCGGTCACCCTTTTTAATACCAGTTTAATAAATATTTTATTTTCTGCTAGAAAAATTAATGATTGTCAATAACTCAACACCTTACACTTAGTAATTAACGAATAAAAACCACCGTAGGCTTAGTCAAGTAATCGTAAGTACTAGTGTTTTTTTTACCATTTTGTGTTGAGGTTTTACTAAGGAGAGCTGACTAGCTCCAAAAAATTTGTGGAGATGATCAAATGCTGCAAGCATCTGCAACGGACAGAGTTGGAAGCATCCCGGAATTCTGTAAACCATTGCGCAGGTTACAGCGTAGCCTGTCTATTGTCTCTGCATTCCGCAAGTACAAAGCCAAACGCTAAATGGCATTTCATAGATCGGATCTCGGAAGGAATGCGGTAAATGCATAATGGGGATACCGCATTGCGCTGCAACAGAATTCTGATCAAACCAACGCATTCGGTACTGCAGTCATTTAGTTTTATTTCAGAATTCGGAACTAAATATTTGTTGTTTTGTACGCAGTATTTGCAATCTGCTTCCGGTAATGCTCAAACACTAGTTTTTCGTGTCGGTACGGTGTTTATATGCTACCAATGAGCCAATTTTTCTAGTAACTAAACATACGACAGTGAAATCGGTTGTCTTCCTTCTTGATCAGTTTTTATTTCTTTATTCATTTCATTTTTGTCATCTGTCTGTCAGTTGGTTGAAAGGAAAACTCTTCCTTTTCTGATATAAATAACTTTATCTCGCTGACCCTGGCATCGTAGGGATAATCGTGTTGCTATGGTCGCCGGTTCGAGTTGGGCCTCGGCTACGGGTGTTTTTAATTAAGAGATGTAACTGTCCTATGTAGTCTGTACTATCGTGGAAACCAATACTTGATTAAGAGACGTGGAGCGTCCATATATAAACTTTTAGCATCAGTATATACGTTACTTCATATACTCTAACCTCTATATCCTACAATTCTACCATTTATCTCCTCCTCCTGCAAAAAATTTAATAAAACCTTTTTAAAACTCTGCCAACCATCCTATTATCTTTTTTTTTTTTATATATAAGGATCTTCATTGAACTACATTCTAAACATCGTTTCCCAGTGAATTCATTTGGCACTTAATTGGTATATTTAATTTGGAATATTCTGCTATCTACGACACGTCCTGACCTCTAGTAAGTATCATACTAAGGAAATTATACAAGAATAGGGTGAGCAGTATCGTGAGTAATGTTACAGTATATGTGTAGATGAGTGTGCGTGAAGGGAGATGCGTTGTTCGTGTATTGCATGTGAAAGTGAGAAGACTCGCGGTGCCGCATCTTCATTCCGCCTTTTTCGGAAGACATTAAAAGGGTCGACATGTCTGACGTTTTAGAATTTAGCTCTTGTCTGTGTTAGGCGTTCTGGTGGCAGGGAATATTACACCACCACCTTTCTGACCCACTGATCACGATTCGGATCGTGAAAATATCTTGCTCCAGGAGGAAACCTTAGTGATAATATTGTGGGGAGCGCCTAGTTTTTTGCTTTTCGCCTTGTCTACGTTGAGGGCAGTAGAGAGGGGAAAGGATGGAAGGGCATCCCGTACATTCGCTTGGAGTGATTTGGGGAAACCACGGAAAAAACCAAATCTGGATGCTCGTACGGGGATTCGAACCCGCGTCCACCCGAATGCGAGGCCAGAGCGTTACCGCTCACCCACTACGCTCGGTGGGAGCGCCAAGTATAGTTAGTTACTGAGCCTTATCTACCATGGCCACGTGGCGGGTTAAACATTCTACTGTAACATCACATTTTAAATGCTTCACTGCAATCGTACGCCGGAAAAGTCTCTGTTCTCACTCGATCGTTCTCCCTACAGCCCTGACCTATCACCCTGTGATTTTCATCTCTTTGGGCCACTGAAAGAAGCATTGGGAGGCCCACGATTTGATGACGGCAACGCGTTGGATGTCATCATGCGCAATTGGCTACTGACGCAACCCCCTTCCTTTTACGATGACGGCATTAAAAATCTACGTATACACTGGTAAAAATGTTTCCAAAGCCGGAGATCGTTGGGAAATAGTATGTACTTGGTTTATTTGTTATAGAATATACCGAGCGTGGTGGGTGAGTGGTTAACGCTCTGGTCTCGCATTCGGGAGGACGTCGGTTCAAATCCCCGTCTGGGCATCCAGATTTGGGTATTCCATGGTTTCCCCAAATCACTCCAGGCGAATGTCGGTATGATTCCTTTAAAAGGGCCATGGCCTAATTCCTGGTCCCCAGTCCCATTCCGCCTCTAATGACCTCGATGTCGACGAGACGTAAAGCCATAAGTAAAAAAAGTTATAGAATATATTTTTATTTATTTTTGTTTTAGAATAAATAATTCTCGTTAATATTTGAACCACCTAAGTAATATCATTGATGTAACTTTTATGCTGGAAAGACTGTTTTTATCAAACCACTCATTTGAAATTTGGAGTAAAGATTACAAGTCGTGTTTATTATTTTAACCGTTTAACTGTGAATAATTGAGTATTTGGCTACGGAATAATAGATGAATTGTATTACAGTATTTACTAGTGCTAGTTGCAGAAAGCGTCCTTCCAGTTCCCACTAGTAATAAAATTTAATTGCACGAACTCGATCTCTAACAAGACATTTTTTCCGACGTGATGGTCATCATAGGCCTGATAGATCTGGGTACAAGGAACTGGAAGGATTCTAGCCAAGGCATTTTGAAGGAACCAACCAGATATCCTCTTGGAATGATTTCGGGAAGGTATGGGCGCTAGCTTTACCACTAATCCACCAGGCTCGGTGTCATGAAGCCGCGGCTGAATTACTCGATACGAAGCTTGAGCATATATGGTGGCTTTAGCATTAATATGAGCGTTATAGTGCTGAAACTCGATGCTTGCAACACATCTATGTAATGGCAGTACAACGGTACTCGGCCTCCGCGGGAATGATGATGATGATGTCAGACATACCGTATGTATCACGACTTACATTGAAGGAACGTATCCTGTATTGGTGCACTGATCAGAGAACTTCCGCGCCTACCGAGAGTGGTAGCTGGGCCGTTAACGTTTGAACCTCGCATTTGAAAGAACAGCCTTCCAGATTTTCCGTGATTGTGGAGATGGTTCGACGGCGAGTCGCTTTCCTTCCTGGCCCGACTTACCGTCAGCCTAACAAATTATTTCATCCTTTGGCTATCCGGTTGTACAATTGAAGTTTAAATGTAACCTGAAGATTCAGAAAGGTTTTCTGGTGTGTCCACCCCATTATGGAGGCAAATTTAAACACGTACGCATGTAAAAAAAATATATACCGCACGTCTAAAAAAAGAATTTTGTAGAAGAAGAGAGAGTGATCGAGTAAGAGAGACACGCCTCATTGGGTAGATTTATCATGAACTTGTGTAATTTGATGTTATATTTGACTGTTTATGCACCATAATCTTGTCACACATTGTTTAACATAATACACAAAGAACACCAGTACTAATGTAAATGTATCAAAGCAACGCACATTCGCCAAACACTGGCGCCAACACAGCAAATCGCGCGTAAATAATCGTACAAATGGAATGTAACCAGCATCCACGTTCTATTGATTATAACAACAAAAATAATACGCGTCACTGTCCGCTTTTCTCGCCACTGGGTCCCCTTGCACGCATTTGATATTTCATAAATTACATGCATGCTATAAAGGTCATTTTTATGCACTTATCGCTACGTCTTTTTGTAAGTATGATCAGAAACTGAATTTGTAGTAACGTAATTGTTAGCGAAGCTAGCAAAAACATCTTAAATCGCATCGTTACTTTCGTTACATATGTGTATGGTTTTTCTAATTATCGGTTTATTAATTCACGTTATTCTGCTTGTTGACGATCTCAGAAGACAAATTTGCAATTCATTATGCGATGGGCAAAAATCCTGTTTTTTTCTCACATTCAGTGCAGTCTAAAAAATAAAGTACTTTTTGAGAGAAATAAATTGTCTAATCGTTTTATGGTAACGTGTAACAACTACTGATGACAATTCCCAAAAGTTAAATTTCGTTTTAAATTGATGTAAGCATTAAATTGTGGATTTAGCCAATATTGAACTAATTCCTGTTAATTATATAATGTTGCATCTTTCCAGGCATGATATTAAGCTAAATTATTTGTGCACATCCTCAGTGATTTACGATGGATGCTGTTTACTTGTTACTGCTAGCGTATCATGAATATGGTGCAATTCTGCCTTCTCCAACGATTTATCTTAAATCATCATTTATTGGCATAGTACAGTTTGGACCGAGCGTGGTGGGTGAGCAGTAACGTTCTATCGTCGCATTCTGGAGGACGCTGGTTCCAATCCCCGTTCGGCCATCCAGATTTGGATTTTCCATGATTTCCCAAAATCACTCCAGGCAAATGCCGGGATGATTCATTGCCCCCAGACCTTTTCCGCTTCTAATGACCTGGACGTTCATGAGGCGTAAAGCCAGTAGGAAAAAAGAATAGTTTGCGGGTTTGAAAACGCTTCTTTATAGTAACTAAGTGATGTTTACACTTCGAGGAAGATAAGAGCTACCATCGAACACGCAAGGGCAACAGTTTGCACTGTTGGCATTTTTATAAATAATGCCAATAGTCTAACGCTCAATGCTTTATATACACGGAGCCTTACATTTCATATGCGATTCGTTATGACTAGGGATAGGATCTCTCTGACCAAAAAAATAGAGAAATATGCAGGAAAATATGACCTTAAAAATGGGTGAATATGACCTAAAATGACAAAATATTACCAAATATTTAAATTTACTACACATCAAAACATGCTCCATTATACATTTATTTTATCTAATAGTGTCGCTTTCATGTAAACACCATAATTTGCTTCCGTGTACTCGTTGCACCATTGCGAAATTAATTTCGAATCGTTTTGTTGAAGTCGCTATAATTTCAGGTGATTTACAGAATATAAAGCTTTCATCTGTACTAAAATACTCCTCTCTAAATTCCCTTACCTAACTTCGCACTTTCAGAAAATTTTATTTTCTGCAGGGTGTCGTCTACCGACGTAGATTTTACGATGACAGGATGTTTCATTGAGATATTGATCGACACAGGCACAGCTTCTGTTGCATTGTCGTGATTAAAAGGCGGGCGAACATTACATTTAGATAGTGACAGTAATGTATAACTTTAATTCGTTACTGGTGAATTCCGACCACATTGAAAATCAGTTTTGCCCCCCAATCTGTATAACAGAAGTACAGATCTTAATTCCTTCTCATCTATATCTAGTAAATTCCCGCTACTATTGAAAAACTATCAGATTTTTCCTTAAACTAGGAAATGGTCTGAATATGCATTTATATGCTATATAAAATAGATTTAAATACAATCGGAAACGTTGAATCAGTGTTTAATTCAGCATTTCAGCTCAAAAAGAAATCAGGAAAAAAATATGACTTGTTCTAAAGATCCGAACCCTAGTTATGACAAACCCCCTTTTTTTACGTCGAGGTCATTAGAGGCGGGAAAGGACTGGGGACAAGGAACGGGAAGGAATTCGGCCATGACCTTTTGAAGAAAGCATGCCGGCATTTGCCTGGAATGATTTTGGGAAACCATGGAAAACCCAAATCGGGATGCCCAAGGGAAGCATGAATAGTTATACAATCAAGGCGCACAGCACTAATCACATAAGCTGTGCGTCTCAAGAAACTTCCAATCTGTTATTGTTTCTCCACGGAGCGTTGTGGATGAGCGTTAACTCTCCACACTGGCATTCAGATGGACGCGGGTTCAAACCTCCTTCCGCCATCCAGATTTCGGTTTTTCTTGGTTTCCCGAAATCACTACAGGGGAATACCGGGATTGAACTTTGAAAAGGTCATGGCTAAATTCCTTCCCGTTCTTTGTCCCTAATTTTCTACCGCCTTTAATGATCTTTCCATAAAGCCTGAAGGGGGAAAAAAATGTTACGTTTTGTAGTAGATTTTCAGTATTGAAAATAATGACTATTTGAAAGCTGTAACTATCGGTGCTAGTCTGGACCATGTTTTAGCTAGAATCACTCCGGAAGCGTGTCTGGTGGATTTCCGCGTGATGTCATTCAGAGATGTCAGAGCACGTGAAGGCTGTTTTTGTCGAAAATAATGTCAGGATTCCCAGGTTGTTGAATCACTGCTTGTGCTTCGATAAGAATTACTCCGACCCCTGTATAAACTTAATATTTTTCCTTACCCTTTCAGACTAGTTTCTTTCTCATGGGATCTCACATAAAACTAAAGACAAGTATTTCGCTCAACGAAGTTTTGAATTATGAACGATATGTTAAAGGAACAGTAATTTTTCTGAAAATTTAATTATTTCTATAACTTTGGCTGAGTTTCAAACTATATACATTGTCTGTCGCAGTGAAAAGCTGACTGATGACATGCAAAATGCAGGACTGCTCCTCTGCTTTTTTTCTGTATTGATTATTCAAAATAGTATCGTTGTGATTCAATACAGTGCTAAAACTAGCTTTAAAATCGTTCGATGCGGTTTTTTACAGTCCTCGGCATGATTGGTCTGCAGGAAATTGCAGCAGTCACCAGTATATCCAGTATCCTGCTTTGAAATGCTCCTCTCAACATAATAATTATACTGAAAATGAGATATTTCAGGTGTATATTGTATTTCTGGCCAAAATTTTACATTACAGCGTTATTTCTTCGTTGAGATTCTACGTACGTACTACCAATACTTCTTTATTTTATTCCATAATTCATGGCCCAGCCACGTTACAGCCTTAAAGTTTTTGTTGCTCAACATTTAAACTGTATATTTGCGTTTGCTCGCTGTTCAGCAAGGCCTGATTTTACAACCAGTTCAATACGATATTAAATGTCGTTCATAAGCATTGGTAATTTTCCTTTGTTACACTGTGGCATCACATGTTTTACTTTGATCGTATGAGTTTCAGGAATGTTATGATAAAAAATTAATAACATCATCGCTCTCCTGAAGCCACCTGCAAATGTTTATCTTACTAATGCAAGATGTTAGTTTGCTACTTCGACAGATAAAAGCTTAAAAAATAGAAAATCGCGAAATTGTTATGAAAATATTGTCTACTCCGTAAAGGCCGTAGAATGCTTCTGTCAGCATCTGCAGGCCTTATACGGTAGCGTGTAGTTCTTATGAAGCCACGAAGCTATTCGTCATCTTCCTCAAGGCCGCTCAGAGCGCCTCTACTGGAGAATACAATCATCAGAGAACCACTAAGACCGCCACAACTGGTAGCAAATGATAATTTCATGTTGAAGCTTCTTCAATTTATTTTTCTCTAACGGAATAAAATACGAATTGTGTTACCTTAGTGAAAATTATATTTTATCGTAGAAGAAAGAAGTTATGTCTGCTAATAGTGCCTACAGCGGACTAGTATAAATTTTATGTTATACGGTATTAGGAGCCACTTTCAATTTTTGAAATACTTAAAGTCAATCCACAGTAACATTAGGACTCAATATTGAATGGCATTTGTTCCATTGACAAGCTGGTTGTGATTCTCGAGAAAACAGACCTAGAGACACTGTGCAAGGGATTCGGTTGTTAACGTACTATCACGGGAGATTCATTGTGTCCATGGCGCTACGTGAAATTATTAAGTTTCTAAAGTGAATGAAAGATACTAAACCAGCAGATTTTGTGTGGAGTTCGGCAATGATACTCTTTCAAAACCTTATGTGTACAAATATGTTAGTTCTTCTGTGAAGTTCTCTTAGGGGGCATCCATAAATTACGTGAGGTGTTTTTCCGGATTTACGAACCCCCCCCCCCTTTTGGTGGGACTTCGTGAGATCTGCTCCGACCCCCCTTCTCACCCTCCCAAAACCGGTTACACTCACACTTTTCGACGAAATACCCCCCTTAAAATCGACTTTCGCGTCATTTGTAGACTTTTTTTTTTTTAGCTCTACAGTCCAACAAAAATTTCCATAACCTCATGTGAGATTTCCGTTGAACCCCCCCCCTCCTCCCCCTTGGTGAGATTTCGCCGTACACCCCTCCCCCCCCTTATTTCACCTCACATAATTTATGGACGCCCCCTAACCTCACTCACATATATCGAACCAGAACAAGCATCACTTAGGGGATGATTCAAGGCCTTATTCATGAAGAGACATAAATAATTGTATAGTGAAATTGGGCAGCTTTATATCATTCTTGCTTTAGTCTAGATTTGTCACCATTTGACTATAACTTTAGGTGGAAAGAAATTTTCCAATGTCGAAGAAGTACAAGACTTCTTGTGTAATAGACTACGGACATGTTCAATAAATTCCATCAGTCATTAAACTGACTGAGTTCTCGTGCACTAACACCAGTGTAAATGTGCCGGTTAATTATAATAATAAGACTATGAATATTAATAGGAACCAACAGCGCCTGAAGTTACTGTTACATTACGAGTAAATATGCGCCACATTCCTGAAACCAATGCTCATCGCTAACAATACATAGAATTTGGCAGTAGAGAGTAATATTAATTTCGCCTGGTCTTAGTGCGTAGGTGACAATTTGCTGTTGCCGCTCTCTCCGCATCTGTCGGGACGACCCACGGCTCCGAAACAAAGAACAATGAGAACAGTGTCATATGAATGGCGTGGTCCGCTCAGCGGATGTGTTTGAGCGTGGCGCAGATCCCAGGAAGTCATTGACCCTTCCTGTCTGTAAATACAATGCTTCCGTGTTCATTAAAGACCTCTCCTCCGTATTAAACAATTCCTGGAAATGTTCTTTCTATGTTGGGAGCACATACCAACAGCACAAAGCTATGAAGCGTCTACCTTTTAACCAAAGGACGCGAACGAATGAGTGTCCTGCGGATTTGTGACCGTCGCTGTAAAATGAACCCGCCAATTCTTCCAGTCCATTGTCCGAGGCGGGGCTGCGTTGCCAAAGGCACTGGGCACCGATGCCCTTATGTCGTTCGTCTCCCAATACGAAAAACACGGGTTCCAGTCCCGAGCTACCTTCCAAAGGAGTCCACGGTTGTTCCTATTTCATAACACTGAGTACGATTTCTTAGACTGCCGTTCACAAAATTAAACTTTAAAACAAATTATTTATTTGAATCAAATTAGGTAGTCAACGATTTTATCCATATTCGCTGATAATTTTTCTACTGAAGGTATGCCTTTCAGTGTCTAACGAATGCGTGATGGTGAAGTAAGGTTTCGTTTTTTGACGTACACGTTCCCTTGGTCTGACATATGAGTTTAAATTGAATTTTACATCACTTATACATTCATGTTATGAAATCACCTATATTTTAAACTGCAAACAGCTTTGTAACTAAACCAATTAAAACTACCACGTGGTTTCCATTTACACCTCCCCAAAATCAGTTTTATTTGGCTCTTCCAGCAATAACAGCGTTTAAAGTTTTGGCACAAAAATGTGGATAGTATGAGTGAAAATCAGAACACATAAATACTCTCCCAAAAGGACGTGAGATTGTATTAATTTAAACAACAAACATTTGATATTTTTAGAGATACAAGCAACGTACGTGTAAATGGTAGCAGAACAGTAAACGGCTTTTACAGTTATAAGAACGCGGCATTGATGATACTGTAGGTTAACGTACCTGGTTTTATCGTAAAAGATTGCTGGAACTTTAGGAAATTCTGAAGTAAGTATAGCGGCATCTGGTGTTTATATCTGTAATATGAATACTGATAGAATTACGTGCTTTCTTTTTGTACTTTCAAATCAAACATGTCAGGAGTGCTTATTTTGTTTTCTTCGTTTTTTTCTTTTTAACGTTACTTAGCACGAAAGTGTGTCGTTACCCAGTCAGACAAAAACTTACAGCCAGCTCGATTACGTTGGAAGACATATTCCTCCAAGCTATTATAACGGAACAATTTTCCGCATCAGAATCCAAATCATTGGAAATGTCATTTCGAGCTTTGCATGAAATTGAGATCGTGATTATTAGCAGCATCCAAAGAAACATAATTCGATCCTTGTGACACATGCTGATTATTATCAGTATGAGAGACATTTCTAGGAGGGTCATTGTGTATCAGCTGGGCATAGAGGAATGCGGAACACGGTAGAAGCTGTCTCGGTGATCACCAGATGGGGGAACTCTCCAGCACATCGTATACTCACAACTAATTTTATCCTTTCTTTCATTTTTTTCTTTTTTTTGCTGTTTGTGATGCGGAAACCTATGGAAGCCTTATACACTTTATCAGTCCTACAATCTCAAATGAATTCCACAAAGCGTTAAGAAATTATTTCAAACAAGGATATCTTTATATATAAAGATGAATGTATGTTTGTTTGTTTGTTCTTCATACAAATCCACAGTTTTTATCTGATCTCGATGAAACTTTGCACACTTATCCTTTGAAACAAGGAGAAAAATACTGTCTACATTTGGTTGAAAAATTATCGGTATAAATAACACATGTTGTATCATAACTTCGAAATACGGCGATAGACAGACACGTTGGATATGGTCGTCTCCGTACCGTGCTTCCGTATAGTGGACTGGCAGCTTAGTGGTTAAAGCGCTTGCTTACTAACGTCGTGCTCTCCGGTTCAAATCTCCGTGGAGGCTAAGACTTTTAAAAATTGTTTTTCATCGTAGGAGTCAGGCCTGGGCCGTAGGTTATTCGGATTGAATGTTAAACTGTAGATATTACAAAGTTAGGGGTGCAATGCCAGGCAAATCATAGGTAGTCTTGCAATGCTGTAGGTGTACACTTTTTTACATTATAATGATCCCTCATGTGTTGTTCGCAGTCAGTGTGTGAGTGTTAACCACAGTAATATTATTATAAATACGGAAGTAAGTCTCTGTCTTTTTGTTACGTGTTGACGACTAAATGGCTATATCGTTGTGATGTAATTTTATAAGGAAATCTGTATGAAGGGCACAGGATATTTTTTCCAGTATAATTAACAGTTGTAGTCACGAAATTTTGAGACCTTCTCGAATGGTGACAGAAATATGTTGGAAATTGATTCTCTTCAAGAGACAGGTTCGACGGTACAGTGATATAGTGATAGCTTTCCTGTCATATTATTCCTACTCGATATTGTTTGGGACCAATCCTTCGTTAGCAACTTTCTCTATTTAATTCTGGCAAAAAAAATAATTCTTAATCTACGCGTTCGAAGTCGCGGGTACGGGCTAGTACTTTCATAAAATAGAGCATAACATACTTTTATTAAACTTTCTTTGCTATTCACATATGTAGCGCTTTCCATTGTTTAACATGGTGCTGTTGTAAGTCATTTGCAGCTGTTTGTTAAGATAAATTATTATTAATATAGCATGAGTCCATCTTTTTGTTGGTGCTACGTTAATTTTCTTAACATTTTGTTTCTCTTAGAGGTATTATCACCTATATAAATCGATTCTCTGAAAATTCCTTGCATATATATGTTTTTTAAAGACGGTATTATTTATATTTGCATATATCAACCAAATTATCACTTTTTTTAAAAAATAATTTAAATCGCATTCTGATTTTAAACAATTGTTGACAGACGGGCTGTATTTTCAAGCCTATAAGCCAAAATATAAATAAAGAAACACCTTATCGAGATTAGCAGTCAACAAAGAGAACGTTCGAGAATAATTACGGAGATAACTGCCGCAGATAATAATCAGCGATAAAAGGTTACGTAGCTGATGGTGTATTGGCCTTAATCCGCTATGAGTGCAGCTCAAGGCAACGTTGGATTTTTATATTTATTTTATTGTTTTTTTTTCCCCCTTTTATATGGCATTCGGCCATGTTAGCCATTCAGCCAGCTCAATGTGGTTTTTTCGTTTTACAATGTGTAGATTTCATCCAAGTGTGATTGTTTTCTCTCTTTTGTAAGGACGCTACAAGACGAACACAACACTTAATTAAAGCCACCCATGCCCTCGGCCGGACTCGAACCGGCGACCCCTGCAACGCGGAGCAAGCACGCTACCCCTACGCTGCCGGGGTCTGCGAATTTTATTGTTAGTGCTTCGCCTGGAGAGATTTCGGGGGAAAATTGAAAACAGAAATTTGGATGGTTGGATGAGGATTCGAACCCACATTCTCCTGAAAGCCAAGGCCCGAGCCTTTAACCGTTCACCCCTTACTCTCGGTACGATTGGTTTAAATTAATTGTGTTATATGATTGATGTCGTCAATAACATACAATTAGCTGGTCTCGGTAGCGTAGAGGCTAGAGTGCTTGCTCCGCGTGCCGAAGGTCTCCGGTTCGAGTCCGGCCGCGGGCATGGTTGTTTAAGTGTTGTGTGTCTGTCTGAGTGAATGTCCTGTCAGTCCTGTTGTGTCCATACTTAGAAGATACAATATATAAACGCTGGAAGCTATAATAATCACATTGAGCTGGCTTTTGCCAAATGCCATTTAAAAAGAAAAAAAATATACAATTACCACAGTAAAATAATTCTGGATACTGTTTTGAGTGCAGTTGAACTAACTGTAACTATCTGAATGCGCTATAAGGACAGGGGCATATTTCTTCTGGCAGAATTCTTGTGTAAGGCATGAAAAGGAATTGCTATACAATAAAAAAAAAGATTAATTATTTAGAAATTTTAGCAGTTACTGTTGTCGAATCTATAGAAAACAGAATAATTAATTATACATAACTGGAGCATTAAAACTGTTAACACCCCTTATTGGAATGCTGTAAAAGTCTCAATTTTTTTTTTAAGATGGCAGTAATTCGTTCTCTAAAGGTTGTGTATTTTACAAGATTCCGATTTTTTGTTAAAACTAAAATTTCATTTAGCATATCTGGAAAGAGTCCGAAAAAACTCTCCTTGACAGTTGACAACTGTCCAAACCACGAACCGAGCTCCGAACATAGTGGGTGTGATGTAAACTTCTGGCCTTACATTCAGAAGAACGCGGGTTAGAATCCCCGTCCGGCCATCCAGATTTCGATTTTCCATGGGTTCCCAAAATCACTCCAGGCGAATGCCGTGATGGTTCCTTCAAATTATTTACTGTTCCTTGCCCCCCAGTCCTTTCCCGCCTCTAATGACCTCGACGTCGACGAGGCGAAGTGCAATAAAAAATGTTTGAATACGCAGTCTGACAATGAAATAATTGTACTGATTTTATGTTTATTTTGGACCAAGAAAGTAATAAATGCCATCTATAAAGCCAACCTTCATATTCAATCTTGCACCACTTCATTTCAGTTCAAGTATGATAGGTGACAGAGCGCTTTATTTTTCAGGAAATGAATGAACATTTTCAGATTAGTGGTTCACGCGTCAATAGCGGTACTACAGTTTTTGGTACCAAAATAGTTGACTGCTGTATCGACCACTCATTTCCACAGTCCAGCCACCGTGTGATTATTTTAGATAATCAAACTGATATTACCAAAGAAAGTGCGTCTTTAAAGAAGTTAATGATGCCCAGAAAATCTGCCATCAAGACATAAAAAGTTCGTTCAAGTGTTGCTAGATCATTACACTCGATATATCGACGTAGGCGTGATGAACTGAATAAAGTATAGGTTATATTCAAATTTCATTGTGTAGGGGATTAATCAGGTTTTAAAGAGATAACTTATATCTAAATGTACCTTAAGCTGTCCATTTTATTTCTGAACATTTGACAGCTAAAGCAGAAAAAAAACATTGAACTGAACTAAAAAGAAAAGGTGCTGCAAGTGGCTGTGTAGTTCGTGGTAAGATACTCGAGGTCAGCGGTTCGAACTTTTATCACTTGAAGCGTACCGGTCAGCTGTGCCTTCCTTTTATTCTTTAATAGTTATTCTTTGATAATCATTGAACTTTGCATAGCTTATCATTAAAATTATATAGTTATTTAAATAACTGATTAAAGAAGGGGGCGGGGTTTCTTTGTATAATTACAAAACCTCTGCATCAACATTTACCCAGGCTACAGATTTATTTACTAAGAACATTCAACAACCATAGATCATCTTTAATAAAAAAAAATAATAATCTCTTTTTCTGGAGCATAAGTTCTCAGGTCGATACGGGCTCGCAAACTACACTTTTGGCGAACAATATATTTGATTATCATACTGTTACCGTTGCGATGGGCAGATGACTGCACATAGAGTTCAGTGGTAAGTAGTTGGCGATAGAATCTTACCCAATGATTCCACAAAATGCCGACAGCGTCTTCAAAACTGCGTCCCTCTCCATGTACACACTTGGAAGCAAAAAGAAAAAAATAAGGAAAACCACATTAACCCACAGCCAACATGCCGCGCGTTTACTGGTCCATTCACTCTCGACAATAGTCTTAAATCACGTGATGCGGTCACGTGAGCCAGTCGTGTGACGCGATCGCCTCTGGTTTCTCTCATTACGCACGTAAAGTTTTGCTAACTCCTTCCCTTCAGTATTTATTTCACTTACCTGTGAATATTAAAATGAAATGTATCACACCATACGTTACACACTGAAGGAATTCTTACGGTAGTTGCTAGAGGAAAGGAAGTGGCCATTCTACTTCTGAGAACTCGCTTACTATACATTTTGTTAACTCAAATGTTTAACGTACTCCACAAACAGCGGTTTGCATGGATTCTTCGGAATGATTCATTCTGATCCAGTGTCAGAGGTAAGATGGCTATTTAAATGGTTCTGTTGCATATCGCGATACGGTAAATGTTCTCTTGAGCGAGTGATAAAGGATTTGATTTTCAGCCAGAACTATTATCAGGTGTTGTAATACACCCTGGGTCAGAACAGCTGTGCAACATAAGTCATATAATAGTATTTACAGTATTTTTAAACTGCGTTGCTTTCATGATCGCCATGTTCCTGATGTCATTACATCCTTTGGATGGATGTAGTTTTACATTTGTAATGACTTAATCCGCCCGAATGAGAACTATAAATGACAATACACGATACAACATGAGATACGAGGATTTCATTATCTAATTTTAATTTATGTTGTTTTCATGATAGCCTCAACTTTGTTCTTAATACGCATGTAAGTATTTACATCGTTATCGCGATTTGTAATATTACCCAGTTCCTTTTCTCCTGGATGTACAATTTAACCAGGAATTTGAACCACGTAGTGATAAAATGTATGAAGTAAGCTTCGTTAGAGGTAATGACCAGGTAAATTGTTTAAAATTACTGGGTACCAAACCGGGTACCTCCTGTTTTCAAGGTACGCATTCTACCACTCACAATAATTATATCACAGCTTTGGCTAAGGTAGTACCTCTAAAAAGCACTAACGAAGTTGAACGCACGTATTAAAATAGACGCTTCCGTGAGCAGTTGTTCGGTGTGAAAGATTAACCAGCAACTGACTGGTAGCCAGGTAGAATGGTGGGCGCGTCGCCCAGCTGTGACCTTGAACGTTCACCGCTTCTTGCACAGTTTTGTTTTTATTTCACAGCTCTGTCACCTTCAATCACACACAAATGTTTCTACTATTTCAAAGTTTTTAAGTTTACTGACATGGTGATGAGAGTTCCCACTTCTATTCTCGGCTGGAAGGAAGCTTTAGGAGGCCGTTGATTTGTCTCGCTTCTGAAGCGTCACTTCGTGGTTGGGTTCCATGCTAAAATATAAATCCGCTTTAGTAGATAGGAAAACGGCATTATATTAAACGGTTTTGAGGGAAGGTTGAGCCCATATGAAATTTAGTTTGTGTTTTCAGATTTCTGTATATGCTCTTTAATACAACCTCATATTTGTTCCTATTGCAATGGTATTCTATTTCGAGTTTCTGTATACGAATGCACAAATATCTCCGAAATACCTTTTTCGTCTTTACTAATGTTTTTCATCTAGCTAAGCAGATAATTGAGGACGTGGGTTGTCGGGGATATGTAGAGATGAAGAGTTTAGCACAGGATAGGAAGGGATGCAGGATTGCATCAAACCTTTCGAAAGAAAAACACACACTTTGGAATATAATGAGAGGGTAAATATACCGGCACTACTCGATCAAAATAAATTTGATGTTTGTACACTAAATCTTTGGTGAAGATATTGGACCGACTAGTAAATGAGAAATGACATAGGTCTATAACGTACACATATCAGTCTGTGCGTTATTATATTACGACAGTGTACCAAATATGATCAACACTATTTGAAAATTTTTTAATTTTGTTACTACACAACAAAAGAAATATAAATTTATTTTTCTCTATTGTTCATACTTTTTTTTTACAATCTCAATGGCATCCTCCCAAATGCGAGACCGGAGCGTTACCGCTCATCCACCACGTTCGGATAGAAATCCAGATTGTAGTAACTAAGCTGCAAGTACTACGAAATCAAAAATTATTATTTCTTTGGCGTACAGTAAAGTTAATAAATGTCAAAGTATAACTTAGCATATCATGTATAATAAAACCGGTTGTGGAACACCCATTGTAACGTCTACTGACCAACTGACTAAAGTCCTGTGATTGAGAGAGTGTATCAGATGAGTGAGGACCTGGGATAAAAAGCAGTGGTAAGGTCCTTGCTTGAGTATGACGATTCATATTATGGGTATCAGTACAATATTTTTTTACTGCGACTACCTTTCACATAACGATTGTTGCTGGGAGACTGCAGGAGCAGTACGAAGTGATTCTACCAACATCCTGCCAGTTTAAGAAACAAAAAACATTCCTTGCGTTAATTAAAGATAAATATTCTCTTTCCTTTGTATTCTCATGTGGTATTTCCAGTAATATGATTCTTCACAACAAAATTAAATGTTTATTAATTCGATAAATTTTCAGGATTAGTTAAGCGACTAATTTTTTCATAAATCTCGAGCAGCGAATCTGATAAATTATTCGTTTCAGAGTTTTATTTTTATATTATTCTACACAGGTAACTTGATTTATTTACACAACCATAGCTTCTTTCATGCATTAATTGGAGCAAAGCAGTGAACTCACAGCTCGAGAATAGGCACAAAACTCATTACAAATGAAAAGCTGCTAACTTAAGCAATCATGAGAAGTCCTCACTCAAAGAGATACCAGTGGCGTTTGGACACTTAAATTTCCTATCAGAGACGGGATAGTGAATTTTAAAGGTGCAAGGTTAGATTCTTCCAGAAACCAACGTCGGAAATAACAGACAACTTCATTCACTTAACACTGTAGTGTTCACTCCGAACTCGCGGCGCAAGGTCATGTTCCCTCCTCACCACCTCCTGCCTTCCTACCTTATCGAATTGAACGTAGGGGAAGGGCAGAGGAGTGGGGATAGAGCAGAGTGACCTTGAGCCGCCTCTGTTATCTGAACAGCCTATAACTCGCTACGACTCTGCAAGCAGCCAGACTGATAAAGGTTCTTAAAAGGATTTTTTAAATCTAAAGGAACAGTAGAAGGAATAAACGTTTCTCAAAAGCATGACTGATTAGTGTACAGATGACGATGTAATCTTTCTTTGTAGTACGGATGTGGTTTAAAAATTATCGATCTGAGCTATAAATTATATTTGTTAGCAATAAAGTTTACATAATTTTCCATCAAACATTTATGTGAAAAGTGAAGATCGTCAAATATTCATCAAATTTCTGTTTCGTAGTTTGTCAGTGTCGTCATCTATTGTTGAGACCGATAACTTTTTCCCTCGTAATCGTAAAAGTCACTTTCTATAACAGAGTTGTCACATAAGAATATTTTAATCAGAACTTATAACTAATGTGATGCTGTCTGGTGACTTACCAAATAAAAAAGCAAACATTATGTTTTCACATCATATTTCGTTGAACAAACTCCTCGTAGTCATCTTCAAGTGCTGATCATATAGGCACTTGAAGATGGCGGCGAAGTGTTTGAAATATCGTGTTATAGTATCTTGTTTACCCTGTTACCAAAATAGATCTGTCAAGGTCACGGCATCTCAAAACAGTGTTGCAAATCATTTTAAAAAATCTACTTTCAGTGATAAGGTCGGAAAAAGTTGGTGTACTTTTTAATTCGAAACGTTTACGTGACTGAAAAAATAAACTAGCTTCCGTGAAAGTTACGAATGAAATTACTTTCTTCACGTAAACCAACAAAAAAAAGCTAAACATATGATGATGAATTGTAAAAAAAAAACTATGTGGCTTCCTGAAAGTCAACAGATTAGTGCAGAATACATTATGTTCATTATATAGAGAAGCATGTTACTAAAATAATAAGAAGTTACCGGAATTGCTTTCTTGTTCCTGTGGTGTGCCTGAAAGTTGTCGCTGACTAACTTCCGTTCTATCTGTTTACTTAATAACTTCCAGCAAAAAAGTTTGTGAGAATACATAGAAATTAATTTTAGGCGATACATCATTTCATCAAATGAACCCTTCTGTTTGTTTGGTAATTTATTTGCGCGAATGTAGCTGCTCTGCACTCGCGCCTAACACTGGCTGGCAGCTTCTTCATCTAACGACGAACATGATATTTCATGTAACTTCATAAGATATTCAATTTGTAACTTATCTAAGAATTACTGTTATAATAGCGAATTATATGGCAAAATATACATCTAAAAATTGATTCCTATAGAATCTTGCCACCTTGATAAAGAGAAAAGAAAAAGCTTGCACAAATGCCGATATCACTTCTTTCTAGTAACGCACTTCATGAAGGATTCTGTTCCGCAGCCCAACTCTTTATAAACACAAACCAAATAACCTTTAAACAAATCGACGATATCCAAAGTTACGTTACGACTGGCGAGCAGAGAAATGCTTTAATGCAGTGGGTCCAATTACTATTGATCAGGTGTTTCTTGATTATTTGGAGTCCTAGAATAGGTGTCATCTCGAACTACTGTTATAGCGTGTTTACTTAAAAGAGGCGGCTCACTGTGCGCTATCCCCACTCCGCTTCCCTTACCCCTACATGCGACGGGGAAAGAGCATGCACAAACGTCTTCACAGCGTATGTAGATCAACATTTTGCATCTAATGTAATGTTTTGTTAGTAAAATCGAGCATTTACTTTCTTGTCAAGAGCGACACGAGTGAATAGTATGTCGTAGAAACTGCGTTTTTACCAACTACAATTTCATATCTAACTAAATATAAAAACTATTTAAAATTTATTAACGAATAACATTTACTGCTTCCATTCATTATTTTTAGTTTTAAAAATTGTGTGAGACATTTCGAGAGTTAAATCCAATGTTTTTCTTTGGAAAATAAAAGATTGGCCTTGGAACACTCAGTTTGGCTTCGATACATAAACGCTGCGCTGTTCGTAACTATACGCCACATGCCTCTGATGTAATTTTTTGCGCTTTCCTAAAACATATATTAACTTTTTCTTCAAAGTTTTCTAATGTTTTAAAGAAACTATAAACATTAAAAAAAAAAAAATTTTGAATGTCACCTAAATTATCTGATGCCATTTCACTTACAGCGTTTTATAGCTATGTATTCGTGTACTCACGTCAATACTGCAAAAATGCCTCTTGCCAGCCTGTACGCATCGGTCTGCTCGGAAGGGAAGGCAGCAGAAGGGGGAGGTGAGGTGATGATAGGGGCGAATGGACCATGATTTTGAGCCGCAATTTCAGTGTGAACAAAGTATAGTTTATAGTAATTCTATTACTGAATGTTTGTGTGCAGTCACCTCGTCTCCTGCCGTCTACTTCCAGTTGCCAAATCTGTTTCTTGAGACAAATGATCAAAAAAAGATATTTTTATAAAGTAATATAATGTGACCTCTTGAATTAAAATAACACAATTTTCTGTTAGATGGCTTTTATTACCTGATAAATTTCTTGAACCAACGACCAGTGGTAAATCGTTTTCGGGCTGATACCATATTTCCTTTATTGACGCATGCGAGATTCGAAAAACAGGAACTAGTTAGCTTAGGTTCCAGGCAGCCATCTGAACTGGCATCCTTATGATCACACATTATTCTTTTCTTCTTGTAATCCAAGTACTCGGCAGTTGGTTGGGCGTCCCCCACTTTGTTTGCTTCCGCCTTTATTGCCTCCCCCCCGCCCCCCCCCCACTATCCTAGCGGGAGTAACCGCCTCCCCCCGTTGTTGTCAACAAGTCAGTGGCAAGAGGTTAGAATTTCAACACCAGTTATAAATCAGGCCCATATGACAAATAATTGTCATTTTAAGTTAGAATTCAACAAAAAAAAAAAAAAAAAAAATCACGCACGGATCATTGGTGCTTGTGTTCTCCTTTCATTGAATAACTCCCGTCTTCTTTTCATTCTCGCCATCCTATCAGTTCATACTTCCTTCGAAATTTTCTTGCTCCTTTATCCATCCATAGCAATTTCTTCTTTTTTGTTTTCGACTGCTTCTTTTCCTGTCTTCGCTATATCATCTTCTTTTAATCCCATGGTATCTCGTATTGCTCGTCTTCTTGTCTCTGTATTTCTCAAAACCAACCTTTTCTTGAATACTCTCATCTTTTCCTTCATCAAAAATACCACCTCTTAAATTTTCATTGCTATCAAATTGAGTTTGGTCTGCTTAAGGCATTCAAATTGCTATATAAGGGAATATTGGTCGGGCCCCGGTATAACGTTGTTTGGTCAATATTAAATGCTACACATCAGATATTAATGCCGCTTGGGAATTGTATTTCACTGTAAGGGAAACGAAGGTGGTTCCATTGATGTTTTCCATTAAATTCTAGCTGAAATGACGCTTTACCTGCACCATCTCTATAAAATCGTCATATGGAGCTCACTGTTTCAATATTCCGACATTTAATTAGCCTTTAATGTTGAAATGCTGTTACACTTTAGTCTATACTCATGCATGATAAGTCTTTAGTTTAAACGGCTTCGGTCACGTACCTGTAAAACGCACCTGGAAATGTCACTTCCTTTCTATTTTGCATAGATTCATTCCGTAATTCGTCAGACATAGCTAGTAAATGACCAGTAAGTATTCTGCCGAAAGTTAACTGCAGCTGCAGTGTTCGTTGTCACCTTTTTTTCTGAAGTGAAACTTCTTTTGCCGCGTTATACCGGGAGTGAATTCGTTCAGCAGTGTAGCGGGAATGACGTCACCAAACGATCAAAGATATTACACGACAGAGAGTTACTTCGTGGGTATACTTAGAAGCGTATACTTTGCGAGGTAAGTAATTGGTCACGCTGTCACTTGATTTTGCATTACTATTTTTAATCAATTGAACGAGTAAGACTAATTGATTATTTTCCTAGTAAGTAAAGCTAAATCACGAAGTTTCTGGTGCTTCCTACAGGATTCGCAGAGGTAGAATTCCGTGTTTCCATTTTAATCTTTGGCGCTAGAAAGTGGGTGTCGTGATGAGTGCCCTTCCCGAGAAAGAAACTCATTGTACAGGAGGCTGTGGGCCTGGGGAGCCGTTCCGGACGTACAACTTCCAAGAAAAATACGGGTCAGCCAGGCAGTACTCATTTGTTCTACAGCCTGAGCTAAGCTGCTTGATTATGGTCATAACTCTTTTACCGGATGCACTCTTTGTTATACATTTAATATGACATTTGTCTCATGTCTGTGATATTCATTGCTATAAAGGGCCGCAGAGTGTTAGTACTTCGAATGTTTTATTCGTTGTAACTCCGTGTTTATCGTAGTCACTGGGATGTTATTCCGATTCTTCGTTTTTTTTTCTGCATATAATAAAACTTCGGACATTTATTACATGGTAACTAATTTCGCATATACCGCGTGGTTTTAAGCACGCTTATATTTTTTTTTAAAAAAATAAAATAAAAAAAAGTTCGTCAGTAGAAAGACGGCATTACACACTCTTAGGTATTTAATTTAAAGTCAGGAGTAGTCGGTCTACAATAATCTAACACTTATTAAGTTACTCTTCAGCCGCAAGGTTGATTGCATCGCCATACACGACGCTTGCTAAAGCTTAGTCAGAAGTGGGTGACAAATTCTTTCCTTACTGGACCTACAGCCACAGCCTGAATGGCAGTCACTCACTCAACTACCGGATACAAATACGCAGTAAGCTCGGCTTTCGATCGTTGGGCGCAATGAGTAAGTCCTGTTTTCACTACTATCCTGTCCTAAAAGTGGCAAACTACGAAACGTGGATTTTCACAAAAAAAAAAAAATGGTGACGAGAGCGCTACGGACAAAAAAGAAGTTTCAGGAGACATTTTATAAGGTGTTTGTTACTTGGTTTTGCCCGCGAACCAGAGAAAGTCTCTGTCGTTATGTCGTCGACGTATTTTACATAGTTTCTTCCTGTGTCATTACTATTCAATAGTTCGGTAGTTTATACACTATGATAGTAGGCCTATATGTGGTTAAACGTATTAATGCTTAACGAAAGAGCTAATAGATTGCTTTGTGACAGTTTCAAACGTATTTCTTTGTTAATGTTTTTGGATCACCTTTTTAATGTTTCGCTCCGTCACCTGTTTAGGTAGCTTGACATTATAAATCTCAAATTTTATGCCTGACCCTAAAATTTGAAACTCTGAAAACCCCGTCTGTTAAGCAATAAAATTAAATTATCGTATGGCATTGTTGGACGGGAGATACCGAAGAATTCTTAGGTTGCCAAGTGACAGATTACGATTCGTCACGCAATGCACATTTTATGTGGGTATAGGGGACCTACAGTTTATGATGGAATTCGAAACACGGAAGCTGTGCCAGAGGTGAGGTTGGATTAAGAGCCATCGAAAATTCCAGTTGAGACCGGGATTCAAACCACGATCCTTTCGATCTCCAATCAGACGCCTTAACCACTGAGCCACAAAACCGCTTTGTAAAATAGTTATGATAGATAATAGGTAAGAAGACTTAATTTTGAAAACAAATCTTAATTTTGTTATCCAGTGTCAGGTAACATACATAAGGTAGCCACCTTTTTTTCGGAACTGTTAGAGTACGTTTATGTTTTGGTATGGCAGAAATAGAGTACGCTGTATAGAAAAAGAGTACATTTATTGTTTATATATGAACACATATTTTTCACCTTTTTCAGATACATTCAACAAATACTTATTCTTCCTAAACACTTCCACAGTATCTGTACAGTATATATTTAAATTAAAATATATGATGAGCTCATTCTTTATTAATTTAAGCTTTCATCTCCCCACTGTGCATTCAAGACAGAAAAAACTGTCAAACTCTCAGATATTGCAGAAGCGGCAGGTGCAGTTAAAATAAATTACTTTAAATCTATTTGGAAAATCTCCACTTTTATTGAATTTCTATTAAGTTGGAAAATCAGTAAAACTTTTTATCATCTACGAGTTTCCGATGCGACTCATTTAGCAGAATTTTCTTCCATATAAATGGTCCATAGCATAGCAATCTGCAATTTATGCAGATTTAAAACTTTAATTACATAATCAAAATATTCATATTGAATGACTGATAATTTAGTTACGTACGCAACACAGTATACAAATAAAGTGTGTGGGCCAGTGGCACAGCCCGCAAAACAAGAAACTTAAAAAAAAAATAAGTAAATGGTCAGCCGACTGCGGCCGCGTGTGACTGAGAAATCCCAAGGCATGAGAAGGCATTGTTAGGCCCTCTTCACACTGCGCAATTATGAGACGACGCGACTGAGATTTGAGTATCGTCAATTTGAGTTGCCTGAGAGTACGATACCCACAGGTGACCTAGTACTACACACTGAGGATACTGTGATCCGACCGTGAAGCGATACAGTCTGCCACTAGCCGTGGTGAGCATTGTGGCTTCTGAGCGAGTTTTTCATAATGTCAAGTGAAGATTCGTCAAGTGATGATAATGTGTGTGTCACCTATTATTATTACAATTATTATAGAAAAAGAAAAATCAGAAGAATGTGGTGCCATCCATATATAGAAAGGAATGTTCACTGCCGTTTAATAATTATAAAACAATTTATGGAGTAATATGTGATAATAACAAAACAATTTCGCATTTTTAAAATGAAGTACCTAATTAAATAAATTGTATCATAGAAGTTTCGTGTTGGGAGTCTAGCTGTTTTCGTCTGGAGAAACTCCATGAATGTGGTATCTACATGAGTGGTTGATATTCCACGTTTAGGGCCAGGTCTCTTTTTATTTTGGTTGGAGGGCTGAGGTTGTCCAGTTGGTGGATGACACAGTGGTAATTGCTGGATATTGATTGATGGTGGCTTCTGTGAAGATAGATCCATACTGGAAGCTGATTGTTGTGGTAGTGATGGGGGAAGGGTGATCTTCTGAGATCTACCTGGGTTTTCCAGAATGTCATCGACACTTTCGTCGAATTCAGGGTGAGGTAATTGTAAGATCGACGGCACATTTCCAGGGGCAGCAGGTGTGTTCGTCTTTACGAATGGTTGCGCAAATTTCATTCCTTCCATTAAGTATTACGTTTTTCTTTTCTTTGATCCTGAGCCAGAAGGTAGGGGTCTCAAATGTCGAACAAAAACTGACCTCAAGTTCTTCCACCTTTCTTTACATAGTGAAGCTGAAACATAAACGAAAGTAACCTGACAGTGATGGTAAATAATAGCAAATAACGATCATTTATGAAATTGTGAAATTGAAACTAGTAACAGATATATTAAACTAATGAAAACAAATCAACGTCCAAGGTACCTAACCTGATGTTAATTAAATTTTCTGACAATTAGTTAGGATTGCCACCCGTACTCTGTAGTAGTAGTACTGTACTCTCTTCAGATGGTGTGCTCAATAATCTATGAAAGTAACAGAGTACGTTAAAATACTCCTTTTAGCCAACACGCATTCTCATCTCGCTGGTTGACTTTATAGATACGAAAATATTCATCAGAACGAAACCGTGGGATTTGTCCGCTACTTTGCCGCATTCGACCGATACCTTCTCCTGTCTTGGGCAATTTGGCCGCAGTCAGCTGACCACGTACTTTCTGTTCAAATAGTTTATTCTTTTGTGGTCAATGCCCCTGGCCCATTGATTTTATTCGTACATTGTGTAATTGTGTTGTGTACATAGCCAAACTATCACCTATTAGATATGAACATTTTGTGTGTGCTTTTGAAGCTTTAAAACTGCAAATTGCTATTGATCATTTTATATGAAGAAAAATACTGCTAAATGAGTTTCTTGGAAAACTCTATGATAAAAACTTCTAAAAAAATGACAGTACATATTCAATAAAAGTGAAGATTTTTCATTGAAATAATTTCTTTTACCCGTACTGGCCAGTTCTACCAGTACATCCATTGAGAGAGAGTTTTCTCTGTCATGAATGCAAAGCGGAGAAATGAAACAAACAAATCTTCGCTCAACTTATTGAAGTATTAGTTCATCATATATTTTTATTTAAATATAGACTTTACATATGCTGTCGAAATGTTTAGAAAAAATAAGTATTTGTTGAATGTCTCAAATAGCAATGAAAAATACGCGTTCAAGCACTAACAAAAATCGTACTCTTTTTTTTCCATACAACGTACTGTATTTTTGCCATCCCAAAACATAAACGTATTACTCACATTGTTCCAAAGGAAAGGTGGCAACCCTACAGTTAGTATCTTGATTTAACACAATGCACCAAAAAATATTTAATATTTACCACCGACTACGTAAGATCCCATATTCTCATAGTTCATAATTACAACTTCTTAAATTTCTTGACAAATGACAAGTTGCTAATTTACAAATGACAACTAACAAAAAACAATAAATATAACTTCATTTTTTACTAAACTGTTTGTTGATTGTTACAAAAATGCTTGATGTTGAATAATTTGCTTGTTGGCTAAATGATCGAGACTGATTGCTCCCTCCTTCCCTTAAACTTAATAATATTACGATTATTATCCCTACAGTGAGTACTCAGAGAACGTAACAATGTAGCATTGTCAGAATCTTGCACAACAATCTATAGACGCCAAATATTAAATTAAACGAGATTGAAATAGTTTTAAATTATAAAGAACATTACTGATTACAAGTTCTGACAGTTAAATAAATGACGAAAACAATATAAAATACCATTGATACTCCGCAAACTTTCCGCAATGCTTCAAAATGAATCTAAGTAACTTAATTGAATCTAAATTGTTTAATAAGAACGAAAATAGAAACAAGAAGGTGTCAAACGGAATTATAAAGTAATTAGTTGTGCCATACACATACCGACTTTTTCATCTGCTTCCCCACTTCAGCCCAACTTTTCTCCACGACGTCCTTCCTCGAATACTGAGGCAAACTGTAACTATACGGTTAGGGATGTTTTTCAGTTTCACTCACAAACTTAATATTGAATGCGTGATCATCCGCCATGTTTCACAAGACTCGCGAGAGACGCGACTGGCCAACTTCCTTGCAGGTCGCCTGAGACTGGTAGGATACCCGTACGATACCCGTAGGATACGCGTCTCTCGAGAATCGCGCCGTTTGTGCCTCCCCATTACACAACATTGGAAGTGATTTACTGGATACTCTCAAGATACTAGAGTCTCCATCGCGTCGCTTCGTAATTGCGCAGTGTGAAGAGGGCCTTACACATCCATTGCACGACCAATTCAGTTAAATGCGGCCGACTTAGACAAATCCGAGGTTTCGTTCGAATACTATTTTAGTACGTAAAACGTCAACCAGGGAAGTGAGAGAGTGTTTTGGCTAAAAGAGAGTATTTTAACTTACTTTAGTTGATTATAGAGTTCGCCCACGTGAAATGGAATACAATGCTCTTTAATAGAATACGGATGGCAACCCAACCTCAGATTTTAAGTCAGTGTGAATAAACCGTCAAAACCGGTTTAGTAGTTTCCAGGTTATGCCAGATTATACATAAGGCTGTGGTCACAGTGGATGCGTACTCTGACGATTTATAACTCTTGCGAAAATGTCTTGCGCGCTCGTCAGAGCAGTTGTTGTCACAGTGAAAATCGGAATTACTTGTTCATTTCATTAAAAATGGAAGATTACTGAATGTTTTTAGTTAATTCTGTACTAATACTATTCTTGCTGGAAAACTAAAAATATGTTGGATTAGTGATATTAATTTTACCACGGAAACTCGAGGAGAATTCGCTTTACATTCCCTGATTTAATAAGAGACTATCAAAAATATTTCAGCTATTTCAGAATGCGGTCAGAAACATTCAGCTATATTTTACACAGAATTAGTTCTGAAATTACTCTGTTTCTCAATTTTCTGAGTTACATTGCACCTACGGAAAAAACTAGCAGTTACATTAAGGTAAATAAATTTAGTTTTGTATTAAAAAAAACTTACAAATTGATTGAATAGATAGTGCTAAAGTGTGTATAGTTACTGAGCTAAGATAAAGCTATCAGTCACCTTATCTACCAATTAGTGACTTAAGCATACACGACATAAATGATGTGCTTCAACAGTACCATAACCGTGATGTGGTCTGATCCCAAAATGTTTTTCTCTCAACCTCTCTGTATTCATTTTTGTCGTACGACTACGCACCAAAAACCAGACTGACTTTCTTCCAGATTCTGGTCGTGCGTACACGCGCATCAACTGACGACTAACTTGCTTCCACTATGACCACAGTGACCTGCAGTGTTTTTTTTTCACTCTGACGAAAACGCACGAGTACGCACGACCAATAACTCGTCAGAGTACGCATCCACTGTGAGTTTTTTTTTTTTTAATGGCATTTGGCAACGGAGGCCATACAGCCAGCTCAAGGTGATTTAATTGCTTTCAGTGTATTGACGCCACAGGACGGACAGGACATTCACACAGACATACAACACTTAACATCCATGCCCGCGGCCGGATTCGAACCGGCGGCCTTCGGCACGCGGAGCTAGCACTCTAGCCCCTACGCTACCGAGGCCGGCCTGTGAGAGTTTGGAGCTCGAAATAAATCTTAATTTCCTGCACTGGCGTCAGGTGTCGTAGCATCTTAAACTCAGATTTTAAGTCTGACCTTAAGCTTTCAAAATCTGCTGATTTGTTGCTGGAGCAGATTACAGATTAATAATAGTCAAAATAATCGGCATCGCTGTGTTGATCCGGGTAGGAATTAAATGTGTGCTTTGACCTGGCCGATGACTCTCTTGCCCTTTTCTCATTCCTTTTTTCCCTTCTACACCTCTTTCTTTCTGTCTACCCACAAACAAATACAAGCCCTCATCCGTAGGGTTTTTATTCCTTTGGTTATTATCGTTATCATTACATGCTAAGGAGGGCCTTCCTCACCTAACCTGTATGACATGCAGTTGATGACGCTGTGTTCCTCTTAACTCCCCTCCTTATCTCCCCTCAATGCCAGCGGCTGTATAAACACCCTCCACAGTGATGAAGGACCTCGCCAGAATTTTTTACTTGTCGCGTCGTTATGTGTTGTCTGTTTCGCACCATCGTGCTTAATGATATGATGAGTCATCATTCTTCCTTGACCTGAACGTGAGTGTATTAGCAAACATCCTTATCTTCCTGCACAGCTAAGAAATGAAGCTGGTAACTAAGCACAACTGTATCGTAGGGGGGAAAAAATACAAAATTGCAATATGTATAAATCAATAATGAGATGGCCCGATGAGTACAGCACCAAACAGACGCTACCTTATCCGAAAAAAAAAAATCATCATTCATTATTCTTTGAATATTGTTCGGTATTACAATGCCTGGCAAAAATAAATAAATAAATATTAAGCACCAGGTAGGGAAGGAGCAAACGAAATGAAACATCACGCTTCGAGAAGTTATGTGATATTTTTTCAGTGATTACAAAACCGAGTCAAATTTTCAAAGAATTTGGAAGTATGATCTCAATCTCATCAGTATGACGTTGCACCCCCTCTGGCCTGGATGCATGCACAGTTGTCGTAACTGATCACTGATATCCTGAATACTGTCATTGGGACGCATTTGACATCCAAAATTGGTCCCATATATATTCCATCGGGGACAGGTCTGGGGATCTTGCTGGCCATGATAGTATTTCAACGCCACGCAGACAGTTCATAGTGACACGTGCCGTGCGTGGACGAGCATTGTTCTGTTGAAAAAATGCACCACGATTCTGTCGTATGAGAGATAACAGATGAAGCCACAGCATGTCTGTGACTTACTGTTGCGCCGTCAGACTGTCCTCAGTCACTACTAGCCTTGACCTGAATTCAAACCCGATGGCTCCCCGCAGTATGTCGCCAGGAGTAACACGGCTGTGCCTCTACAAAACATTTGAAGATGGGACCTCTCGCCAGGTAGCTGCCATACTCGCCGACGATGGTCATCCTAGGTAGTGCAGAATCACTGAACACAGTGAATAGCGTTGCACTGTGCTCAGTGGTGACTCGTAGTTCTACATTACCTAGGATGACCATCGTCGGCGAGCATGGTGGTGACCTGCGAAGAGTTCGCTTTCTTCCAATGTTTTGGAGAGGCACAGCGGTGTTATTTCTGGCGTCATGGAGCAGGGAGCCATCGGGTATGACTTAGGTCACTGCTGGTAGTGATTGAGGAAACTCCGACGATAGAAATTAACGTCACGGATATCCTGCATCCTCACGTGTTACATTTCATGCGACAGTATCGTGGTGCCAATTTTTTTAACAGAACAATGCTCGTCCACACACGCTAAAATATACTCTACGCATCACCTTCAACAGAATAGGTCGTTGCTACTCGGTATTAATTTGAAGTCATTACTAATGGGGCCCAGTGCGTGACACTAGTTAGCTGGTTATACCCTGTTCACTCCGAACTAGCAGCTCAAGATCATATTCCCCTGGTTCCACTCCTCACTTCACCACCCTCTCCCTTCCTACCTCTCCGAGCTGATCGCTGTGTCCAAGTAGCCGAGTGATAAATTTCCCCTTCTTATGTAGGGGTAAGGGCAGCGGAGTGGGGATGCAGCATACCGACCTTCATCCGCCTCTGTTAACTGAACACGTTATATATAGTCCCGGCGGTGGAAAGAAGGGCATGTCCAGATGGTGGTTGCGAACGATTCCTAATCACCATGTTGTGTACTATAGTTCTGGGTTAAATCACAAACCTCTTCGCTGTGCGTATGGAGTCACGTCACTGCCAATGGTGATCCGTAAGTCGGACTAGGACGATTAACTATCGGGCTTCTTCGGTGTCTTTCGGAAGGATATGCATCAATAAGCTGTAATTAATGTAAGGATAGTCTAAGCCAATATGGTTTATAAGGACTGTGAGGGATACCCATTTCAGTAAATGTCATTCAGAAGGAGTTCTGCTGGTATCGACCCCTGCGGTGTGCGAACCTTCATCCTTGAAACAGGCGCCAGACACGCTACCCCATCAATCGATGCAAGTGGCGAATCTTCAGCAACGCTGTCAGGCCAGTACTGCAATCGTAATGAATTCCAGTTCCGCATTTATCAAGGTAATGCTTGGATATGGTAACAAGTGTGTATAGCGCGTGGAAAAACCATTTCGTTAATAATGTCCAAGTCAGTGGAAAATATTAGGTAACTAAATTGTTTGAAACAATACTCTGGAACCATTATAATCTTCTGTCAATTTCGTAAAATAAATCTTTGTATCCTAAATGCCAACATCGGCTGACTTTGTGTTCGGACCACACGACGACCATCCAAAATGTGGGGGTGTCGAGAACGTAATAAAAGATATTTGTGTTTTACGAGAGCGTAGGACGTTCTCTCCATCAAGGAACATCCGCCAACGCTCTAACTCCGTCTTTTACTGACAAAACTCCTGTGAAGATCGGTGCAGTGTCTTTCACAAGGGAAAAGGTGAACTGCTTCCTGATAATAGTCATCTGTCATTGGAACGATCGGTCACTGATTTTCGGTTCTTCAGTTCTGAAACTTTTTATTTCCTGGCCTTGATCCAAGTCAAGATATAGCAGATTGTGGTTATATAGTGGGTGCCAGGGATCTGTCATTTGTCTCTTTCTTTGTGCATGTGCAGTAACTACTCCCCTGATTATAGAAGGTGCACTGCTAGCAAGAAGATACAGATAATTGATCGGGGTAGGCTTTAGGCAGCCTGTAATGGGCGTGTTGATTGTTTGAGAGCTGTATCAACCTATTTTGAAAATTTCGTGTGAAAGTTTGTTGAAGCATAATTCGCTTAAATATCGTAAACGTATACCAAGATACGTTCGTCTGCGTGACGGAAGATAATATAGTGAATGTAAATTTCATCCTCTTCTGCGTTGATGACTGAGAAGTTGTCAACTGAAAAAGTTCGATAACTAATTCTTTAAATTATTCATTTATGATAAAAGGATGTATGAAATCATTTTTCTCAGTCCAAAGCCTACTAAGAAACGGTATGTCCACTGTTAATAGAGAATGAACTTCAATAATGCCTACTTGAAATCGTTCTTGACCTTCAACCTGTAGTACACACCGGCAGATAACAGTCTACTGTGATTCATCGTTGATGACATAGTGACCTTTGTCCCTATTCCGATAAAGCTCCTCGTAAGGGATGACTTTAGTGCGATTCAACCTAATCAATACTATATTATCCAACTGGGCTGGGCTTTGTTTATTACCTCCTTTTCTGGTGCGACTAACTCGATGAGATATTCGCAATCCGACAGACGACGAGAAATTGGAACCGTTCATGGTGGGTGAACGGTTAACGTTCTGGCCTCGCATTCGGGAGGACGCCGGTTCGAATCCCCGTCCGGGCATCCAGATATGGGATTTTCATGGTTTCCCCAAATCACTCCAAGTGAATGCCGGGATTTTTCCTTCAAAAAGACCATGGCCGAATTCTTTCCCGTTCCTTGTTCCCATCCCGCCTGTAATGACCTCGACGTCGACGAGGCGTAAAACCACAAGTAAAAAAAAAAAAAAAAGAAAAAAGAAAGAAAGAAAGAAATTGGACCTCGTGGAAGCGGTTGGGATTTTCGTACGCAACAAACATGTCATTTCGATGACGTTTGTGATCAGTGATGGCCCTTGGAAAGAGAATGAGGGACTTTCTCTGGTTGGACGTTGTTTTTTTTTTTTTTTTTTCATAAAAAGCATCTGGCATCACCATCACGCCTGACATCGATGAATTATTTTAGCGCTTCACGGCTTTCGTGCTGCAAGTAACCTGCTACCCGAAGGTTGGTTGGATCCTCCTGAAGGAGGCACACTAAGCCATTATGTCAGAGGTAGTATTGCCAGTTTCCTTTCTCTCGGACCTTCAGTTTAAAGCGAAATCCGAATCACGGAAAGTCATGGCTAATCTCATATGATCAAACACAACTCTTAAAAATTCCCAGCCCGACCGCAATTTGAATCTGTGACCGGATCCAGAACTTTGAAGTCAAGCACCTTAACCACTGAGCTACCAGACCACTCAGTGATTCGCCATCTGGAATTTCAACTACCGGTAACATCTGTGGTGTATTTTCTTGCAATGGTCTTCACTTTTACGCACATTTAATTTCCTGCTGTGTTACACTCGTCCGAATCTGTTAGTTGCACTGAGATACAAACGTTGTCAGCAAGGTTTTCTGGTCATCTGATTAAAGGAAAGGGGTACAATGTATACGTGCATAGTTGCTGATTTTATGTGACAGGTATTGCAACTGATCCTCACGAAGCTCGGTCTAGGGTAGGGAGGGGTTGCGTAAGAAGCTAGGCTCGGCTACGAGGACGGGGGGATGGGGGGAGGGGGGAGGGGAGGTTCCTAGCCAAGCCAAGCCACGCAGCTTCTCATTCGTATTATTTATCACAGTTAAAATAAGGTAAAGAACACGCAACAGCATGTGGACATTTATTTCCGTCATTTAATTATCTCCTTAAGTAATTTAGATATCCTGTATACCGACAATTCTGCCCATGCGTTTGACTTGAAGTCATAGCGTCGGATTTCCATTTGAATTAAGCGACACGCGAATGCGCATTACGATACGTAAAACATTAGACATACCGTACCTAAACTCAAATTCGCTCACAGATGTCACCCGGGATTTTCCAAGGCAATGACAGTTCCCGTTGTTTTGTTGGTTTGAAATAAGGCTGTTTTGAATATGATTGCCCGCGTGTTACCACACCACTCGTTGATAAAATAATTTCTAATTTTGTTCCTTCAAGTGAATTTCAGTACAACTTTTATAGTGCTCGCTGAAGTGTTGTTTCAAGTTCAAAATGTGGTGTGAAGTGGCGGTGTGTTTTTCGAACGAATTTTCACTGTGCAATGAGTTCTAGAAATCTTTTAAGCAAATCAAAGAATCATTGCCTGGTAATGTAAAAAGAAAACTGACAGGACTGCAACAAAATATAACAAAAATAGCAGCTGTTCTTAGTTTTTTAATGCGGCGGATATAGTTTGTACTGTTTTATCAATTAATGAAAAGTGATAAATGAAAAAAGGAGAATGCTTTTAATAACTTCTCTAGAAGAAAAAGATCCCTGCCTGTACCTGAGAAAGAGGTCTTCCCATTAATTGATCATCTGCAGGAGTGCCTAGTGTCAACATTTCATTTAGAATATTTATAATTATAAAAAGTACACAAAGCAAATATTGGTCGTGTTCACTACATACGAAATAATCTTAACGATAATCTGTTAAGAGAAAACAGTACAAAATATCTTCTAGAATTAATGGAGGAAACAAAAAGCTACGTGCCACGCGGGTGGAAGGGAGGGGGTGTCGAGGCAAAAGCCACGTTAAGCTACGTGGGGGGAAGGATTCAGGAGGTTACAAAATGGAGCGTATTTTATGAACGCTCCCCAAGCACACGCCATGACCGCTCGTTGTGGCTTCCGACGGCTGACTGACTAGGCTGCACCACATACCCAGCCGCCGAGAGTGAAAGTTCCGGCGCTCAACCATGCTGACTCACTGCATTCAGCAGCGTGAAATATGGCGATATCTGTTCCTAGGAATGCCTGTCCAGTTGGCAGAGATGGATATCTATAGACTACAGAGGCTCTAGAAGCGACATGTGGAACAGCCTTCGTTCTAATCAAGTTGCTGGGTTCAGATATTCAAGTATTTGGTTATGACATCCTACAGCGCCGTAGAAAGACATTCATTCGCCAGTGTGTTCTGTATGTACTAGGGCAATGCTAACTGTCTCTCGTCACCTAAAACAGTAATACAACGTTATGGATCCGACGTATATCTGAAGGCGTACCAAATAACAAATAATTTTAGAGAAAATGTAAATAAGGATATATATAAAGTTCTCAATCACTGCTTCAACAAGGGGCATCAAGAATGAATAACTTAGTTTCTGTTAACATTCCGTTGTGTGTTCCGACATTCTGTGAAGCAATGGCCATGTGTTCAGTAATGTGTTGCTTGTAGTCCTATGTCTAGTTGAAAGTTAAAACATAGTTAACTGTGAACGATTTTTTTTTTTCGTCATAGGTGTCTGGAAACACTTAGCCTTCTTCAGTAGATTGGTGGATAAGCAGGGCCTGCTTGGAGTGCATTATTTGTGTGTGTGTAGGTTGAAGGAGTAAGACTCGCTACTACAAATACGGTATACAGTAATTACCATCGCACGTTAATCGTAAGCCTAAGGAATCTCAATCAGTTAAAAGTCGAAGGTTTTGTAATAAACGTGAAATTGGAATGCGCTAATACTGCTGCAAAAGCGGAATCGTTGTAGAGAGCTAGTAAAAACAGGATATAAATTCCTCAGAAATATTTAGTATTAAAATGAACGTTTTCCGAAAGGATAGATTACAATCTCTCGGAGGAAGTATATTTACAGCCGTAAATAAAAACCATCTCTGTAATGAAACGGAAGTTAATTGAGTTTTCGGAATAATATGGATTAAGCTCAAAACAGATAAAATAACGGTGATTGGTTCATTCTACCGTCCACCTGACGCAGATATTAACGTTGCCGAGGCGGTTGAAATGATTCAGTGCGACTATTTCCGGATCATACAAAAGTTTTGGGAGGTGACTACAACCTGTCGTTTATCCACTGTGCTGCTTACTTTCACAAAACTGGTAACAGGGATACAAAAACTTAAGAAATCGTTCTCGGGTTTTTTCTTGGTGGGAGCCACGTCGATTTTTTGAAACTTAACGTTTCAACAATCTTATTGTGGCTTTTATCAGAGGACAATAAGAGGGCTGAAACGTTAGGTTTCAAAAAATCGACGCGGCTCCACCTATAAATCCAAGAAAATATTAAAACTGGATTCAATGGGCCAAGAAAGTATTGACAACGACCACAGAAATCTAAGCAATCGTAATGATTACCATCAGCTGGTCACTAAACAAACACGGTGTCTTAGTGGTAGCCAGCACTTTTTAGATCTTATTGTTAAAAACGGACCATACTTATTCAAAAAAATTTCAGTGATTACACAAGCGATCATAAAGCTGAAGTTGCAACTGTAAAAACAACAGCGGAGCGTAAAAGGAAAAAGAAATGATTGTTTTCAGATTTTATAAAAAAAAACTTGGAAGGAACGTTTTAGAATGTAGCTAAAAGATAACTTTTGTCCATTTTAAAATTTAAAGTTGGGCAGAGTTTCACATACTTAATTAGGGACATATGTCGAAGCGGGCAATCATAGAAAGGAAAGATCCACCTCAAACAACGGAGGATACGCGCACGTTCGTTAAGAACAAAGTCAGTCGGAACGTAGGAGCATTAAACTAATTAAGAGGATGCGTGAAAAATGCGATGCGTGAGTTATCTGATGATTTCCGTAACAATTTGCTTTCCAAAAGCCTCGCAGAAATCCCAAGGAAATTTTGGCCGTATCCAAAAGCAGTGGATTGTAAGGCCAAACACTGCAATCATGAATAAAAAACGGTTGTGACATTAGTGAAAGCTGCGACAGAATTAATTAACCATAGAAAATACAGATCCCATACCAGTTTATCCACGTGGTGTAGAGTTCAATGGATTCGCTAGCAATAGACTTTGCAGGTCTTATAAAACAACTGAAGATTATTAATCAAGGGAAAGCACAATGTACCGATGACATCCCAGTATGAGTGTTTTCAGAGTATGCAACAGAAATCGGACCCTTTTTGACTAACATGTAACCATAAATCGTTGGACGAGAAAAAAGTACATTCCGAGTGGAAAATCGCATAAGTAACTCATATTCTCAAGAAAGGAGATCGAATGGACCTTGCCATCTACTGACTAGTGTCTCTAACATCTGTCTGCACTAGGCCAACACAGATTTCTGAAGAATAGACAGTTCGCTATATTTTCGCATGAAGTGATGAAAATTATTTCCCGCTTCGGGCTTTACTCCTCGTCGATGAGGATGAGGGACAAGTAACTAGGCCATAGCCTTTCCCGGGAACCATCCTGGCTTTTGCCTGGAGTGATTTGGTTAAACCATGGAAAAGGAAATCTGGATGACAGGACTGGGATTCGAAACTGCGTCCTCACCAATGCAATGCCCGAGCGTTACCGCTCACCCACCGGGATCGGTAAAAATATTTTTAGTAACATGCTAACTTCTGTTATTTACAAATAAAATACTTTTCCCCACCAATGTACTTGGGTCGCAATGATGGTATAGATAAGATCACGGAATAAAGTGCCACAAGGATTATTTGAATACTGACCATTAGGGATTGAAATGCATGAATGGAGATTATTTCCTGTGCAAAGGACCCCCTGACATTTATAGCTTTCTATGAATTGTGGTATATAGATGTAAGCGAAGATTGTATGATCAACGTAAATATGTTTTCGTAACAGAAAGTGGAAGAAATTTAACACTTTAGGATTATAATCCTATTTTAGATCGGATGATAAACAGATCCGGTAAAAATATATGCAAAAGACTAGGATGTAATTAGCATCACCCATATAGGAAATAGCATTTTAAATGGGTAATCTTCTTTCAGTGATTTAATGCCCTGAAGAATACATCACCGATTAGAAGTTAACACCTGCTCTTGTGTTTATGCATCCTTCTTTTTAAATTTTAACCTTTCTGACGCCACTACTAAAGTAAGATGCATGTAACTGAAGTAAAAAAAAATAATATCTCGCATGTTGTTTGATTAAACTCTCAGGACAGAATATTGGTAATACCTTCCAATCTAACTCAACCATACCACTGCATCATATCGGTGTTTCTTACGCAACAGCTGTAGTTAACCTTCCTTGCACGAACGCAGAACCACAACTCTTTGCAGACATTTTCTCTGTTGACAGACATGAACGTTATTTCCGTTTGACTCTTCATTATAGTCATACTGTAGGTCATCTCTTTTACTCTCTCGCATTCAGACTCAAAGGATGTATCACATTTCTTCGACGAAACCGACATTAGGATGGCAGGAGTTTACTCTAGGCTCAATCGACAGTTCATTAAACTGGCTTTGTGGCCGCTCTAAACGTTTGAATTCGATGAAATATTCTAAACATCTTATGGTTTTAAACCCCGATCACTCAGTTTGTAGTTAGAAGCTCTACCAGTGGAAGTTCAGGCTTCATTTGCTTTACCTTTGCAAGACATAACTGACAGCTTTACCGAACTACCGTCAAACTTGCGACGAATTAACTTTTATTTGGCATAGAGCCGATGCATTTCTACGAATGATATAATGTCAGACATTTCGTTCTATCCAGTAAACATAATTCTCTTAAAACTGTAAATGTGTCACAGAACATTTAGGCGTATCTAGTTGATACTAATATCTACGCATATAATCCAATCTTTTGGGCAAAAATTATTAGACTTTCCTATGATTTTATTGTTTGATGGCTTCCTGCATTCGCTAGGCGTGGTTCGGCCATGTTTTTAATAGCAATAAGGCCTAAGAACCGTTCATACTAATCTGTCCGAAATACTCTCGACCTCCAACATAGCTGGGGATGTCAGTTATTCAAGTCGTAAAGATGAATCTATGAAATGTATCGGGGAAGTTATATTCTCATGTAGAAAGTGATGGACACCAAATATTGGTGCAATTCCTCTTCTTGTAGTTTTCCGTTACCTTCGGTATGTATTGCCGGGGTGGATGAACTTTTGAGACAGGGTAGTAAACTTTGCTACGTTGTGGGAACAATCATATATAGGAAAGTTTTATATTCAGTAATTAGTCCGCTTTAATGTTGTCCACGTTGTGATGTCAGCTGACGGAAATGTTAATCGTGGTCATCCGCTTCCGTCCCATTCCGCCCACAGGCAGTCGGGTGCTGACACAATGCCATACAGTATGCAGTATCGGTACCGAGCATCTTCAATCTCTCCACTGATTACTGCATACAATCCTCAGGGAATGTCTTCATTCGAAATAGCTTTTAAAACCTACATACTAAATTAAATGCTTCGTATGCTCTAATTCTTGTCTTCCTTAGCAGTTCTTTCATTGAACCATTCTCTCAGCCAACAAATTAATGGTATCCACGTGGTTGAAATGTGATCCAACGTCCTCTATTTTTTATTGGAAGATTGTCCTATGAATTCCTTTCTCATAAAATCCTTTCTAGAACGTGTTTGCCTTGTAATAGATTTTTAGTAATCCTTTATAGCTTCAAATTTCTGATGCTTCAATTTTTCCTCTTTGTAATATTCGTAAAGTCTAATTTCCATACAGAGACATGCTCCATGTACACAGGCTTAAAACGTTCATTTGGAGTTCTCTATGGATGCTTATACCAAATCATTTTTCCTAAATACGAATTCTGAAATCTGCTTTTGATACCGCTATATAATGTCCTATAATTCAAATACCGGCATATGATTTACCAACCATAACTTACATAAGCCGTTATTATTATTTGAGTTTTTTTAACCGTCATCCATCTCTTGTCGCGTTTGATACAATCCTTCACCTTTTCCGATCCTGGGCTGATCCTTTCTTTGCAAGATAAACATTACTCCTTTACTTTCTCAACTATCTGCTTGACATATTCTTTGTCTTCCTCTACAGTTCTTCCCTTCCTGTGATACCTCTACTAACAAATTAATCTATCTCACATGTATAAAAATGTCTATATCTGTGAGACATTCCACAAATTTATATCATCACCCAACATTTCCAGGTAAACAAGAGGAACATTTTTACAAAACGAAAATTCTGAATTCTACGTACTTGTGAAATATCGAAATTCCTTTTTTGCCACCAAGTTTAGGGGAGGGGGAAAGGGGGGGGAGGGGGAAAAGGGGGGTGAGGGGGTAACGGTCTGGTCTTGTATTCGGGAGGACACGGCCACGTAGCTTTTCATTCATATTATTTGCACAGTTAAAATGAGTTCCAGAACACTCAACAGCATGTAAATATTTATTTCCGTCATTTAATTATCTCCATATGTAATAGTCTGACAAGAGAAAACGGTACAAACTGTCTTCTGGAATCAATAGGGAAAAGATCTACGTGCTACATGGGGATGGGGACGGTAGAGACAAAATCCACGTCGGGTTACGTGGAGGGAGGGGAGGGGAGGGGGGGGGGTTCAAAGAGGCCAAAATTGAGCTGCTTCTTACGATTCGCATGGGCTACTCTGAACCATATCTTTTAGTTTCTGTGGGGCTGCGCCGGAGCAACCATAGGCCAGGCATAGCGAAGTAAGACTTTATTACAATTAAATAGGGGCCTATAACAAACTCTTTGAGATTAGATTGTCTGTGGCAGTTGCCTATTCTAAGACCGATTTTGTTTGACTTTCAATGCTACCAACTTGAAGTTAGAGGGAAATTAATTTGGTAGGTGCGACTGAGTGACGTAGAAGGGTTGATGTGTTTAGAATTTAACACCGGGTGCGTTTCGATACTTTCGATTCGATACAAGTACATTTCTTCCAATACCGATTAAGTATCGAATGAAGTAATTCGAATACGAAAAGTACTCTGTATCGAAACAAATTATCGAGTACTTACTCGTATTTACTTGTATCGCATCATCACTATTCGCTGGTCGAGTGAGTGAGTCGGGTGTGATGCACCGCGTAGATAATGTCGTGTGACGCGAGTTTGTGCTTCACTGTACGGAAGCTGTAACAGTTCATAAAATGTGTTACAAGTTTGTCTGGATGTTATATGAGTGTAAATAAGTTATTCAATGAGCGGAGTTTATTAAATCCATTGGTATTTTATCCGAACAGTGCATTTTCATTTATGACTTAGTTAGATCTTCCGTTTGTCGGTGACATAATTAAATATATTAATTAAAAAATTGTTTAATCTGACGGCTGGCAGGTATTGAGTGGGCGTAAGTCATCCAAAAACACGCAGTCATCACCGATTAGTGTGGCAATACTAATAATCAATGTAAATTCTCAGAGGCAATCTTGGACAATGTTGAAGCTTTTTGGCTTACCACTGGCATACTAATTGCGTGAAAGATTATACAGGACAGCGTTAGAAAATAATCATGATCATAAAATGTACGATAGTAGTATTGTGTTGCATGGTGACAGAATATCAAGTTGTCACGCATTCCGCACCTCTCTTGGAAATGGCACTCTGGACAGGAGATATACATCTTAATGGGGAAACCGAGCGTGGTGGTGTAACGGCTAGCGTTCTGGTCTCGCATTCGGGAGGACGGCGGTTCGAATCCCCGTCCGGGCATCCAGATTTGGGTTTTCCATGGTTTCCCCAAATCACTCCAGGTGAATGCCGGGATGCTTCCTTAAAAAGGCCATGGCCGAATTCCTTCCCATTCCTTGCCCCCCCCATCCTTTCCCGTCTCTAAAGACCTAGTTGTTATAGGAGACGTTAAGCAGTTAAAAAAAAAAAAAAAAAAAAAAAAAAAATGGGGAATACAAACGATGCAGCGTGCGTGGCGCAATCCGCTTGACAGAGTAAGCACTAAGAGACCTGAAAAACCCATAAAAACAGAAAACATTTGATGTATTATTCACATATGTTAGTCCGCCATAAGATTAGTGATGGGCCTCCCGCTGAAAGAAACGACGGCATTAAATTAATTCGATACTTGATGAAATCATGTGAAAGCACGTTCTGTTCTCACTGTCAAAATGCGAACAAAGAGGGTACTCGAAACTTCCTGAGCCTGATAATATTTTATTAATAAACATAGGCGTTAATCCCTTTTGTCCTAATGTATTTCCTTGTTTCTTCTGGGAATGAGTAAGTACAGGGTCCGGCAATAAAACCTCCCTCATTTTAATGTGTTGTCACATAAAAACTAAATATGTTAGAGAATAATTACTTTTATTTATGAAAAATACATACTTTGCCATTTTTAATTATTTGGTTTTAAAAATTATATCTGCCCTCCATTGTTGACACATTGACAAAGTCTATCCAGAAGGTTCTCCATACATTTTCGCGTCATTTCTCTTGGAATGGCTGCCAATTCTTGGGTAATGCCCTCTTTAAGTGCTTGCAGTGTTGTGGGACGATGTTTGTACACTATAGGCTTTAAGTGTCCCCAAAGATTGGTGAATGTTGCATAGACACACTCACACGCGCCAAATTTTCCGGCGTTGTTGCAGTCCGAGGACGGCCTGTAGGTTTTTTTTTTTTTTTTTTTTTTTTTTTTTTTTTTTTTTTTTTTTAAGTGCTGAACCTGTCTTTCTAAAGTTTGACACCCACAGTTGAATAGTTTTTCTATCCGGGACACTATCATGTAGGCCAAGTTCGAATCGTCTCCGAAAATCAGAGAACAACTGTTTCGAATAAATTCGTCCACAACAAACGCACGATGCTCACCAAGCCATGACATGGCGCACACTGAAAATGGAAGGTACACCTCTTTAAAACAAAACACATTCCACGTCAGTATCCTCACTACAACCCGCACACCGGCTACGTGAAATGTGGGAGGTTTTATTGCCGGACCCTGTATTTACCTGAACTCCTACAGTGAAGATAGACAATCAAAAGATCGGCGAAATGCAAGTCGCGCATTTAGTGTTTCGTACTCGAATGAACTAAATAGATACGCATGTACTCGCAACATACGAGTACAAATTGTTTTGGATGTTAATATTTTTATTGAAATACAGGAAATGGTCCACAGTGGATACAGATTTCAAGTTTTTAGATGAAAGTGGTAGTGAGATAGATCTGATGGTAAAATTTGTCACAAATTGATAATTTTTACATCTTTTTTCCTTGAAAAATAATTTAAATCATCCTAGTCTCCTACTTGGCAAGCTGTAAACGGCATTATTTCCACAAGATGGGGTAGAAATATTTTATTTTTTTTCCAACTTCGCCACGGTACTGGCCCTAGAATTAAATTTTTCAGAATTTGAAGTACGACATTCCATGTTAGAGCAACGTAACACCGAGCGTTTTGGATGAGCTGTAACGCTTTGCCATCGCATTCGGGAAAACACTAGTTCGATTCTCCGTCCGGCCATCCAGATTTCGAATGCCGGGATGGTTCCTTCAAAAGGCCATGGCTGAATTCCTTCCCGTACCTTACCTCCAGTCCTTTCCTGCCACCAATGACCTCGACGTAACACATGCAAAAAAATTTGAGTCTGTTTACGAAGTAGCCAGACGCAAAGCGTAGAGAGTCAGGACTCCGCTATCTTTCGGTTACGGAGCTTGAAAATCGTACATAGCGTCAAATATCGTTCTGCTTCTGGAAGACTAGAAGTGATTGTCAACATGCAGTGAGTCGGTATTGAATATTAGATATTATTTACCTAGCAGATGCGCGCCAAACAGTTTATCGGTAGCTGTAGCCTTTCATCGAGTAGAAAATTCGGTATTCAATATTAGATATTATTTACCTAGCAGATGCGCGCCAAACAGTTTGTCGGTAGCTGTAGCCTTTCATCGAGTAGAAAAACCTTTATAATGCTTTTCTACCACTTGGCTGGATTTATAAAATATATAACAGATATTTGGTGATGTTTTGGCATTGATGGTTCAGCAGATAGTGACAAACTCGTGCTTCGGATAGTATTGATCTGATGCACAAGCATCAGATTGTGGACTGAGCACGAGATATTGGGTCTGCAGACTGTTAACGTATTTATATCTCAAGCAAACAGTATTAAGTGTATGTTTATGTTGACTGTAGTGTTAATGGTTTATAAGGTCCTAATTACCTGGTTACAGGGTTTTTATTGGCTGCACATTCCGCCCCTATCGTAGCCGCCTAATCCTACCGGTTATAGTGATCTACAGTTTAACGTGGAATCCAAACAATGGAAACGTTCTGGCGTACTTCACATTAATAGCAAGCTTTGTTAGAGATGAAGGTCGAGCTATGGGCCTTTTAAAATCACTGCGGAGTCAGGGATTGTAACCGGGAGCCTGGATGCCTTGACCACTGAGCCACCAGACCACTTGCATAGTGGTGAGAAACGTATTATGTGTACCTTGATTATTCACTCTCCAAATATTTGTTTTTCTTAGGTCTTTACGCCTCGTCGACATCAAGGTCATTAGAGGCGCGAGAGAACAGGGCATAAGAAATGGAATGAATTCGACCATGGCTTTTTGAAAGAACTTTTACGTAACTCTCCCGAAGTGATTTCGGGCAACCATGGAAAACCGAAATCTGGATGGCCTGACCAGGATTTTAGCCCACGTCCTCCAGACTGACAGGCTCTAATGTTAGGGAGCGTCCATAAACTACGTGGCTCGGTCTAGGGAGGGGTTGGCTGGAAAGCTACGTTGAGCTACGTGGGGGAGGGGGGATTCCTAGTCAGGCCACGTAGCTTTTCAATCATATTATTTGTCACAATTAAAATGAGGTACAGAACACACAACAGCATGTAAATATTTATTTCCGTCTTTTAATTATTGTCTCCGGATGTAATTTACTAGTGTCTGACAAAAGAAAACAATACAAAATGTCTTCTGGAATCAATAGCGAAAAAAGCTACGTGTTACGTGGAGCGAGGGGGGAGAGGGGTAATCTAGAGAGAAAAACCACTTCAGGCTACGTGGGGGGAAGGGGGATTCACAAGAGACCAAAATGGAGCTACGTGGTTTATGGACGCTCCCTTATCGTTTACCCACCAGTCTCGGTTCATCACGTTTCATTTATCACAGGAACCCGCTTTTCCCGATAAGGTTGTAGTGGAAGTAATAACTTTTTTATGATTCTTCCAGTGTATGGACACCCATAACAATGCGCTCGTGAATAAGAATACGAAGAGGATATATTCAGATGATATATTATTAAGTCCATCTTCGAAAGTTTAATCGTGTGTCACTGGGAACATGTGTAAAATAATTGATGAGAGTAAAGTTATTTTTTTTGGTAATACGTTAGCTACTCTTACATCCATAGCAGCATATTTTACCTCAATGATAGCTTTTCCTGCCTTAAAGTTCTAAGTTCATTAATTATAAAAGGATGTTACGAATGATTGTCGGGGTTTCAAAAAACCGGTGCAAATCTCACGTTTTTTTTCTCTCCATGTATTGGAAATGTTAGATATGTTCGCCCTTTCTTTCTCCCCATACAAGTAATCTTCTTCCATTCATAGTTGCAGTGCGTTGCAAAAAGCCTAAGGGGGCGTCCATAAATTACGTGAGGTGAAATAGGGGGGGGGGGTCCGGCGAAATCTCACCAAATCTCACCAGGGGGGAGGGGGGGGTCTACGGAAATCTCACGTGAGATTTTGCGAAAAATTTGGGGATAGTAGAGCCAAAAAAAAGGTCTACAATTTGCGCCTAAGTCGATTTTAGGAGGGTATTTCGTGAAAAAGTTAGGGTGTGACCTAAAAAAAATAAAAAATAAAAAGTACTACAAAAGTTTCGAGTGCGATTTCTAGGGGGGGTCCGGCCAGATCTCACGAAATCTCACCAAGGGGGAGGGGGGGGGTCCAGAAATCCGGAAAAACACCTCACGTAATTTGTGGATGCCCCCTAATGTTGGTGTTGATTATTTGACATCAAAGCATGAAGCGATATGGTTTCATTTTCAGGCGGTTTGGTTAAACTTTCCAAACTGTAGGTTGCGGTAGGGCCTATGCCCAGTTCTCTACTAGCTTGTGTAGTTCTCTTAGGGCAGCGCTGGAAAGTTTCTCTGATCTGACCCATGTTCCGAAGGACTTGCACTGCTTTTTCCTTTAAACAAACACCTGGATTCACTTCCTCTGGATTAAAGGCCATACAGCTTAACATCTCCTACCTACGGACGAATGCACTCACTCCATACATACAGGAGTTGTTAGGGTTTTAACCCAGATCTTTGGTACTCAATATGCAGGTTAGGAATCGTACTCTACCACCACCCCTTCCCTGATGTATCACCCTGGAGTGGTGAAAATTTCTTCTATCTCTGGGGATCGAGTCAGCTGACCCTGGCAGGCACCGGACAAGATAATTGTACCACAATGACATGAGTTAACGGGACCGATAAATTCCATTAATGACGTGACGTGTTATTCTGGAATTCCAGACCCCCTCCCCACCCCCCACCTTTCTGGTGAGACAGTTTTTTTTTTTGTTAGGTCTCGTGCTCCGAAGGGCGGTTATAAACAGACGGTATTCTTCCAATACATTGCAGCAACTGATTTCTTTTGGTGCCTCGTACATTCGTAAATTCAGTAAAATCTTCAGCATGTGGTGTTTCTTCTTTTTTTCCTCAACCGTTGGGTTCGTGGATACTTCCTCTGGAGAAATTAAAATTGAGGTGGTTTCCCCCTTGTATTCCCCAGTGGTAGAACTGCATTTACGTGTTTTAGTGATTTCTGCGTATGTTATGTATAGTGCATTGTTTGTGAATGAATAAATGATGGGAGAGGGTGAAACCAGCCTATTGAAGCCTACAGTTTAAGCTTAACGTCCCCATTCGATGCGAACGAATGAGCAGTGTTGTATTCCCTCACTCCAATACGCACCGGGAAGAGGTTTGGCATTTAACCCAGGACATTGGAGCATAATCTGTAGATTAGGAATTGTGCTCTACCAACTGTCCTACCCTGCCGGTCATGTCATTATGATGAAAATTTCTTCCATGGCCAGTACTCGTAACAGCTAACCCCATGTCAGCGCCGGACACCATCACGGTGCCAAGCCAACTGAGTCAACGGGACGGGTAGTGTGGTTCTTTCATGTCTAATTGTTTATCGCATAAGCGTTTTAAAAAATAAATATTAATTACGCCAAATAGCTCTATAGTGTACCAATTTATTGTTTTTGTGATGGCGTAGAAAGCTGATATACATTAGTGTATACAATTTTTTTTTAAAAATGACTTTACGTCCAGTTGACTATCGAAGTTATTGAAGACGTTTTAACCTAATATAATGTAGTGAGTGTTGAAATCTGTCTGCGAACGGAGTAATCTGAGCACTAACGTGTTTTGTGTTACTTTGTCTGTGCAACGTGAAGTTTGGAACATCCTGGCATTCACCTAAATATTCACGGAAACTTGCCACTCAACCGTAATCGGAAAAACCGCTAATCCGTGACCTGGGTCTGAACGGACGCACGATTCCTATGTTCATTATTACAGCACTTAAACTGTCGGATACTTCGTGTAGGTACGATTGTTTGGTGTTGATTTTAAGGTATCGAAAGAAGATGGGTATATACTGTATAGAGTGACTTTTACGAACTCCGAAATAAAGAGGGAACAGCTACAGTTGGAACATATTCGTAGGTGGGACTTTCTTGGAGGTGCGGCCGGTTGGGTTTCATCACCACTAATAGTAGTGATTGCCAAGAGCCGTGCGCTTTCATCACCAGCCGCCGCGCGAGTCTCACATCATTTCAGTATTTTAATTTTGTTCTGCATATCTACTAATTTTGTTTTACCTGTTACTGCAAAATCTCCATAATCTTCTGAGCAGTCGCACGAGACATTAACTAAATGATACATGTGATCTGGACATTTTCGTGGAACCAAGCAGATACTTAGGAAACCAATAGGTATCTCTTAATTAAGTAAGTGCAGGAAGAGGTTTATATTGTCTTCCGCTGAGAGAATTATCTTTCAGTGATGCCCGGTGCCACAGTGAATATATAAAGACAGAGATCTTAAAGTTCTGCTGTGTTTATCTGTATGGTAGCGGTCTAGTAGCTTAGTGTTTAAGGCGTCTGACTGGAAATCGAAAGGTCCCCGGTTCGAATCCCTGTCTCGGCGGGGGTTTTCATAGGCACTTAACCCAGCCTTCACCTCTGGCACAGCATGCTGTGTAATGTGAAGTACGCCAGAACGCTTCCGTGGTTCGGATTCTACGTTAAACTGTAGGTCCCCTGTACCTGGCAGGATTGTCGGGCTAGGTTAAGGCGGCTACGACAGGGGCGGAATGCGAAGATATTAGAAACCCTGGTTGCCAGGTCATTACGACCACACGGAATTATTATTATTATCTGTATGGTTGCTTACAAGTAAACAATTTTCTTGATTTCCAAAATAAAATATTAAGAAGATAATAAAATTGTTAAGGTACTTCGATAGTGGTCAATATTAATAAATAATGATGTAGGGTATATTCAGCCCAAGATTAATGTCGTTGAAAAATTTCCTACTACTTCTTGCAACCAACTTGCTTCCTTAGATCCGTAATAAACATTCTCGACTTCCTTTTTACTGTGAGTGTAATAGACGAGAGTTTACATGCAACAAGAGTAAGACAGATCATTTGTTAATTTTCTTCTTCTGAAGAGTATTTCCCTCTACATTTAAACCATCATGTCAGTGGTTCTAGAGTTTATAATAAAAATCAATGCATCTGTCATGTAAGATAGAAATGTTAAATTTCGGACGCGCTTCATCTCGTGTCAAATTATCCACATATATTTATTTCATTTTGTTTTTGCATAAATTTCTCATGATACCTCGACGAGATGAGGAGAAAAAATACAAAAAAAACATACCATCAGAAACAGTGGAATTATGTAAATTTTAATTCATTATTTATCATTCTACTGAAGAAAAATGACCTGCATCAATAACATATTATTTTAATAACAACGATGCGTCTTATTTAGTGTTTCGACCAGTAATAAACTTTTTATGGCATGACGCCTCGTCAACGTCGAGATAATTAGAGGCGGGTAAGGTTTGGCAGTAAGAAACGGGAAGGACTTCCGCCATCCCACCAGTCACCTAAAGTGATATCGGGAAACCATGGAAAAACGAAATCCGGATGGCCAGATGGGGATTCGAACCTACGTCCGAATGTGCGAGTCCAATCACCCACCACAATCGGTGGATTAAACTTCGACCATCGCTGGATATTCCGATCATTCTGATTCGTAATGACAAATTTACGAAATTTGTTGGAAAAGAATGATGGCCACCAAATTATCCTTAAAAAACGTTTTTTAATGTGCCACTAACATAGTGTGTGGCATATGCTGAAAACATTTCGGATGGAGTAATGATGTACCATCATGGTACATCATTTTTTGCTAACCTTCAAGCTTTTCCAAAGTTTTTTTCACGGTCACCGAAGCGTACAGATGTTTTGAAAACTATTGTATCAAAGAAGATTCCAGCTGCTCCGCAAACGAGATAGAACTTTAATTCGCGGACCGTTGCATCAGTACACCGCCTTGATATGAATTATTTTTTAGGAACAGGGTGAGGCCCGAGGATCCTTCATTTCACCGAAGAGGATGTGCTGATAACATAGAAGCTGGTCCCGGTAGGGATGGCGCGAATAATTTTAATATTACAGCTCCAATTACTTCACCCGTTTACCGTCAGAGTGCGAGTATGAAAAATGCTATTTTAGACTCCACAAATAACAATACGAAGCAGCTAAGGATAATGGTACTAAATTGTCGGAGTATTAGAGGGAAAGTAGCGGATTTTCACGCCTCAGTTGCGACTAATGATGTCGATATAATACTTGGAACCGAGAGCTGGTTGACGCCTGAAGTTGAATCTAGCGAAGTATTTGGCCCTCATTTCAATGTTTTTCGGAAGGACAGAACTGTCTCAATGGGCGGGGGTGTGTTCGTGGCCGTAAGTAAAACCGTTAATTGCTCTGTCGTAACTGAAACGGAAAATTTTTGCGAGTTAATATGGGTCAAGGTAAAAATTGGCAAAAATTTAAAGTTCATACTCGGGTCATTTTATCGACCTCCGGATTCTGATTTAGCTAACGCGGAATACTTCAGGGAGTCGCTTAATAACATTTACAAAAAATTTCAAGGACATATATTGATCGTGGGTGGTGACTTTAACCTACCGTCGGTTAGGTGGGACACATACACGTTCAGGTTGGGTGGAAGAGATAGGTTAGTAACCGAAACGTTCCTAGAATCATTTGCAGAAAGATCTCTTGAACAGATGGTCGAAGAGCCAACACGGTGCCACAAAGATTCCTCGTCCATTCTGGATCTTTTTCTAATTAGCAATCCTGATATTGTAGATAAAGTTTGTATAGAAGACGGTATAAGTGATCACAAGGCGGTTGTGGTAACGTTAAACTCCAGTCTGAGTCTGAAGCATGACAAAGAGAAACTCGTGTTTTGCTTCGATAAGGCAAACGATGCGGGTATGGTTGACCATTTTGCGAAGAATTTTGAAACGTACACGCTAAATACAAATGTTGAGGAACTTTGGTTTAATTTAAAAGAACTAATATGGACCGGTTTAAACAAGTTTGTTCCTAAGAAGTGTATTAAGGTCAGTAATAACTTCCCTTGGTTCAATAGGGAAGTGAAACGTTTGCTCAGGAGGCAAAGCCGTTTACATGCCGCGGTGAAAAAATCGGGGGACTCATCTAATCGTGCTAAATTAGTCCAGTTGCGTGCGGAAGTGCGTAAGGCAATGCACGATGCGTTTAAAGAATTCGAAGCCAGGAATTTATCCGAAGATCTGATTACTAATCCAAAAAAGTTCTGGTCGTATATCAAAGTAATAAGAGGCTCTCGTAAGGTTATGCCGTCGCTGATTAAAGAAAATGGTGAATTATCAGAAACAAGCGTAGAGAAAGCAGAAATTTTGAATGATATATTTAAAAAGGCTTTCACGATAGAAAACTCAGGAGATACCGATATTTAACAATCGTACCGACAAAATTATGAATGATCTCGTTCTTGATGTCGAGGGAATAACTAAACTGCTTATGAATGTAAAAACCAATAAGGCTCCCGGACCAGACGGTATTCCTACAAGATTCTACTCAAGATACGCAAAGGAAATTGCACCGTATTTGATGAAATTGTATACCGTCTCTCTGGATCAAGGAAAAATACCAGCCGAATGGAAGACCGCTATCGTAACTCCAGTGTTTAAAAATGGGAATGTTAATGATCCTCAGAATTATAGGCCGATCTCGTTAACTTCAATATTTTGCAGGATTTTAGAACATATCATCTATTCGAATGTCATGCGGTTCTTGGATGAAGGTGAGCTTCTAAATCCAAATCAACATGGATTCAGAAAAGGCCGATGCTGCGAAACACAACTTGCACTTCTAATTCACGACATGTGCCGAATTATAGATGAGCAATCCCAGGTTGATTTGGTTCTATTAGACTTTAAAAAAGCTTTCGACACTGTGCCTCACACTAGGTTACTTAGGAAACTTCGCGGTTACGGCATATCTAGACAAATATGCGACTGGGTTGCAGACTTCCTGAAGGGCAGAACACAGTGTGTAGTTCTCGACGGTGAGCGTTCATCACTTACTGAAGTGGGGTCTGGAGTTCCCCAGGGAAGCGTGTTAGGGCCTCTGTTGTTTCTCATATACATCAATGATCTATGCGACATAATAGGGGGAATGAAAAGATTATTTGCCGATGATGCTATAATTTATCGCGAAATCAAAACCCTGGACGACTGCGCTTTGTTACAAGACGATATTACGAAAATAATTGCGTGGTGTAAAGATTGGCAGTTGGAGTTAAACGCTAAAAAGTGCCAAGTCATGCGTGTGAGTAAAAAGGTGACACCATTTAACTATGAATATACGATTAATGACACTGTCCTTAGAACGGTAGATTCCGCTAAATACCTAGGGGTAACAATTCGTAATAATTTGTCGTGGAATGAGCATATTGAGAATGTAATGGGGAAAGCAAATCGTATACTCCGATTTCTAGGTCGTAATTTAAATCAATGCACTCAGGAAGTTAAATCGATTGTATACAAGTCACTAGTACGTCCTCACTTAGAGTATTGTTGTTCTGTATGGGGTCCCCATCAAAAGGGGTTAATGGAGGCTTTAGAGAAGGTCCAAAGAAGAGCCGCCCGATTCGTGACAGGTATATATAGTTGGAGGGAAAGCGTAAGTGCGATGTTGAAGGAGTTAGGTTGGGAAGACCTGGAACACCGAAGGCGTTGCTCTCGACGGAAGCTAATTGAAAAATTCACGACAGATGTATTTCGGAATGACAGTCAGCAAATATTGCTACCAGCAACATTCATATCTCGAAATGACCGTAAAAATAAGATAAGAGAAATCAGGGCCAGAACCGATTCATTTCTGTACTCATTTTTCCCACGAGCGATTAGGGAATGGAATAGAAAGGATTTACCGGGCGAGTAAACTTAAAATCCGACAGGAGTAGCTTTCGATAAAGCACTCCAGCCATCCTGATCTGGGTTTTCCATGGTTTTCCCAGATCACTCCACGCGAATGCGGGGATGGTTCCTCACAATAGCCCATGGGCGCCTCCTGCCATATCCCTTATAACCCTTCCAAACCATAACCCTTCTCGATAGGTGCTATGCACCCTCCGCCACCCACTTTTAGTGAATCGCGGAGTAATAATAATAATAATAATAATAATAATAGCTACAGGGAGCCTTTAAAAGAATGCATGACCACCATTATAGAAACGGAAAATGATACCGATTCTATAAATCAGGCTGATATGCTTCAAAGGTATTTAAACGACAGTACTTTTTTATATTGGCTTGATTTTTTTCAATCTATTCTGCCACATAGTGAAATTTTATTCAAACAAATGCAAAAAAGAAATATTGATTTGGTTCATATAAAAAACTGTTTTAATGATTTTGAAATCAGTATACAAAATGCACGTAACACCATAGATCAACTTGAAGAACTGCCTCAAAAAAGGTTTAAATCGTCTAGCTCTGTTATAGAAAAAGAAGTGTGCGATATAATTATTACTCAAGTGAAAGACAGATTCAATTTTTGTAATCATTTGATAGCAGCCAAATTATTTTACTGCGAGAACTTTACCACATACCATTCTACTTTTCCCGACAAAGATTTCACGATCACAGTTTCCACCTATGCAGCTTTGGAGAAGTACAAGTTGAAAAACAAACTATCAGCAATATACAGTCGCGACGATTTCACCAACGCAAATAGTGCAATTGCAATTTTACAGTTGTTGTATAATAATGACCTGACTGAATCATTTTCAGAGTCAATGAAACTATTGCGAATTCTGTGCACTATACCAATGACTTCAGTAGAGAGCGAGCGATGTTTTTCGACACTGAAAAGAATCAAAACTTTTCTCCGAAATACCATGTCTCAGGATCGGCTAAATGCACTTTCTGTGCTTAGTATTGAAAAAAAATTCATACAAACAATACCCGATTTTAATAAAAAGGTGATTGAACATTTCGCTTCAGAAAAATGTCGTCGTATTGATATAATGTATAAAAAATAAACATATATTATGTCAATTTTTGTTTTGTTGCATTTTCTAATTTTAATATTTTAGTAAAGTGCACCACCAGTTCGATAACCCACCAGCCGCCACTGGTACCATGTCAGGTAAACAGTACAAACCAAGAATAAAGAGTGAACGGTAATGTTGGTGACTGCCATTCAGGAGAACTCCTGTTCGGATCCGACCAGCAAGAATTAGGCTTTTTTATGATTTTCAGAAATCGCTCCAGCCGAATGCCGGAGGGGTTCCTTGACAAAGGCCATGGTCTATTATCTTCACATATTACGCCACAACCCTGTCTCAGCAGTAATGACCTCGCTGTACACAATCGGAAAAGGTTAAATAAAAAAAAAAAGTCATTTTGCATCCTTAACGACGTATATGTATCGTTATTTTTAGATTTACGTTCAACAATGCTAACGTTTCTGTTGCTCATGTTAAGTAAGCACAACATGTATACTACGGGTAACTACAGTACTATTGTTATGCGCTGACTTAGTGAACCTAATTACTGCATGCCATTAGAGATCCATTCGAATAATGTTCACTTGTAACAGTCACTGTCACTAATGACTAAGTTCTGGCAAGCGGGAAAATTCGTTTACGCCAGACGTCTGTGGTGCGATATGGATAACTAAGGAACTAATTTATTTGATAATTACAGAAATGTACTTGAATTTAGCAGACAGTACTCGTATTATTTATACTGTATTTTATAGAAGTGACAAAAAGTATAGCGCCGGCCTTGAAAGTGACACTTAACATTACGGCAAATTCAGAGGAGAAATAATACAAGTTAGTATTGTTATTATTTATAAAGAAATATAGGATTAAAATTAAAATAATTTTTAAAATATAGTTACCTTATAACAATCAAACTAAAAGTATAGTAATATTTCCGAAAATGATCTTTTTAATGAAGTATCATTATTAAAAACATATGTTGACAAGGAAAAAGTTAAATATTGGTCTTCAGCAAAAGTCGCAAAAGAGAACAAATGGGTAGAAATATTTCATCATTTTGAAACAAACCATGTTCCATACAATAATGCACTAAAAATGTAGAATACGCGCTGGAACTAATGCTGCGACTGAATGCGTTTTTTCTACGGTAAGTAATGTGTGGACATCAAAAAAATAACAATTAAGTGCTGAGACTTTGAAAGCCATATTATGTGTGAAAAATAATTTAACAAAGTCTGGTGAAAAATTTCATGAGTTAAACAATGACAGCAATCTACTGAAAAAAAATCACTCAAATGAGAAATATTCCAAAGAACAAAATAATACTATACATAAATTTTTAATGGATTATATTTGTAAATTGTACTTATGTTGAAATAAAAATAATAATACAATACTATTTTTTCGTTCTATAAAATTTTTTGTTGCTTCGTATAGACCATAGGTTCCCAACCTTTTTTGACCTACCGCCCCCTTTTCGAAAAAAAAATTACTGACCGCTCCCCTGTTTGAAAAAAAAAAAAAAAACAGCACTGACATCTTTTGTTGTTGTAATCAACGTTGTGTAATCCATAGCGCTTCAATTTAATTGGCTTGTTGCCCACTTCTTCAAACTGAATTGGGCTATATTAATATTGAAAAACAAGGACAGATTTTTAAAATTATTAAAGAACATTTACAATATTGGTGCCTTGTACAAAATTTTACTAAAAACATATTAAAATGATTGTAAATTTATCAGTGAGATGTCTGAGCTTGATGTAATGATACTAATTTTTCTACATTTGGTGCTATATTTGTCAGCAGGAGCCTTAAATCGCCGCGTTCTGTTTGTTTTTTGTTTTGTTTTTTTTTGTTGGCAATTTGCTTACTATATTAAATCCCCTTTCGGCAAAATATGACGATGGGAATACAATAAAAAACTTTTTTGTTGCAGCCCACAAGGCGGATATAAATCTAGAATTTACCTCTGTAGCCAAAATCCTTGATATCCATTTTTTAATTTCAATTTTAATTCTTCATTTGTTGACAGATCTATCAACTCTTCCTGTAGCGATAAATCCGCTGTATGTAGGTTTGAGAAAGGTTCTAATACCCAATCTGTAATGGTCATGTTAAGAATATCCTGAAATTTGTTTTTAAAATTTTCTTTAAATGTTGACAAAATACCAAAATATCTTAATCATTTGTTTCCAGAGAGGAAAGATTTGGAAACTGATAGAATTGTCTTCGACCCACATTCTGTTTGTACAAGGCAACATGACATTAACGCACAAATAACTGACTTTGCTTTGATCAAATTTCAAATTATCATCTTGCAGCTGTAGGTTTGATTCATTAAATTTATAGATCAGTTAAATAAGCTATATAATTCTTATATTTCAATAAATTCTGTCTTAATGAATCATCTTTATTCAAAAAAAAAAAAAAACTCTTTATAATTGAGTCAAAACGGTCATAAAATCTTTTTGGACAGGTTCCCTTTGACAGCCAACTAACTTCTGTCTGCAATAGCAAATGATTGAAATCCTCGTCATTTCCATCACAAAGTTTTCCAAATAATCTACTATTGAGAGCATTGCTGCTTCTTCTTCTTCTTGCTTTTTATTTTTTTTTTTTTATTTTTTATTTTTTTAAACGTCTTTACGTCTCTCAACAGCGAGGTCTTTAGAGACGGGAGCATTGCTAACTGCGATAATTAATACTGTAGTGAGCAGTGAAGGCGATCACTTAGGGATTTTGCTACCAAATGGTGTCTGTGAATTACACAATGCACGGCGACTACATTTGGTTCTGCCTTTTTCAAATATGAAATCAGCCCTCGGTATCGTACAATCATTGCCGGAGCACCATCAATAGCAAAGTACATGATATTGTTCAGAGGAATACTTTTTTCTTCAAAATAGTGTTCCAAAACTTGAAAAAAACTTTAGTATCAGTTTCTAATTTTTTTGCGAACAGTAATTCTTGACAAATTTTTTCACATTTAATGAAGCGAACGTACGCAAGAAGTAATGAATCATTGTTTGGTAAAGTAGATTCATCAAGCTGTAAAGAAAATTCGGCAATCTTCAAGAAATCAGTTAAAGAACTCTCCACGTCCTCAGACATTTCGTCGATTCGCCTCTGTACTATGCTATTGCTAAGTGGGTTTCTCTTAACAATATCAGACGCCGGCTTCTGCAGTACAGTACACAGAACCTCACACACAGATGGCAGTATCAATTCTTCCCCAATCGTGTGCGGTTTTCCCGATTTAGCAGTAAGCAAGGAAATGTTGTGAGAGCCACGAAACCCATCTGCGTCTTGTTTGGATGCCGCTGGAAACATACCAGCTAAAGGTGGACGTCTTGAATATTGTTCTTTGAGCATTTGAAAGTAAGATAAACTTTTCTGTCAGGGTGTATTTTGGTTAAATGTTCTTCTAAACGTGAAGGTTTCATACCTTCATTTGAGAAAACTCTCTGGCAAATCAGGCTCATTGGTAATGTGTTGTTTGAGGGCGCCTCAATAAAACCATGTTTCAAGTGTTCGAAATTGTACTGTCTACATTTTTTCTTTGAATGTGACATCTGTGAAAATAAAAATAAATTTTGGTATGACCACCATCACGTTATTCCATTAAACAGATTCACTATTACAATTTAATTAAATAAATTGAAAATTGTGTTCATTATTTCATGAAAATTTTTCGACCAACAAGTAAACTGTAAAAAAAACATTTATTACTTATTTAAATTTATTTAAAATGTATAAATACAAATTTTAACAGTATTTTTAAATTACGTTACCGCCCAGCCACGGAAAAGATGTACAAAATAGTATTAATGAAATAAGAATAATAAAAATTATTAAGCCTTATCGAAAAAAATTAAAATTAAATTAGAATTATAACTCGTTTATTTAGCTTTGGTTAATAACTTTTTCTTCAAATTTCTCAGATGAAAAATCTTCATAAAAATTTAGATAAAAGTGACATCATTAATCTGCCACTTCCGGTTGGCAGATCTCTATCAAAAGTGGATAGAATTGAGATATTCAGGTCCGAAACTTGAATATGTAATTTCATAACAAGCTGTTCGACAGAATTTGCTCAAACTGATACACAGGCAGGCAGGGCCGGCGTTAGGGGGGGGGGGGGGTAAAAAAAAAGGTCGCCCATTTTACCCCGGGCCCGAAATTCCTAGCGCCGGCCCTGCAGGCAGGCAGGCATAAAGATGGACGACGTAGAACAGTTAATTCGAGTTAGTATAAGTCTAATTCATGGTTATATTAGCATCCCATACACTGGCGGGATAATTGTCTTCAGAGGACGTCTGTGTGTGAGCGAGCGACTGACAGGACCCCTCGCTTCCCACTAACACACAGTCCTACAGACCATCTTCGATTCCCGCATTTTCAGCTAAAATGTAAAGATGTTCTAAGTTATTTTATAAAATTATATCAGAGATTTTCATCTCTATTAAAATTAAAACGCACAGTATACTGAATAAAATTTTAGAGAATGAGGCGTATCAATAAATTTCTTAAGCCATATATCCCGAATGCAGACTTGAGGTTTTTCAAAACATTAATTCAGATTTTGCGTAATAAGTGGAAATGATCAAAAGAAACTGAAAAGAGACAGTAGATTCATGTGATACAACTTGATGGTACTTTGGGATTCGGTTGTTTATAAAAGGATGAAGAGAGAAAAGAAAACAAAAATTAAAATATTGAAGAAAGAGATGAATATAAATTATTATACCCATAAATTTGACTGTATCATTATCATTAGTGTTTCAACATACAGGAATATATTGTACTGTGCTTTGAGAATAGAAGTTTAACTGAAATTTTAAATGTGGTAAAAAAGTCTCATCCAATTTTATAACTCTGTTTGATGCGCCTTAAATCTAGCGTAAGAGGCCTGTGACTGAAATCTTCCATTTTTCGCGATAAAGTATAACTAGCTGCACAAAGAGCTCATAGCTGACCGATGCCCTTCGAACCGCCACCAGGACTTTCGACTTGCCGAAATCCTAAGGGAATTAGCCAGCGTACTGTAATACTGACGGTTTCTATCCACACATCCGGAGGGACTGATCCGTTATGGGATACTGAGTGGCATTGTTATTGTGTGTGTGTGTGTGTGTGTGTGGGGGGGGGGGGCGACTAAGGGCTGAGCGTGCCAAGGGGTAGGACTGACGGGCAAAGTCTGTGCAGGACACTCGATAATTTCTCTCTCCAGCGTATGAGCGGGTTTTGTCGACACGTTAAAAAGTTATTTTTTCATTTTCAAAGCCGGTGACCATACTATTTAATAATTTTCCATTCTAAAGTCATTTTCGACACCCTGATTACATCTGTTCCATTGTATATAACGATTGCTGGTAAAATGTAAGTACAAACACAATGTAGGTGCAGGAAAATACATTTAAAAAAATTATAAACCTTTTTCTTCTCTATTCCACACATTCAATTCGACAAGCTCCTAAGTCGACACACTTTGCACCTGTTGTTGACACTCTTTCCATAACCCTAAATTACCACGAGGACCAGAGAACAAAGTTGATCAACTGACATCGAGAAGCAAGTACACAGCAGAGGCCTGGACCAAGTGAAAGAAATTGCAGATCCAAATGCGCTCCCATGCAGGAGAACACAGGCACCACGAGTTGTGAGCTTCTGGGGGTACTTTATGGTCAAAGAAATAACTCTACACAACTCCCTCCATAGAAAATAAAAAACTAAAAAAATAAAACTTATTTTAAAAAAAGTCAGCCTAAGGGCGTTTTCACACACACCGGCAAAACCGGAGCCGGCGCCGGCCTTTTCGCAACGAGTTCAATAAGTTTTTTGCTTTGTCGGAAGAAATAGGCATCAATCATTCAACAAACATTACTTCAATAGATTATTATATCGTAGAACGAAATACAGTAAATATTTAATTAACATACAGTACTGGATACATCCTGTGTTGACTCAAGTACAAAAAGAGGCCTAGAAAAATATTGAAATAAATTGGGTACACAAATATTCTGATATACTTTTGTATCTTTATTGGCAGTAAGTAGGTCCACTTAAGTTGCACATACCGCACAGGTTCACAGTCGCTATGTCTGAAGGCACTACCGAACAATCGAACACTGACCAGTGTAAACGTATAAGCATTGTTGATCGAGCCGGAACATAAACATACTATCAATGGTGATCCCTGTGGTGCACAGCGCTTGCTGCGACTCATTCACGAACTATAGAAGCAGGTGTAGGAGCAAAGCTATTGTCTCTGATTGTCAGTATTGTGTACCAATACCAACGCTTGGTGCACGGATATGTGACAATCGCGCACAGTGACAATCGCACACAACCGGGTCGTCTCTTGCTACCTGCTTTTAGTTATCAATTAGTCACCGCTACAACAGCTTGCTGGATTCTGGGAATTCCAACCCTCGTCCCCTCCTAACCGGACCGCACACCACTGTTCGCATTCACTGCTACCTTGACTATCACTGTTTTATTCATTGAAGTTACTTCAACTACACATGGAAAGCCGTGTGCGCATTATGACGGGTACAGCTATCGATTGTTTAGAAAGAAAGAAGATGGAACGATCACCCGGCGCTGTCTCAAAGAAAGATCAAAACAATGTCGTGGAATTTTGAAGAGTAAGGATGCTGCCTGGATAAAGTGTGATGGGAATCAGTTTTAAGGTGTGGCCACACTATCCCGCACCGTCAGCGCACCAACACCTTTCTTATTGTTGGGGGTCATTCGATTGAAGTGACTTCAAATAACACCGCATGTCGTCCGACACTCGGTAGTCATTAGTTTGGTTTACTTTTTGACGGTGCGGGCCGGTGTCGGACTGGTGAATATGGAGGAGCGATAGGTAGATTGCGGACATTTCTGGTCCTTTACGACCAAATTTTGTTTTGATGTTACCGATTGACTTACAAAAGTCTCTTTCTTCTCTTCAACCTCACTTTCAGATTCATCAGATTTCTAAGATTACATTTGTATTATACGATAGCAAAAATAAATTTTAGAGAAAAAGAGTATGTTTTATTGTGTTTGAATATTTATTTTCCATTTCCTGTATATTCAGTCTGGTGACTCACAGTGTTACGACGCAGGATTTGGGTACTGAAGGTCCTCGGTCCAAATCCCGGGGTCCGTTGTATGTAATTATTATAGGCCTTAAAATTGACTTTCACCTCTGACAAAGCTTTAGTGAGATGATGATTTGTCAATACTGCGATCCGTAAATTATAAAGTACACGGGTGAGGGGAGAGTGTGGCCGGACCTTTAAACTGTGCGCGAATGTCGCTGTGCGCAATTGTCACTGTGCGCGATTGTCACGACACCTTGGTGCCCAGCGCTTGCTGCAACTCATTCGTGAACTATTGACGCAGGTGATAGGAACAAAGATATAATGTACTTATACCAACTTTTAATCCCCACTGATCTTGCTTGAAGGACATTTGGAATTACTTGCTGAAACATTTTTTGTTATTAATTAATCTTATCCGCACGTCCTTGACAGTGTTGGCTAGGGGGGCGCCGGCTGTGCGTCAACGCCCCCCAAATTTGCCTTTGTTCACAAACGCCCCCTTCAAGCTCTAACGCCCCGGTACGGCCCACGTTGGGAACCACTGAGACCAACATTTTAATCAATACCTCCCCCCCTCCCCACCCCGTCAATGGTGTCCCGCTTTACCAATGTTAAAATCTGGTCACTTTATAGTAAGAGCAAATGTGCTGCTCATGATAAAAAAAAATCAACTAACTTGAACTGATTATACTTTTTTGTTAGGATTCGTTGATATTAAAGACAAAAACGAGATAATTGCTCACAACTAATTGAAAGGAAAGTGACGTAATTATTTTTTATTTAAATACAGCATACGGTCGGTACTGATTTTTTTTTTTAAATGTTCCGAGATGGCTTAGTAACAAAAATTAGCTGAAAATGAAAAATTTCACGCCAACACACGTCTTTATTTTCCAGTGAAATTATTTTTTTTAAAAGATTTTTCCTGGACTCAACGATACTCCACGCGCTAGTGTAGAAAAATGGAATTTCTTCTTCATCCTCTTTTACTTGTTTGGGGGCCACCTTAGAACATAATTTTAAAAACTATAAAATACAGTATACTGAGTCACGCAACATATAACCTGTGCAGATTTGAAGTCTGCAACTTATTCCGGTTTGGAACTAGATGCCTGTGATCAGTAGCATTCCGTTTCTCTTCGTTTACGGAACCCGAAAAAGGGCCTGAATGTTGACGTACTTGTACCACATATTACGCGAAGCAGAAACTTTAACTGAACACCTCCTGGCCCCCCAGAGTAGAGACGCTTTAACCCTCAACCAAAACACTCGGGGCTGAACCACAACTCAATTAGTACTTCACTGGTTTGCTTCTCACTTTTTTGGCTTTACACATCGTCGTAGTGGTCATCACAGGCAAAAGGTGGGGGGCAAGGAAAAGGAAGGAATTCGGCCATAGGCTTTTGAAGGAACAATCCCAGCATCCGTCTGAAGTGATTTTGGTAAACCATGGAAAACACAAATTTGGATGGCCGGACGGGGATTCGAACCTGCGTCCTCGCGAATGCGAGGCCAGAACGTTTACCGTTTATCCACTACGCTCTGTTACTGTTTGGCCGCAACGCATTCAGTGCCCCAAATCTACCACGTGAGGCAATTAAGCAACAAGTGTGCCATTAATGGTTGCATTGCATCAAGGACAGTTATAAAATCAATTTAGTATTATAACGTTAGTCCTTGTATGGTTTATCAGTTCGTGTAGAGGTCTGCGCTATTTTAAACGTGTATAGCCTGGATTTTATAGCCATCGCAGTTCTTGCAGAAATAAACCACTTTTAGAAAATTTTTCGCGGGTTCCTGATGAAAATCCTGACTAACCAAGATCGAAAAAGGAAAAATACATTAAATTTTAAAAAATTTGTGAAGACTTCATTTCAAGCATACGCCGGGAAAGTTTCCGTTCTTACAATGGACATGTCCATCCATGGTCGAGGCCAAGAACATTTAGAACAGTATAGGGAACCCGAAAGTTTCATTTGAAAAATAATATTTCCTAGTGAAGAGACATGCTACAACACTAAGAAAATGAGAGTAAGTGACAGAATATTGTACTGAAACATTCTCAACTACCCACAAATAAATAGTTGAAAAGTCGACCATCAAATGCAAAAATGATGGGTACATTTTTCAAGGGTAAGAACTAGAACACTATCTGGAAGAACTTTCAACAATCATTAGTGCATGTGACAGTTAGATACTAACTAAAGCTACAGATACTTCTAACTAAACCCAGAGGTTTGTGTCCCTTCTGGAATGAAGATTCACCTCTGCTGAAGAAATGGCGGATGCAGAATAGTCTATTTAAAGCAAGAAGAATGTTTTTAAAAAAATAATGTGCAGGGTGGCTCAAAAAGACCTTCGCAATTGTAAAGAATTTAGAAACTTATTCACATCACTTAGATAATCTGCTAAATTAATTTTTTTTATATCTTTACGCCTCATCGACGTCTAGGTTATTAGAAACAGGGAAGGGCCGGGGGGGGGGGGGGCAGAAACTGGAAGGAATTCGGCCATGGTATTTTGAAGTAACCTTCTCGGCATTTGCATGGAGTGATTTCGGAAAACCTTGGCCGGATGGGGATTCGAATCTGCTTCCTCCCGAATGAGAGTCTACATCGTTACCTCTCGACCACCACGTTCGGTAACTACTTCAAAATTTTGCACAAACAAGTAGGTTTTTAGTTCGTTACGGTTTTGCTACGCCTCTGCCTGTAAATCTGAGCTGAGAAACCGAATCAATGCCACAGTGACAGAAGTGACGGATTAGCATATAATATGGTGATAAATAACAATGCATGTGTCAACACTCCCATCAAGTACCGGATGGTAAACATATTTATCCCACTACAGTAACTCGTATGAGTTAGAGCTTCATGTACATTTCCCTTTACCTTGTGTCTTTCATCTTCGTTGTCGAACACCTCTATCTTGTCACGTTTCTTCTTCCTCTTCAATTGCTATCACATTCATGTACTTCATCACCTCTGACCATCTGTCCTTCCCTATTACATTTCTTAACTACGCAACATGTCTTTCTTTGATTTTATGATACCATAATTTCTCCTATTGTTATTTTTTTTAAGTTCCTAACATTTACAAGTCACAAGGGCAACGATGCATGTGTAAACCAATTATTTAAACTGTCCATTTCATCTGTTTGGATCAAAGCACAGAGTTTAAGGCCTAAAACAGACGGAACGGTTTCCCGCCACGTTGACCGTCGATTTGGCGCATGTAACTTAGTTCTTTATGGAATACTGTCTATTGAAGACCAGAATGTAATGCTTCTATGCTTACTGTACCGGAGGTGGAATATGCGAAGAAAGAAAGGCGCTAATGGATTCATCCAATAGTATCAGAACGAAGTAAAAAACGTTTTTTGCCACTCTTCGGCCTCGCTGGAAGAGAGACGATGAAAGGTTTTCACCTTGGAAAAGATGTCTCAATCGTCTTTCAATGTGCTTTTTTTATCGCTGTAAAACAATAACCGCCATGATGAGTAGCAGCATTCCTCCATTAGAAAAACTAGTGATTGATATAAGGGAAGAATTTATTATGTTGTTGAACCATCTCAACAAGTCACGCTACTTGGAATCAAACAGTCTGGAACTATATGGTTCAGAAGCACATATAATTATGCGATTAAGACAAAAGTTAAATGCAAATGCAGTGAAGTATCATTAAAAAAAATATTACATTTCAAGACTGTTAAAAGTTGTACTAAGCTAACATGAAATTGGAAAGTAAATGCAAGTAAAAACTAAATAATTAAATTTTGAAATTTCATTACTTATCTAATATACAGGGCGTTCGCCGGAAAACGCTACCTTCCCAGTCTGTTGCCGTCGGCAACTTGCTCGGTCAGTGGAGCCAGCAGTTTCCGCCACACGGCACCGTGAATCACCGCACTGTTTAACACCTCCGCTGCCCCAACAGTGCAGTGCAGTGACCCTTACATTGTTAAGAACGGTTTCTTTGCATTGTAGATAGTTTGTGACTTCAGTCTCTTATTAATCAGTGTTGTGAATAAACGTTTCTTTGCGGTTTGGCTGGTTTGGGGCTTCATACTCTTACTAATCTGTACCGTGTTTGAGTGTGAGTAAAATTATGGTACGTTACAGTTTGCAACAAAGAATATTTCTCTACGATACATATGTGAAGAAGAAGTGGTTTAAAAAGTGTCGCAGTAAATTTCGTCGCGAATTTCCTGGCGCTTTACTGCCAGCTAAATCAACAATTCTGCGTCTGGTTAAAAAAGTAAGAGAAACGGGTTCATTTTTTAACAAAAAGAGACTGTCGGTCAACCGTATTCTCACAGAGGAGAAAATTGACGATATCGCTTTTCGACTAGAACAGTCACCCAAAAAATCATTAAGTCAGTTAGGGCAGCGTGTGTCTCGAAATATGTTCAGAAGATGTGAAATGTGCATTACACAAGAGGATCAACACTTCCAGCATCTTTTATAAGGTAAGCTAATGAATTACGTCACATTTAAATGCTTAGCACACAAGTTTATGAAGTTTATGAAGCGTAATTATTATGAAATAGTCCGCGGCCGACGGTCGAACAATGCCGGAAACTGAGCGCTCGCTCGCCGGGAGCAGTTTCTTCCTTGTAGCGCTAACAGTGGGTTGCGTTTCCCGGCGAACGCCCTGTATTTGCATATTAACTGATGTACAGTGGAACAATAAATTAGGTAAGCTGTAATGGCACAATTTTTTTTAAATCGCCATTTCTGATTCATTTTCTTCATTCTGTCGTCTCGCCGCGCCAGTCATCTTGAACCTACCGATTTTCTGTATTTCTACCGATATAGGATTTGCCCTGAAGAAATGTAATGATTTCTCCGCGGTTTCTGAGAATACAAGAAAATTTTCCCTAATTTTTTTTACCGATTTTACATTTTCAAGTTGGCAGCCCTTTTTGTTTATGTTTTACGGGGAGTTCCTCTATCGATTATATGATAATTAGTTACCTATTGCAAAATGTTCCCGATATCGTTTGGGGAATACTCTGGCGCCCTACATTTTCGACAATTTTAGGGGATTTCCGAGCTAATTCGCTTGTCTATTTAAACGAGAATCGGATTGTATTTGTTCATTAGTTTTCATCACTTAGAAGAAAAATTTTCTTTGAGTTACTAAGTCAAAAAGTCGTCAGACAAAGAACAGAGTACAAGAGCGAGTGTAAAACTAAAAAAAAAAAAAAAAAAAAAAACCTTTATTTTTATAGAATAGATTGGGAAAAAATTTTCATGTTGGCTGTAGAAAGTCGTAAAAGCATAAATTGCGCCTATTTGTAAGAGTTGTACTAAGGATGTTAATATTACAGTAGGGAAAGACGCTCTCAAGAAACACAGTTCTTCACACGCACATTCGGTATCATCAAACATAAAATCGCAGATATATTGTCATTTACTGTGACAAAAACGCAAAAACCTTATACACAAATTAAACAAGGTAAAACATTTCATTATTTTCTACTAAGTACCAGTAGTTTCATTGTTATTAGCCTCGTTTGTTGCGGAACATGTACCATTTTCAATTATGGAGCACCTACCGAAATTAATAGTCCGTTTGTCCCGATTCAAAAATTGCAGAAGAAATAAAATCTTCGACGAAACTCACCCCATAATTAATCAGTCATAGGCAAAAAAAGTTTTGATAATTTATGTGAAGATCTGGGGCAAACTAAGTTTTCGCTTATTGTTGACGAGTCCAGTGATCTTAGCACAGCCAACACTTGTGCGTAATCGTGAGGTATGCAAAAAAAGCATCGCATAAAAAATCGTTTTTTAGCTCTTATTCCATTAATGCAGTTTTCTTATTCGAACACATTGTAAACTTTTTTTTTTTAGAAGCAATGATATTCCATACAGAAATTATCTATTGGATTTTGCTTCTGATGGGAAAAACATAATAATGGAGTGTAATAATTCTGTTGTAATATTGCTGAAAAACTAAATTCCCAATATTTTTATGCTTAAGTGACCAAGCCATTTGTCACGTAGATTATGGTTATTGGGGTTGTATTTTTTTTAAAAACCGATTTTGTGTACAAATATATCGATATTAGTGGGCAGCTCTACCCATTTCTCAATTTGACCTCCACGCAGCGCGTGCTAAACTTCGCGCGTGGAAGTCTTGGGGAAACTATGCTCCGCGCGGCCGCTTTTTTGTCCCATTCAGTTACATTGGACATTGCGTTGACTCGATCGCCGCGTAGCAGAAACCGCTCCGTCTGTTTTAGACCTAATTTGTCATGACTGTTCGACTATTATCCGCTTGATGTTGTCTCTCTTTCATCATGTTATAAATACTGCCAAGACATTTATTTAAATTCCTTACAGGGCTTGATGTAAAGGCCTCAAATTTCCAGATTACTTGCGGTTTCCCTCTATCAAAAATAAATATCCCAAAATTGATTTTGAGTCCCCATTTACTACTTATTTCAGGTAGTTTTCTTAACATGAAACACGCCTGTTTTTCATCGTTAACCACGATAGCCAGATAGTCTTTAAATAGCGTGTGTACGCTCATTGTTATCCTGTATAAATATTTGTTCCTTTTGTTTTTCTCTTTATTTCATACCGAACCTGGTGGGTCAGTGGTAGTCTGGAGGACGTGGTCTCAAATCCTGCTCCGTCCAGTCAGATTTCGGTTTTCCGTGGTTTCCTGAAATCACTGCAGCTGAAAGCCGTGATGGCTCCTTCAAAAGGCCGTGGCAGAATTCCTTTCCGTTTCGTATTCCCCACCCCTCTCTCGCCTGTAATGCCGTAGATGAGACGTAAAGCCTGAAGTGAAAAAAATCCTCATTTTTAATTTTCTACGCCAAATATCTAGTCATTTTTTTTTTATTTATATCTTGAAAAGTATCGATGATAAGCATCATACTTGCTTTAATACTTAAGTAATTTTGAAAGGTTTCGAAAGGTTCTATAAAAATGTTTATAGAAGGTGTTTATGTTTAATCTTTTACATTGTTTTCCCAAAATAACTCCAGGTGAATTCTGAATGGTTTCTTCATAAAGGCTCTAGCCGATTTCTTCCCCATTCATCCATCATGACTCCAAATAACTCTACTGTCAACACGCTGTAAATTCTTTAAAAAATCAATGACATGCAAAGGGACACAACTCTTTTCTTTCTCGATGACAGATTGTGTGAAAGCTATTCACACATCGAGGACGCTCAAGTCGAATGATAAAGGGGTGGCAGACAGTCTTTATGTTGGGGTGTATCGTTTGAACGTAGCTGAATAAGCGCAACCTGGGGCAACAGGCGTTGCATTTGCTTTGTCAGAACCAGGTCGAGAGCTCACGGCGCCATTCAGTTCTTTCTCTTTGAGAGCCACTTAACTGCTTTGCCTGTCTTCGCTTATTCTCGTTCACATTGTATTTTAGAAGTGAACTGTGCCTAATATGATGTATCTCAGATAGTTCGACGCAGCTGTACTTCTGGATCGTACAGAATAAAACTATTTGTTTCGTTGGAGATATAGTGTTTTGAAAGAATATACATACTTCTTTTCCTAAACCAATTTATAACATACATTCTCATCTTCAGATAGTCACCTCAAACGACTTTCGACTGAAAATGTTCTGTAGGTTTTAGATGTTTGCAAACTGCGTTTCTCGGAAGCAAAAAGATAAAGAAAACAGTGAAATTCTTGTCTTGAAAAAATTGCGCTTTCTTTTATTATTATTTTTATTAGTGCTTTACTCCTTATCTACATCGAATGGGGAGGAATCCATCTACTGAAATATTCTATTGGAGTAATTTCATTTTTTATGGCTTTAAGTTTCGTCGATGTCGAGTTCATCAGAGGTGGGAAAGGATCTGGGGCAGGAAATGGAAAGGATTTCGGTAATGGTCCTTCGAAGGACAAGCTTCATCCCGAATGTGAGGCCAGAACGTTACCACTCGCCCATTATACTCCGTAGAGCCAGCTATCAAACTCGGAGCCAATTTCAAAGTATTGTCGTATGGTGTTGACAACGAAATTTTCTTCTCTAGTACCAAATTACGGAAACAAATGAGAATCCTATCCAGTAGACCACAGAGTCCTGAATTGGGAACCAGCTTTTTGATTATCTTTTAAACTTCCACTTGACCATCACAAAGACTCTACTGTCGGTTTATAACACTTCTGTATGAAAAACTAGTGTTTATTTCTTGCTGTTTAGAATTTCCGGGCGTTGATGCGACGTTCAACAAGAGAAGCAAGTAGTGACGACAATGGAGTTGAGGTTTGCTAGAGTGGTTTGTATCGTTCTGATAAGATTACAGAACAGGGGCTCTACTGATAAAGTCTGTTCGTGTTATCGCTAAACTGAAACCGTGCTGGCAATCCTCTGTCCTGTACTGACAAACTGTTCTAGTAGTAAATGATGAACTCGGAGACAGAGAAATGGGACCTCGTACTGAAGAATTACATTCTGCAGGCGATGTATTAGTTTGTTTGGTATTGCGTTAATGTAACAGCAATGTTATTACTATTTTTTGCAGCAGTCATTGTACGTCTGTTTAAGCCAACTGAACAATATGGTAGTAACGCAACAGATTTTCTACGTATCTAACTTATACTGTATTTTAATCATTATGTTGCTTATAACGAATGTCCCGACGTGGAAACTCGCTCATCAGGTCCAAATGAATTTACTTTAACTAGAATTTCATTTGACGGGACATTACCATATTTCATTCATTTTCAAATCATACAAATTGATTATTACATTCAAGATTTCAAATAATTTCTGATAATGTTTAATATCATTTCACTTATGTTTTAATTAGATTTGCTTGTAGAATGGTTGTAAGAAAATTAACCATTAAATTAAATGTTTTATTGTTTAGCTTAGCCTTCTGATATTTTATAGATTCTCGATTTCATGTTCCTATTGGTTAGTGTTTGTTAACATATTATGGAAATTTATGTTCTAAAAGACTATGCACGAACCTTGCTCTAGGACGTCACCGTAATGACTCATTTCATGAGGAAATATCTCGCTACAGTCTGCAGGAGCTCATCTACAGTATATGATGGTTATCTTAATTACAAGATGAGACAGGCTTGAAACATTTAACTGGAATAGTTTCTCCCCGTCTCCCCAAGTCGTGTTACTGTTTTGTATGGATGTTAAGTGCAGTATATTGTTTGCATTGTGAATAAATTAACGATGAAGGAAGGGGTAAGTCGCGATGCAAACTTAGGGCTTCTCTTCCGAAAGATACTTAGTAAACTGGCAAGTTTAACGTCCCCAGCCGACTGAAGTATCACCATCAATAGTACCATACGCCCTGCGGAGAGGTTTGGGACTTAACCCAGGAATTTGGCGCATAATTTGGTGATGATACCAGGATTCTAAGCAGCTAATCCCGTATCGGGTGCCGCACGCGAAGTCGGTGGTGCAACCAACTGAACTAACGTCGGCTGAGTTTTAAGATGTAAGTAATCACTCGAGGAAGTTAATATTTCGCTGTTCTTTGCCGTATTTTTGAAGATTGGAATCCGATGTACACAGTTTGACAAAAAAATTTGCCGCCGCTGAAAATTTCTATCACTCTTATCTTGCACAATCCTACATCAATGTCACCGAGCGTGGTGGTGTAACGGATAGCGTTCTGGCCTCGCATTCGGGAGGACGGCGGTTCGAATCCCCGTCCGTGCTTCCAGATATGGGTTTTCCATGGTTTCCCAAATCACTCCAGGCAAATGCCGGGATGCTTCCTTAAAAAGGCCATGGCCGAATTCCTTCCCATTCCTTGCCCCCATCCTTTCCCGTCTCTAAAGACCTAGCTGTTGAGAGACATAAAGCGGTTAAAAAAAAAAAATACATCAATGTCATCCTAAGAAACAGTAACGCAATACTGGCTTGCCAGTATTGCGTTACTGTTTCCGTTGTCAAAGTGTGTACGTTATTTTTATTCATATTAAATAGCGTTAGGCTACTAAGGCATACTGCCAGCTCCATTATCGTGGTTTCCTCAACGTGTATGCGAATCTGATTCAATTAAATACTGACAATACAGAATGGATACAACATTTAATTAAAAATACCCAGCGAGAGTGATGGGTGAGCGGTTGACGCTCTGGCGTCGCATTCGGGAGGACGCCGGTTCGAATCCCCGTCCGGGCATCCAGATTTGGGGTTTCCGAGGTTTCCCCCCAAATCACTCCTGGCGAGTGCCGGGATGCTTCCTTTAAAAGGTCATGGCCGAATTCATTCCCGTTCCTTGTCCCCAATCCCATCCCGCCTCTAATGACCTCGACGTCGACGTCGACGAGGCGTAAAGCCATAAGTAAAAAAAAACTACCCATGCCCAAGGCTGCACTTGGATTACGAGGCCAGCTTGCTAGCTCCTACATTGTTAGATTTGGCTACATGCAAGTTCGGAAAATTAATAAAAGCTGCCTGTATTCGTAGTTATTATATGAAGTTATAATTTTTCATATCAAGGGAATTTCAAGAATCAAGAGTAATACTTTCGTGAAAGGATCAGCTTGCAACTTATAACATGCGATTAATTAAACATCACTAACAGATAAAACCGTCCTTAGAATTAAGTTATATTGTCCGAATGTGAACGATAGAGCGGCGCGGATGTTAGGTGTCAGCACCTGACAAGGTGAAACAACGCATCCGGGTTCATTTTTCGGCTTCAGCATTAAGACCATTCCTATTAAAATTTTTAGATAGTTTTCCCATGAAAGCGGGGCTGACCCATTCGCTCTGAATACAGAAAAAAGTAACACAAAAAAGATGAGACAATTTCGCAGACAGATGAAAACAGTAAATACGTTCCCTTACGTCGACAAAATGAGAACTTATTCCCAGAAAAACGTTGAGAGGTTTCTTGATAGAATCCTGAAAGTACTGTATTTTCAGTCTCTTTGATAACAGCGTTGTTTGTGCATGTGACTAAGTCATAAACGCCTAGTGGTTCCGGTTCCACTCTAAGCTGTAGGTTTCGGGAGGGATGGTTACAAACGTCATAGTTTCGAGTCCGGCTTAGGGAATGTGTGTCTGTCTCGTTGGTTTACAAGGTCCACACGTGGTGGCCTCATACCAGGAATGTTAATTTAAGCCACAACACGGACAGAAAGCGTTTTTAAAGTGACTGAGTCATTGCTCTCTTCTCCAGACATCCATAACGTTTTTCTTTCGTTCTGAACATAATGCTTGTAATCTCTGTTTTCTGGTATCGAGAGCCGGTATATATAAAAATCTGCTGGTAGATCGTAGCCTGGACTCACATTCAGCAGGACCTGGCTTCGATTCCTGGTCCGGTCATCCAGATTTCTAGTTTTGTTGTTTCCCGAAATCAATGCGGGCGAATGCCGGGATGGATTTTCATAAAGACCATTGTGGGTTTCCTTACAGTTAGTTGTCGATAACTACCCCCTTGCTTTCATGCCCTAGATATTGATGAGTTATAAAACCCTAATAAAAAAAGTCAAGAATTCCGGCAAGTGGTTTCAAGTTGCCTTTCCATGTCGCTTTAGGCGTACGCTTCCATATTAATCGGTTTCTATTAACAAAATACATTTCGCATTATTACACAAGCAGATGGCAAAATGTAATCCCCCCTTCAAGCGTTTAAGCACTTCATTATTGTAGAGCAACGTCAGTCATCTTATGAAATTCACTTAGTTCTCTCTCCTTTTAGCCGATTATACTAGACCTTTCGACTGCTACTATCAATTGCTTGGATATCGCCAACACGTCTTTGTTGTAACAGGTCTAAAGGAAATTGTGTCAGTTTTTCAACAGTGTACATAAAATCATCACGTCAATTTTTTGCATATATTTTTTAGAGTAAATGAAAGTCACAATGAAGTATTAATTGATATTTTCTCGTCAAGTAGAAGATTATCGAGGCTCTTTACCTGACAATCACCTGTCAGAAGGCTTTTTGTAAATATGTGAAATATGTCGGGAACAGAAGCAAATTCGCTCATTTAAAATTTGTTGACAGGTAATTATCTCTAAAATCAGCAGTTGTCATTATAGCACCACCTACGGCGAAATGGTGTACTGTTATGCTGTCCAAATAATTCGAGTCTGGTAAATATTGTGTAAGGCTGAAGGGTTCATTTGTTTGGTAGCTGGCAATATGGATTTTGCAATCTATCCGGAAACACGTATATGTGTCCGAAAGTATAATACCTTATATGACGATATTATTGATTTGGATTCTGGCATGAACAGTCGTCTTGGGTTCCTTATGAATGATATAACTTTGTTGTGTAATTAAGTTCAGGATTTATATGACTCAATTTTAAACGTTTAATGAAAACATAAAATTGTACTACGGCTGACGATATCGCTTTGACCAACAGCAACAGTAAGGCACACAGGGTGGCCGCCAGGCTTAACGTCCCCATCGGATGGACGAATCATGCAACACCACATTTCGTATTCTTTTAGCCCAGTCTCTCACCACGATAATTTCTCCCGCCACCGTTTCCCGAATCCGTTAATCCAGTCCCGCAACGCTCTAAGCCAATGGAGTGGGACGTCTTTGGCGACCTTCAAGATATTCTTGTCTCCTTGGTTGTAAATCCTGACAAATACGCCTATTTTTTTTTTCGTTCGTTTCGTGCTATCTTGTTCTGCTCTTTGCTTGCAGTTTCCTTTAACCTTCTTGTAAAAACTTCTGTGGTTTTTCTCAGGGACGTGTTTTAAAACCTCATTGGATTGAATTCGTTGACTCTACAGAAGATAAGTTTCATGGGATGATAATGTATTTTTACCCATAATAATTCTCTTTCAATACTGTAATTTTTTTGTTAGTTTTAAGAGGATATGTACACCATTTTCAGACTTCACACACTCCTTCAATAACGACTAAAAGCAATACTGATCAAGCTGAACATCGAAGCAAATGCAGTGCTCTTGCTGCTGACAGCCAATAAGATGCTGTGACCTTGACAAAAATTCCTCTCGGGTGTTCTGCCGGATCAGAACACCCGAAAAGAATTTTTGTCATCTGAACGCCGGGAAAGACTGTTCTCACATAAGACATTGTTACCTTGATATAGAGAATCTGTATCAATACCTGGATGAGTCCTTCAAAATGCCATGGCCGAATTTCTTTCCGTTCTTTGTCCACAATCCTCTCCCACTCCTAAGGGGGCATCCACAAATTACGTGAGGTGTTTTTCCGGATTTCTGGACCCCCCCCCTCTGGTGAGATCTGGTCCGTGAGAACCCCCCCTAGAAATCGCCCTGGAAACTTTTGTAGACTTTTTTTTAGGTCACACCCTAACTTTTATGACGAAATACCCTCCTAAAATCGACTTTGCCGCAGATTTCCGTAGACCCCCCCCCCTCCCCCTTGGTGAGATCTGGTGAGATTTCCTCGCGCACCCCCCTCCCCTATTTCACCTCACGTAATTTATGGATGCCCCCTAATGACCTCAATATCGACGAGACGTAAAGCCAAAAGAAAGAAAGAAAGAATGTAACTGAACAGCCAAAGCGATTCCTTCTTATCTGAATCTCCTTTCTCGGCTTTACAAGATATCGCCACGACTCTAGTTAATCGTTGGACGTCTGTGTCACGTATTCACTCCTCTGTTATTCAGAAAGCAACAGAAAATACTGTTTCCCGGATAACATGATACGAATTTTTGTTATCGCTACAGCAAAAATAAGTAAAGAGAAAAAAATACCGTCGCAGAAGATGCGTTAGTGACGAAATAGACGCAATACTTCAAAATAAAAGTTCAAACGATGCCAGCAGTTACCACGGATTTATTTCTTAAAAAGAAAAAAAATGTGGCTCCTTGGCTCGTCAACATCAAGGTTATTAGAGCCGACAGTGAATTGGGTGCAAGGAACTGAAAGTAATTCAGCCATGGCCTTACGAAAGAACTCTGCATTTACCTGGAGTGACTTCGGAAAAGCATAGAAAACCGAAAAGTTAACAACTGACTTGCGAGACTGTTACTCCTGCATATTAACTTTCATGAGTAATTTTAACACGGGGGTGACTTCCCGCAACCGTTTCCAGGACCTTCGTTGTGCTGTGACTGTACCAAGCTAGGTGAATAAAAGGGTAACCTTCGGGCAAGGAATTCGATAGGTTGCGGTTTCGACTCCTTATGAGGCCATACAGGTTTCAGTTTCTCATATTTTCTCTCAATCTTTCCAGGCGAATTCTGGGCTTTTTCCTTCTTAGAGGCCTTGGAAGATCTTCTTCCTGTTCCTTTCCCACAACTTCCTTACAGCTTTGATGATCCTGAAGTAGGCGTGCGTAAATCCCACCATAAGAAATATGACAGTAATGTATCATGCTCACTGTTCTTGACAGTGAAAAAGGTAGAGCCGTTGCCGACCCTTCAGTTATAATCTTCTGAAACGCCCTATGGAACCTCAAAGTTTAAAACCTATCCGTAGGTCGAATCACCATCAGTAGTGTAACATTCACTCACTCGATAAGAATTGCTATGACGTTTGGGATTGAAGCCAGGACTTTGGTGATTAGGAATTATGTACAAAATGGGGAGATGGTGTGGAGAGCATTTCACAATCAGAATGGGGTCAATGCTATCATGTGGAGACATATCAGTTAAAATAATGAAACACAAGGTATAAAAGAAATTAAAAAAACAGCTTTGGTCATCAGCATTACCTACGTTTTTTGTTGCGAAGTAAATATTTTACCGTTAAAAAAACGCTTTTATTGTTTACAATGGTGTAATGTTTCTGTGGAAAATGGTCACATCTTTCTAGTCTTCAACATTATTTCGGTAGAAAGGACCCTTTGCTTCCTATAACCGAATATGTTCTTTAACTGATGCGTCATTGGTCTCGGCAAAAACTGGCGATACTATTGGCAAACTTTGGAAATGAAATTTCACATAAAATGTTGTAATCGTCTCTCTTAAAGTTTCTTGAAGTTTTACGTAAGTTAATCATTCAATCATAAAATGATGCATAGAATATTCCACTAGGCAGGTGCAAGAAATTTTCAGTCTTTTTTTTAAAATTTTAATAACATTTATCGTTTTTGCCCACTTACCCATTTCCAGTTTTTATTTCTACTTTCTGATCCATTTTAGTTCTCATTTTATCCCTTGTATTATTGTTTGCACAGTAAGGACGTAGACGACATGTAATTAAAACCATCAATGACCAAAACCGAGATCGAAGTAGCTGCCCTTCGTTCGTGATGCCCCTACACTACAAGGCCATGCTTTCAGGCAGTCCTTGTCTGTAAAAAGAAACACAGCAGGTAGATCGTAGTATTTTACTTGCAGAGGTCATAAAATTTTCACTAGTCACCAACGTAGATATTTCATTCATGTTAGCCAAATAATATGAATGGAAAAGTAACGGTTCTTAAACCAGCTTTAAGAAAGCCGGACAGATAGCATCTAGGTCACTTGGCACTTCCGAGCACTGGGTTTTGAGAAACAATGTCTCATTCTGACGTTACAGAACATATTGTTTATTTTAAGCTAAGCGGAGGATACTGCCATGTCCCCAAGCCAGGCCGTTTGGCTTCGGCATAGACACCTGGCAACACATAAATCCAGTTCACTGCTTTAGGTGAATGTTGTTGCTTAAGAATATGTTTAATAGACAAGTCCAAAGAATATTTCTACCGTACAGTTTATTAACCCAGCTCGTGAGAATACAAACAGCAAATTTACCTTAATGAATTGCCACAATTACTTCTGAATATTTCAACAGTACAATATTTTTTTGCTACACAAACCGACCAACAGGATTTCAAGAAACCACTATTAACTTTAACTGATTTTAAACAAAAGATAGAATGGTTTCTTTCTCAAATTCTGAACGCTAACGTATGTAGAAAATCTGAGCAGCGTATTGGCATTATTTTGCTACAGGAAGCGGTGCTTACATTTATCTATTACTGATTATTCGTGTTTGCGATGCATGCTACGCTGTTAAATTTACTATTTAATTTTACTGGAAGCGCTCTTAGTTCATAGCCCAGTGCATCCTAAAGAATGGGATGTATACTACTTGCAACAATTTTCATTGGAATTGAAAGATTAAACTATACCCTGTTCAGTACCTGTGTTGGGGGGGGGGGGGAGTAAGCGGAGCAAATGCACCCCGGACCCGCCGGCCGAGGGGGTGCCCGATGACCGGCCGGAGGGGCCCCCCGGCCGAAGAATCCACAATCCGCCCATTGTCACCCGGACAGTGGTAGAGCTTAAAAAAAAGGTCGTCTATTGGACCTGAGGGAGGGCCCCAACCGGTTACGTCACTGCTAAGAACGCTTACCCGGGGCCCAAGAATCCTAGCGCCGAACAGACCTTGTTCACTCTGAACTGGCGGGTCAAGGATATGTTCCCCTGGACCTGTTCCTCACCTCACTCCTCCTCCTTTAATTCCTCTCCGCGCTGACCGCTGTGTACAGTTTGGAGAGTAGCAAATTCCCACTTCACGTGCAGGGGTGAAGGCAGTGGGGTGGGGATAGAGCTGATTGACCTTGACCCGCCTCTGTTAACTGCAACACGGTGCGGCGTGAAGCAGGGTCAGCTACCGGTAGATATGTAATACAGCGGGTTATACACAACGCTTCGGTGTATAAGTGCTTTGTCGTCATTGTCATTTGACCGTTGTCGGAATGTGAAGAACCTCCTTCCATGCAACGCCGAGAAAAACTTCATTCTGATCAGGTCGAGTATTGTTTTTTGCACCAAGTGACTGACATCTACCCTACCACATGAGTATCTGTGAAAGTAATTATGATACGGAACATTAATATAGCGTGGCGCGTCTAGCACTCGACATGTTTTTTAAATTAATTCATCGATAAAGATTTAGTGTGTATTATTTATTCTTGTTTAGGTTATTGGTATAACATGACTTAATTGAAAGCGCGATGCCGTGGTGCTAGCTTGAGTGCGTTAGTCTCAATGCTTCTCTTGATTTAATATCACTGGTTACATCCTCTGTTATCTTCTTTTTAGCTGGAGCTTACTTGAACCGAAGCCACCTGATCGTCTTCCATATCGTAAATTATTCTATCTCGTTTTTTTCGTAAAAATTTTAGATGTCATAAAACTTTTTTATGTCCATAAATACCATGAATATAACCTCCTATTTTTAAATTCATCTTTCAGCTATTAGTCATAACAAAACAATTGGTTGATTTATTGTGAGGTTTTGCCTATATACAGTTTACCCTTATTTATTTTATCGTCACATTTCCATTCGATTCTGTATATAACTGCAACCAATTTTTTAAACACGTAGTGGGAGGCTGATGGTCTAGTTGTTTTCATATTACACTTCTCGTATTTTTGTTGGCATCGTGAATATTATACTGCCACGAAGACCGCTTCCTATTTCAGTTGAAATAATTTATTATTTTCTAGAAATTTTATTAATTTTTGATGAATATAGTGTATTTTTCCTGCGTTGTTTGAGATTGGATTATTAAAGTTTATAAACTTCGTTCTTGAGAATGGATCTTCCATATCAATATTCTGCAACACGCTACTGCCTAATTCCTTTTTGATACAATTTCTCTGTATTCCTTCGATTTATTTGATCTTTCTTCAGAATCGGAAACAGGTTTCACCATTAGGTTATCTACTATAGTAAGCTCTACGTTGTACTTTCTAAAATTTTCTATGATTTTTCTTATATACTGCATCTACTATCTTCTTCACGCTTGCCCCAAGCGTGGTGGGTGAGTAGTAACGGCTAGCGTTTTGGCCTCGCATTCGGGAGGACGGCGGTTCGAATCGCCGTCCGTGCATCCAGATTTGGGTTTTCCATGGTTTCCCAAATCACTCCAAGCAAATGCCGGAATGCTTCCTTCAAAAGGCCATGGCCGAATTCCTTCACATTCCTTGTCCCCCCCCCCCCCCCCCCCCAATCCTTTCCCGTCTCTAAAGACCTCGCTGTTAGAGAGACGTTAAGCAGATAAAAAAAAAGTAACGATGGACCTTCTAATTCAGGAATACCCGGCATCTACTCCCGGTTCGACAGTGACGATTTTGTTTATTTTGTTTATTTTCTACGTTTCCACTGAGCGTTGTGGGTGAGCGGTAACGCTCAGACCTCGCTTGGGTTTGAATCCCCGTCCGGGCATCCAGATTTGGATTTTCCATGGTTTCCCAAATCACTACAGGTGAAAGCCGGGATGGTTCCTTCAAAAAGGCCACAGCTGAATTCTTTCCCGTTCCTTACCCCTAATCATTTCCCGCCTCTAATGACCTAGACGTCGACAACGCGTGAAGATATAAACAAAAAAAAGTATACCGCGTTTTATTTACAATATATCGGATTTTTAACAGTATTCCAGTTTCTCTTTTTTCAAATTTTTTTTTTAATATCTTGTCGTACTGTCTTCGTTACCATGAGAATGATTCATAGTGTTTTTACTATTTCCTAGCTCATTTCCTTCTCTTAGACCAAAATTAGTTATTTTTTGTATATATGCAATATTCCAATCAATCGCCGCCATTAAATTTTACATGCTCTTGAAACACCTAATTTGTTTTTCAGCGTGGACACAAACTTTCTGTGCCCTAACCGTATTTCTGTCAAGTTTCTAATTTTGTTGGTTTGGGATAGTTTCTATGCTGTTTGATATCATCTTGTCTCTTATCTAACACTATTTGCTGTTTATTGCTTGCAGATTTAACGTGTTTTACTTCATTGGTAGGTTTTGTAGCAATTAGAGATTTTTTCCAAGTCAGAAATTTTGCTTCTTCTTCCATTCCTTTTCACTACTCTCAACACCATCTAGCTTAGGTTGGGGCATCTTAAAATTCTCTATCTCACATTTTTACTGTTTATTTTACTATCTACAGCTAGTAGAATGCTTTTGTCTATTAAATTTTTCATTACTCATTTATCATCAACCCTTACGTTTAAATCTGAATTGGAGGGGAGGGGAATGTTACCTACAGAATATTTTACACAGTTCAAAACAATTATTATTTTATCGTAGAGGATTACGCTTCTATACAGGTACCCTACCATTGTTTAACCATTTCTTCGGGAGCTTGTCTCACCCTTAGGCTGTGGTTACACTGCAAGCGAATTCGCGCGAAGGAGAAGTGGTTACAGTGCAAGCGCATTCGCGCGAACGTAGTCGCTGGAAGAAGTGGTCACACGATTCAAAGCGGTTTTTAGAAGCTAAGTAAAATTTATCATATCATACTCGACTGGCGAAAATTCAAGAATATGGATATTGAAGAAGAATTTTATTTAGCTGAAAACCCATTTTTGAAACTCTTTGCATCTGAAAAGAGGAAGAGGCAATTCTGGGTTAATGAAATATTCTTGAATCACCATTTGAGTGAATATTTTAAACTTTTTGATGAATTAAAGAACCAGCCACTAAAGTTTTATGAATATTATCGTATGACTCATAACACATACTTATATATATTTAATATCACGGTTATGATATCCTTTGTTTCTGATCCCACAATATTCTTCTTTCAAACACCAAACATATCATTTTTTCACAATATATAATAATACGTAAAACAACTGAAATAACCAAAGGATGGATTCACGCGAAATAAAACCTTTTCCAACTATACGGAATCTACAGCACTTGCCTCAGTCTGCAATGAATCGCTCCATTCGCGCGACAAAAACAAACCAGTTTGAACTACTAGCGACAACAAGCGATTCGCGCGACCAATTCGCTTTTACTGTAACCGCCTGCATTTGTTTGCCTATGTGTTTGTTTATAATAGCGATTTCGCGCGAATTCGCTTGCAGTGTAACCACAGCCTTTTAGAGACCATTTCTAGCCCCAAAGGAAGTGTTTCGCTTACCACTGTCCTCTCTTCTTGTTAGGAGCGGATGAGCCTCATTCGTGTAAACACGATATACCACATGAAGGAGAGGTTTCTATTTGGCTACTGAATTCACGTCCCTATCCAGACTGCTAGTATTTGTAACAAAGTTTAACTTCGCTATCTTGCTCTGGCGTCAGCAGAAACGCTTTTGTAAGAATAAACACGATGTTTCGGTTATAATCTCGTTAAGTAAATTGGTTTATCATCCACTCTGTTCTTGTGTAAACTTTAAGCGGAACAATTAATGAAGAAAACAGATCATTTTTATTTTCTTGCTCTATAACCGTTTCTCCGCAGGATTCTTGGAGATAGAGCTCCGCACTCCTGATTGGCCTTTGGCAATAGAGGATGGATGTGTCGGGGAGTTCTTTCACAGTACTCATTGGATGGCAGGCTGAGTGGATATAAGGGGGCCGTACCGGACTGAGCTTTCAGCTTCGATGAAACTCTATCGAGCATTGAACTCCGTTCTTTCAGGTCGCAATCGGGCACTCTAACACCTGAGCTACGCGCCTGTAAAATACAGATCTCCTTTCAATTAATTCTTATAAGTTTGTGAATTCAAGGTCATTGAAGGGAAGTAATTGTGTAAGCTTCTGCTATTTGTAATATTATTCTGTTACAGAAACGTGTACTTTAGAATCAGAGCAAAATTGTTGTTCCAGCGTTCCTTTATCATTACATATTCACTTTTCTTCCTGGTTTATGGTTTTTCAACGTCCTAGTCGTAAGATTTGGAATTTTATTGAGTTAAAATCGCGGTTAGAAAATGGCCGTAGCTTGTACTAAAGAAAAATGTCACGATTTCCCTGGAATTGCTTTCAGAAAATGTGGAAATTTGTAATGTACACAGTATACAAAGGAAACTAAATACTTTGCTGTTGTTTTGATCAGATAGTAATTTTCAGTTCCGTGCCCAGTTAAGGAAACGTCATGAGATAAATCTCGAATTTTACCCCAGATCCTAAGCTCTCAAACTATAAAAACCCAGTCATAATATGTTTAGTAGTTTTTAAGTTATGCCAGATTATAGATAAAAGAATTTTAGTTTAGAATATATTCTGATATTCTTCTACAACGTCAGGTGACATAGCGTAACGAGACATATATTAGTGTTCAAGGGAGATCCTAAACTTTCAAACTGTGAAAATTCCATCAATTTTTGTTCAGTAGTAATTATATATCTGTAACAGGGCATGAACACTAGTATCGAGAGTATACAGAGAAGAGCCACGCGTTTTGTTACCACTTACCACAGTCGTAACGATATTTTCATAGACTGACCGAGCGTGGTGGTGTAACGGATAGCGTTCTGGCCTCGCATTCGGGAGGACGGCGGTTCGAATCCCCGTCCGGGCATCCAGATTTGGGTTTTCCATGGTTTCCCCAAATCACTCCAGGTGAATGCCGGGATGCTCCCTTCAAAAGGCCATGGCCGAATTCCTTCCCATTCCTTGCCCCCATCCTTTCCCGTCTCTAAAGACCACGTTGTTAAAAAGGGACGTTAAACTGTTACAAAAAAAAAAAAAAAAAAAAAAAAAAAAAAAAAAAAAAAATTCATAGACTGGAAACAGAGGACAGTATATTCTATATTCCGACAATTGCAAGAAGTCACAAAGTGTTCTAACAAAGTGTGATGTAAATAGTACGTTAATGACATCTGTTATTGATGAAAGTATAGCAAACATTTTCTTCTGCAGAATTTTTGTTTCACATTTAAACACTGAGGGTAGTTACTGTCACATGCCACCGAAAATTATTTTGTTGATATGCGAAAGTCAGTCGCTCGAATCGAATTAGACAACTGCATTCACTGGGAAACTAATTTTCTTAATAAATAAACCACATTTCCGCCGCGACTGCCTTGGACATGCGTAGCGACAGGCCGGGCGGAAGTGAAGTCATTGGCCGAAAGGCCGCCATGTTCGGTAGGATGCTACGGCCCAGCACACACCTCCACTAACGGTAACACTTTCTCCACGGGCGGAAGTACAGAGGAACCATTGTAATGCGTCTGTTTCCACGTTTCTACACACGTTCCGTTTAAATTATTTTGTTGTTGTTGTACCAAGGATACTGGGTCTTTTTAAAACTCTATAAAGTTGTGAAGCAGCCATTCCGATAGCGTAGGGGATAGAGAGAGCTTCGCGTTCCTTGGATCGCCGGTTCGAATCCGGCTAAGGGCATGGATATTTCATGCAAGTTTTGTACTTCACTTGCATAATCAGAAAACACTTGAAAATACTTGACTACATATCAAAAACCATGTAAAGACATTGGATGTGGCTGTATGGCTAACCAGCTGGAAGCCATTAAATTTTTTGCGGTTTTACGCCTCGAGGTCATTAGAGGCGGGAAAGGACTGAGGACTAGGAATGGGAAGGAATTCGGCCGTGGAATTTTGAAGGAAGCATCCCGGCATTCGCCTGAAGTGATTTGGGGAAACTATGGAAAACCTTAATCTGGATGCCCGGACGGGGATTTGAAGCCACGTCCTCCCGAATGCGAGGCCGGAACGTTACCGCTCACCCAAAACGCTCGGTGGTAGCTATTAAAAAAATATCTTGTGCAACATGCGAAGGTTCCCTTATAAGTTCGTGGTCTGACAGTGATATATGTTTCTTAAGAGTTGTGATTTATTTTTCAGTATAGTCGCCTTTGTCATCTACACACCTCCTCCACTGAAATTCCAGTACTTTAATGTAACCAACGATTTCCCAGCGGTGTCAAATATGAGGTGATCAAACAAATGACGTCTTGATCGGACGTGAAATGGTTGACAGATGGAAATGGATTAAAATTTTATAGATACTGCCAATTGAGACCCACACTCATATATTGCAGCTGTTACAGTGAGAAACTTGAGATTGGTAGCATATTCCTCATTTAACATCTTGTATTTTTTATTTTCCTTGGTAGCTACTAGCAGTTGCCTCACTAGGTTAACATATTATGCCACCATAGCGATTTCACCATTCTAAAGGATATGTAGAATTTGGACACCTTCAAAACACAAAAATATAAACTTTCCCTTTGTCGAAGAACGGCCTTAACCTTCTTTGCAGGGAGAGAACTGGCGTTCTTTCACTTTATTGACTGTTGCTTTGATTGTGAGGTAAGGTTGTTGGATTAGGTCTCAGAATCATAAATCTTTCAACTAATGTATATAATGAATAATCTGTCAAACGTTTCCGAACCCAAACGGGCAGAAGGTTTTCTCGTATCCCAGTGTGCTCTCAGTATGTGGTTTGCTGATATTCTTGTAATGCCTGATATTTCCCCAACCTGCCGAATTATTAAACTCCTGTGTGTCATCACTAGGGCCCGGATTTTTTAATAAAGCATATGCGCATATGCAAATGCATATTATCAAGTATTTGCCCCCGCTGGGAATATTCGTAATCCACCAGTGTGTTTTTCTTGCGATAACTACCGGGAAGGCCAGCGGTTTTCTTTTCCCCGAATATTCCCCTAATTGCGGCACGAGCCAGTTTTCCTGGGAATAGATTCATGGCTTCCAGGCCTCAGGGTTCTGTACTTTTAAAGGCACGTGTACATTCCTTTCCAAAAGCAGTAGCCTCTCAAAGTTTGTGTCGACAAATGTTCGTGTGCAAAGAATAGTTTTGTTTAATCGGACTGCAAAAAATGCCTAAAGAAAAATGCACAAGATCATTTTTAATTAAGCAGTGGATTTCAGCCAACAGCGACTATTCTAGTGACGGTGAAGTTGTGTACTGTCATATATGTGAGAAGAATATAAAATTCGAGAAAAAATTTCAACTTGAACAGCATTCTAAAATAGCTGTACATCTCAGGTCAAAAGAAAAGAATAGGAACACGCAACAGCTACTTTTAACTCACATATCACGGTCTGAAATTAATACATTCTCTGCTGACCTTTGTAAGGCTTTTTTATGCAGCAAAATCCCGCTGCATAAATTGAATAATCCAGATCTACGAGCATTTCTTCAAAAGTATTGTGTTAATCAAAGGATACCGGATGAATCCACCATTGGGAAAAATTATTTGCTTTCTCTGTACGCTTCTGTCCTGGATTCAATTCGGTCTGACATAGTATGGAACTGTGTCTGGACATCGGTAGATGAAACAACCGATTAATGTGGCCGATACGTAGTGAACTTTATAGTGGGCAAATTGTGTCAAGAAGAACCCGGAAAACCTCATTTATTTTCAACCAAAATTTTAGAGAAAACCAACCACAGTACAATTACAAGATTTGTAAACGATTCGCTGCGACTTCTGTGGCCTACTGAATCAAAGAGTGATTGCTACAAGGTGCGTATTTTAATCACAGACGCAGCTTCAAATATGTTAAAAGCTGGTCAGTCGCTTCGAGTATTTTTCCCCAATCTTATCCATGTTACATGTTTGGCGCATGGATTACATCGCATTGCAGAAGTTAACAAAGTAATTCCTAAAAGCACCAGCTCGTGTAGAGTTTTATAAGGATCGTCTGTCTGAGGTTCTTCTTCTCTCACTAGATGGGGAACTTGGTTGTCTGCAGTGCTGTTCTACCAGGAGAACTTCATCAAGTGATAGATTTAGTCACAAGTATTGATGATGATGATGAGCTGTCTGCGTGTGTTCGTGAAGCAAAGTGCGCATTTGATTGTGATACTGTATATCGAGATATCAATTTCATCCATGTACACTATTCGTCACTTTCTAAGGCTATTAAGGGTCTATAAACTGGCGGTGCACCCCTTCACTAGTCTATTCAGTTGCTTCACAAAACAATTTCTTCTTTAAATGCCGTCCCTGGTGAAATTGGAGAAATAGTTAAAAGTAAACTCAGCAGGGTGTTGGACTCAAACCCAGGACTGAAAAAGATTCAATCATTTAACAAGTATTTAAATGGAATCACACAATCTTTGCCAGATGAAAGTTCCGAACAGTCAGTACCATTGTACAAGTATTGCCCAATAACAACCGTTGATGTGGAACGATCATTTTCGGCTTATAAACTAATTTTGTCTGACAATAGAAAATCTTTAACCCCTGAAAACATTGAAAAACTCTTGGTAACATATTGCGATTCATCATTTTGTAAGGAATGAAAGATGTATATCAGTGAGTTGACATAAAATAAATCATTTGATAAGTGTATATTCTTTAATTGTTAGTATATGTTCTTTAATTGTTAGTGCATATTCTTTAATTGTTAGTGCATATTTTAGGACTTTTTTGTGCATATTTGCATGCATATTTTAGGTGTTTTAAGTGCATATATATCCGTGCCTTAGTCATCACCAACGCATGTACTCTGTCCACAATATCCTGGATTTCAAATGCCTTTCTTGAAAGTGTGGGGTCATCTTAGGTGATGGTTTCTGCCATTTCAATTCAGATTTCCACATTTTTCTGTGCTGCAGGCAGGGAACTCATCCTTAATGTTACCTCTAATGAATGTGCTTTGATTTCATCGCTTTGTTACGACCGAACCCGGTGGGTGTACGGTAGAGCTCCAACCGTAAAGCCCGATGCAAAAAAAAAACGGAGAAAAAGCTTCCTTACCCAAAACCCTAATCACAGGAAAAATTTATCTTCTCCATTTCATATCAAACGTACATCTCATCCTTTTTCAGCATCTGCAACATTCTGTCATCAGTTTCTGGACTGGTTTGTTCCAGTTCTCCATCTCATCACCTCAACATACTCCTTACAACCTACGTCCTCATATAATCTAATCCCTGTCTGCCTCTACGGTTCTTACTTTCCACTATTCCCTCCACTAACAGATTGACAAAACTCGCATGTCTAAAAATATGACCCAAACATTCATTTCGTACTTTCTGTCCAATTTATTTTCAGCGTCTTCCTATAGCACCACGTTTTACCATAACGTTCATGCTACGCTACCATGAAGTGCTGTGCTACCCACATAGAGTTTGAAAAGTTCTTTCTAAGTCCTGGCTCAACATCTGAAAATGAATTATTTCTGTTTTACAAGAAGAATCTATTCGCTACTGCTGTTCTGCTTTTAACATCATTCTTGTTTCGGCCATCAGCTATAATTTTACTTCGTAAGTAACAGATTTTAGTTACGTCTTCTATACCATACTATTCTATTGTTATATTTAATCAACTATTATTGCTATCACTCCTGCTAAATTTCATCACCTTTGTCTTGCATTGGTTTATATTTAGTCAAAAATCTTCCTTCAGTGTTTTATTCATGCCATTCAGTAACTTCTTAAGATCTTCAGTCTGTTCTTCCAAAAGGACAATCTTATAAGCAAATCGTAGCATACTGATTTTTTCTCCTTAACACTTAAGCCACATTAAAAATGTTCTATTATTTCCTTTATTGCTTCCTCTACATATAGGTTGAATATTAAAGGGGGTATACTACAACCTTGTCTCGCACCCTTTTTAACTGATGCAGGTGCGTTGAGGGACGTTGTAATTTTGGACAAAATTCAACAAATAATTATATGCAGCTCTCGCTAGATTTTTCGGTTTCGTATTCCAGTTGAGACAAAGAATTTCTGGGTGATCCTTATAATGGAAGAAGTTCAAGTTTAATTTTTAGTTGGAATGAGCAATTTGTGAACTTCATTCACTAAACGCTCTAATCTCTGGAATTGAGTTTCCTCAAAACCTGGCGTCTGCAAATACTAATCTTTACCCGGTTTTTAAGAAATGGCTTTCTGTCAGACATTTGCGTACTTTTTCATTGTTGTCCCTCTTTTACCAAAACCTGAAGGACGTAAGCCTTCGCTGACGATTCTATTTTCTAGGACACATTTAAGTACTTTTCTTCTTTAGGTATTTGAACGTGCTGTTGTTTCTGCAAATGAGATGATAATCTTCTGTGCAAATTGTTTTGCCAATATTAAGAAGCAAATCTATGTAGCGCTTAAATGGCTATTTATATCCCCTACTGTATTAAATTCATATATATATATATATAATGTGTGTGTGTTCTTTCTCTTCCCATGTTACTTTTACATTGCGGTCCTGCCTTGTTACTTAGCCTATCGAATTAGGTTTTGTTATGTCTCATATGAAGAGCTATTGCGATCTTAAGAGGGGAAATGATAATAGCTGGCGAGTTTCTGGTATCTTACGTGGCTCTGGGAGTGCCACCACAAACATTTCTGGAAGGAACGTCACTAAATGCCAGTTAGTTGCAGTGAGCGTATTAAGCTCGTATGGTACATTATCCACCTTCAAGCTGAGATTAAAAAAAAAATCAAAAAAATCGAGAACAATATACGGACACCCCGTACAAAATGACATTGTATAGAACACGCTTACACTCTAACACTGTTTGAGTTTTTGTAAAATCCGCATACAATAAGAAACGAGATTATTTCTTTTACTTTCAAAAAGCAAATAATTTCAAATTTTTTAGTGGAACGTGTATATCGTAACAGAGTTTCCTTCCAAAATTTTAAACCTTTATTTTCGTGTAGTTTTAATTACATTTTACAGATTCGATTTTTTAAATTACTACCAAGTTACACAAAGCATTAAATGATTTCGAGTAGTATTCAAACTTTTTTCGAGAAATGGTAATTACGTTTTTGTGATTTAACGGTGTAATTAATTTTTTGTAGCCCTGAACTGTGTATCCTAAAATATGTTTCATCTCGCAGAAACAAATATTACAGATTTTTGATTTGCTGGACAGGGAAAAAAAGCATAGTTTTTAGCAGAAAAATTATATTTAAATGCAGCAACAATCCGGACTCTACAGAAAAAGCGAGCTTCCGCTATTACTGGTTGTTCTATCTCTACAAATATGGCATTTCGTGTCTGATCACCAGTAATTGAGAAGATGGAAAAACCATTGCGCATATCGATTGATGAGTGAGTTAGCCATCAATACGTAAACATAAAGCTTTAAAAATCTACAACTACTTAGGTGAAATGAAGACTCTGTTAACCTTGACTTTGGATCGGTTTAGAAAGGAATTTTTATTTAAAAATTAAAATACGAGTAGAAAGCGAATTAGCTGATAAAGAAGTCTCCAAAATTAATCCAGAGTAATTGTAAGAAATTACAAAACAAGATATTTAATGCCAACGAGATTGGCCACTAATGGAAAAATATAATGCTTAAGCCAACTTTTAAACTGCTTTAGTAAAGATCATTATCTTAATTGTAAAAAAAGGTTGTATATTTTAATTTTTGGAACCTTACTATCTTTTTGTACTATTTCTTTATTTCACATAACACGCATTCACATATCATGGCATTTTTAGGAATCAAAGGGAGCGTCCATAAACCACATAGCTCCATTTTGGCCTCCAGTGAACCTCCCCTCCCCCACGTGGCTTTTGCTTCCACCCCTCCCCCCTCCCTCTTTATTGTGGGAGACATTCTATACCGTTTTCTCTTCTCAGACTATCATAAATTACATACGAAGGTAATTAAATGACGGAAATACACATGCTGTTGTGTGTTATGTACGATATTTTAACTCTGAGAAATAATATGAATGAAAAGCTACGTGGCTTGGCTCGGAATCCCCTCCCCCCTAGACCGAGCACGTAGTTTATGGACGCTCCATAATAACCTTTTTATTTGATACTTTTTGCCGAACAAGACACTCGACGTGAATTCTTCCGTTCTGGTCATGTGATGTAACACTCAGGCTGTACGAACGTGTTCTTCTAGGAAATATGGTAACGGTGAATGAAACTGCTACTGAATAAATAACTCAGTATTATAATTAGGAACTTAATACCGGAACCGCTTAAAGTATCCCAATATGTAGAAATTGTCATTAACTCATTATTATTACTTTCCAAGCGTTATCATTAATTCGAATCCTGGTTATGTGATGAATCCTCACTGTAAACGCTGTTCATTAAGCCACGCATTACACACAAGCAAGGGGCCACCCTTAAAATAAACAGTTACTTGAATTTCTTTGCCTGTGAACACTGACGCGTAAACATGATACTGGGTGTATAAATAAACACAAGGCAATGAAGTAAACCTCGGACTGATCAGTATATCCAAACATTACATGGTTACAAACACGTTTGTAAATTTGAACGGATAGGTGGTATTTGAAACAGAATGATCATGTGAACAGACTAAGAAGAAAAGCGAGTAGCAAACTGTTTCATCGAACACTTGCTGAAACATTACATGTGTAAGTAGTGTGGTCGCTGTCAAAATATCGTAGTGCCGTGTGGAGACACCTGGCAGTTAATAAATTATATATATTGAGAAACCGAAATCTAAATTGCCGGCATGGTCTGTTAGCTGGTGTAAACTTTTCTTAGAAGAAAACTCTCGGCAACATTTATTTACGTGTGTTTAGGATACAGCGGGGTGTAACGGTTTGGGTGAACTATAAGAACCTCTTCCGACCGAGTGTCAACATCTCGTTCTCTTGGAGCACCGTGTTTGCTTAGGTGATATAATCTGGCACCTTCTACTTTCCAACCGCTTCCTGAAAGGAGGATAGAAGAGCATCCAGAGGTTCAGCGAACTCTCTTGCCCTTGGGATTATAAACGGCCCTTATAGAGCACTTTGCGCACTGAGAAAGCATAAATCGCAGTTATAATCGTTTGGTATCTGATGGCAAGATGAAACAGTTGGATATTTTTAGAGGTATTCTGTTACGTTCTTAAACACTACGAGAAATAGGATACAGTGTAGTTATGAAAAATTGTGAGCATTACACGGTGGTCTGTATGGGGAAGGAGAGAATTGATGGTTGGAAAAAGCATATACTCGGCCCATCTCTCCAAAACGTAATGCAAAGTCCGAACGCTAATATTTGCTCTCGCTTTCTGCTTCCCTGGACGTCGACCCTGCTCAGAGTCCTTTGTGGACAAATACCAGTAAGCCGCTAAGGTACATTACAGTAGTTACGCCTCCCTGGAATCAAAGGGCCAGCAGCCCTACGAACCATCAATTACGAATATTCGGCATAATTCTGGCAGATCCATTAGTTATCCATTGCACTACGGACGCAGATACGTGCCTACGTGCAGTCACAACGAATGTGAAATTGCCCCAAAATAAATACAGCTACTAATCGGCAACTGCTGTTTGCAATTGCGTGTGTCATGGGGAAGTAGCTGAATCGATAGCTTTTGTAATATCTGAACGTATCAGGGACGTGACAGAACTTAAACTAATTAGAAAAGAAAATTGATACCAGTAGTACTGCCTTCTTACAATCAGCGAACCGACTTGAGAAAGACAATACAAAAATTTGACGTGGAATTAGTTTTAAGATTAATGGGTGATTTCTGAAGCTACCTGTGACCAACACTATTGTGTTACGCCATTTGACCCATCTATGAACAATCTCTACCTCCTTTGTAGGCGATGCGTCTCAACTTCCTTTTCTTCCTGGCGCTTTGCCAGGAAACATTAGGGCATAAATTACTCAGGCGGAGACAGATGGAAACGCACAGGCTGCAACCACTGCAAAGATATTTTTATAGATGCGTTAACTAGCATGTAACATGTAAATTCCGCCAGCATCGACAGCGAGGTGGTAAGACTCGATATGTTAGTGTGTGATGCCAATCCGTGTAAACTAGGTACGAGCAGAGCCTACTTGTTCAGCCTCCGACTGCGCTTTCGCTTTGAAGTTGACCGAGATGAGTCACGCAGACAATTGTCAAGGTCACGACGGGAGCCAGTAGCAACTCGAGCCCGGAGTGTGTGGTGGAGATATACAGGGTGTCCAGAAAATGACTCCCTGATTTCAAATTTAAATATCTCGAAAACAAAGATCGATAGAGGAATGCAGTAAACGGTATGTTTATTGTGACAGCTGTAAGAAGTGTATACAACAGTGTGAAATAATAGTTACAAAAGCTGCTAACAGATGGCGCTGTACGCTCATATCAGCATACATAAGTGAAATAATCGTATGAAAACAATCTTTGCAAACAATCACATCACAATGTTTTCAAAATGTTCACCATTGGCACGTTTCAATGGTGGAACTGATCGCCCTGAGCTTCGGATCACTATTTAGGCATTACGTATGGCGATTACAGCGCCATCTGTTAGCAGCTTTTGTAACTATTATTTCAAACTGCTGTATACACTTCTTACAGCTGTCACGATAAACATACCGTTTACTGCATTCCTCTATCGATCTTTGTTTTCGAGATATTTAATTTTGGAATCAGGGAGTCCTTTTCTGGACACCCTGTAGGTGTTGGCTAGACCGCTAGAACTAAGGATCCGAGAAGTTCTGCCTAATGTCAGTTATTCGGTATTAAAATTATTGGCAGACGGCGTCTAGAGTAATGTATTAATACGGCAGTCGGTGGGACATACGAACTTAGAGAGTAATAGAACTATAAGTGTAAATTAATGCTTGTTTAATATTGTGAGGAACATAGCAGCGATATGAATAATTTTCCTTATTGCACACGTGATACTTGACTTCTTACTGTAGAGGCAGCCGCGACCCGGTTAACAGAAACGTGCGTGAGATTAGCGGAAGTTGAGCTCCATGAATCTTTGCTGCCCTCAGCATTAGCAGTGTGATATTGTGTAGTCAGCAGCTCTCCCCTCACTCGCGATTCGATTAAAAAAATCTTTTTACCGGGATTTGAACACCTGACAGCCATTTCGTAATCAGTGACACTATATATTGAATTATGTGGCACAGTTTATTATATATTAATTTAAAAAAACTATTGCTCCCAAGATTTTAGGTGGTTTGTTTCAATTCTCTGTAGCAGCCCCTGATTGCGGATGTCACGATTGTTTTGAGATACAGATGTATTTGGAGAAGAGAACTAATCTTTTACGTGGGACGAAGCTCGTGATAGGAATAGGCAGAGAACTGCATTAAACCAGCTGACAGAAGAGGAAGACGTTTATTACTGAAAGACTCCGAATTTATTTTATACTTTATGACCTTGAGAATCGAAGCCATAACAGCTCATAGAAAGTATTGTGTGCAATAAAGCAAACTAGGGTCTAGTGCCACTTCCACCATTGATGAAAAAATGCCACAAATCTCTTCAAATTTTGATTGTTACGTTGTAATGTGGACTTGACGTTGCTGCTACACACCATTGTGTAAATCCACATAGAAGAAATTGACGATTCTCTTCAGCACATCACAGAAGTTGATATGTTGCCACCTATAACTTACAACTGTCACGCAGGAATGATAGCCCTATCGGAAGCACCGAGCGTGGTGGATGAAGAGTAACGATCTGGCTTCGCATTCCGGATAACGCTGATTCGAATCCCCGTCCGGCTATCCAGATTTGGGTTATCCATGGTTTCCCTAAAACACTCCAATCACTCCAGGAGAATGCCGGGATAGTTCCGTGGCCGAATTCCTTCCCATTCCTTGCCTCCCTTCCAGTTCATACCAGCCTCTAATAACCTCGACGAGGCGTAAAGCCACAAGCAAAAAAAAAAAAAAAAAAAAAAAAAAAAAAAAAAAAAAAAAAAAAAAAAAAAAAAAAACTAATCGGAAGCAACGACTGGCTATTGTAAATCAATTGCTTTGTTTGGCTTTAACATAACTTTTTCTTCCCGTCCAGGTAGCATTTAAACTTAACTTCAAACGCTAAGAAATCAACAGTCGGCATTAATAACTAGTGTATGTTGTTATGATTCGCAAACTAATTACGCAGAATTAGGAATAACGACATATGTGCAATGAATTTTGTCGCATCTGTTTCGCCGCTTGTAACATTGTTGGAGGTAGATTTCTACAACGCCGTGTAGAGAAGACATGAAGAACAACCACAACGTTGTGGTTAATTCAATTTTGAACAGGTAAGTGACGGAAGTGGCAGCCGAAGATACTAATGTACCTCCCATTAAGGACTACGCAAGAACAGCACAGCAGCTCCTTGGTATCTTCCATCACCTTAGAAGAGATTCGATTCTATGGTCCTTACAATACGAAGATAGCGGGTTAACCACTACGCTGTCGGTATTGTCAAGGCCAATATTTACCCAAACACTTTGTACTAGTATTACTATTGTGCTGACATGTAAACACCTCTAAGCTGTAGGTACTGTAATTATTAATTTGGAGCTGTATTAACTGTCTATTTTAGTATACTTTTACACTAAAGAATGCATTGTTTGTGCCGGTATCCTCTTTATATAAGGAGAGACAAGGCCGTCTTCTTATCAGCCAACTGCCTCTTGTTGAGCGTTTACGATCGTGATAGCAGCCGTTAACGTTCTGTGGTAAAGCATAGAGCATCATAACGTTTACCGCGAATGACGCACTGTCACAGAGCACTTGGAAGTAATAATGTTTACCGTGCAGGCGTGGCGGATAACACCATCAAGTTTTAGCCGAGCTGCGCATATATATAATTAATTATACAGAAAATTTCAGAGAATTTCATGTAATTATGATAACTCTTGCAGGTGCAGTATGCAATTTCGTTCCTTTTGTCGTGGATCTATTGAAATGGAAACTATTTCATGAGAAATCTTTATAGTAACAAGGTGTCTTTCAAAAATGATATTAATATCCTTTCACACGAAGTCCATTAAAGAGGTAAAATTCGCACCGGCGCAAGGCGTAATATAATAGTTTGAGCCTAAAATTGAACACTCTTCAGCATATCTCATACTACCAAAGGTTCTATTGTGGAAGGACCACGCTGAACCATATTTCAGCATAATGGTGACATCAAGCGGCGAGCACGGTTGTAAAAACGTTTAGTTTGTGCTGTGGAATCCTAGATCCAAAGATGTGCCACAAGCGTGGTGGGTGAGTGGTAACTCTATGGCCTTGCATTCGGGAGGATATGGGTTCGAATCCCTGTCCGGCATTCCAGATTTGGGTTTTCCATGGTTTACCCACATCACTTCAGGCAAATGCCGGATGGTTACTTTAAAAGACAATGGTTGAATTCCTTCCTGTTCCTTGCCCCCAATCCTTTCTCGTCTCTAATGACATCGATGTCAACGAGGCGTAAAGCCATAAGGAAAATAAAAGATAAAAAAAACTATCATATTAAACGACTGATGCAGCATTACGGTTTTTATGCACGTTTTTGAATCGTGCTTTATATTTACTAGACTAGACATTATTTGGTCTGAGTAAAGCATCTTCTAAAAACAGACTTTTTCTAAATTCTTGCCGATACACGTTGCGTAGCTTTCTCCGTGTGAGGAGAAATATTTCGTTCTGCTTCAAACTCCGGCTCTATTAACACGTAAACTCACGAGACGTAATACTGTATAGTTATCATTTTGGTTGAGATTTCTGATCATATTTCTGTTGAGCTTGCCTATAAAAACGAATGATGACACTACCGTGGGTCAGTCTTGCTAAATGAACTGCCAGAGAGGAAAAGTGAGATAAATGACGATGTAGGAAACTGCGGTAACCTTAACGAAGAAATTACTGCACAGTCAGTTAATTACATGTAAGTGCTACTTTTAACAAGTAGTTTTGATTGCACTTGAGGAGAAGAGAGTCGCTGCAGGTAGTGGGACCAGCGCCATATACAGCATGCCGCAGCTCACAGCGGATCCGGTTCTGCTGTTTCTTGTGTAGTTCCCCCGGGACGCGGCGGCGGCTTCAGAACCTCACATAGCTTGCTTCTCTGTTTAAACTATTACGGTGATACTGTACAGACGAATCTGTGTAGGCACGGCACATAATACATTAAAATCAAGTCGGCTTATGGGTAGTGATTGTTAGAATCAAATTTTCAACTCCAATCGGAACACCGTGCATTACGTGCAACTCCAGGTAAATCCCGCGATGCTTCCTTCGAAAGGCCATTGCCGAGTTCCTTCCCGTTCCTTGTCCCCTGCCCATTCCACCTCTAATGACCTCTACGTCGACGATACGTATAAAGCCATAAGTAAAAAAAAAAATTACATGCATTTAGTTAATGTATGTCTCAGTAGATTTGCTGCGTGATATTTAATAGTTTTGATAATAATTGCAGTAGAAAAAAAGACTCGTGCATATGCACTGGCGGAAATTAAAAGTGCAACACCCAGACAGAATTGTGATAAATGAATGAAATTTGACCTCAAGTATCGCCATACGAAGAGTATTTTTTTTTTTTTAACAGTTTAACGTCCCTTTTTAACAACGTGGTCTTTAGAGACGGGAAAGGATGGGGGCAAGGAATGGGAAGGAATTCGGCCATGGCCTTTTGAAGGAAGCATCCCGGCATTCACCTGGAGTGATTTGGGGAAACCATGGAAAACCCAAATCTGGATGCCCGGACGGGGATTCGAACCGCCGTCCTCCCGAATGCGAGGCCAGAACGCTATCCGTTACACCACCACGCTCGGTCGAAGAGTATTAAATGATTAAAAATAGAACGTTTTACATGAAATAGTATGAGAATTACGGGGCTATTTACTGTACAGATCTACTGTGTTTCTAAGTGTATAAGCGGTGAACAGAGTGTGGTGTAACAAGAGACTTTTTGGTCCACAAGCTCTTGTAGACCCAGTATGCCAAGGCGAATAGTCTACACCCAAATGTCTAACTGTGAGAGAGGCCTGAGAATTGGCGTATTAGAAATAGGTGCATCATATGTTGAAATCTCCCGAAGGATTGACCGTAGTGCAATGTCAGTTACACAGTGGACGAAAGAAGGCTCTAGTACTCCTAGAGCAGGTACAACATACAGTAGGACAACAGCACGTGAAGACAGCAAAATTGTGTGTGTGGCTGTTGCGGCAGACGGGTGACTGCAAAGATACAAGCAGTGGTTACAGAGAGAGTCATTCCCGGACGATTGTAAACCAATTGCTTGAAGATGGGTTACACACTCTGACCCCTATGCAATGTGTTCCATTAACCCGATTTCATTGCCAGCATCCTCTAACCTGGTGTAATGTAAAACGAAAATGGGCACTGAATGTGTTTAGAGAACAGGCTCGATTCTGTCTGTGGCAAAGTGATAATTGACAACATATACGCAGGCGTAGTAGAGAAACGGAATACCAGGCTGCGATTTCAGAACGTCACACAGGTCCAGCCACTGGTGCTATGGTTTGGGGGCAATCAGTTTCGACTGTAGAACTGAGTTGGTTGTTGCTGAAGGCACAGTGACAGCCCACCACTATGAGGAAGGGGTGCTGCACCCTATTGTGATACCCTGCAAGTCCACCATACAAATCGCATCTTCCAACAGGATAATGCCAGTCCTCATACTGTGGCCATCACAACATAAGCTTTGCACAGGGTTACGATAGCAGTTTGGACCGCACCGTCCCTAATAAAGCATGTCTGTGATGACGGGCGTACACACATTAGGGGGTGTCCATTAATTACGTGCGGTGAAATTGGGGGGGGGGGGAGGGTCCGGCGAAATCCCACGAAACCTCACCAAGGGAGGAGGGGTGAGGGGGGGCAACGGAAATCTCACGTGAGGTTTTGAAATTCTGGAAGGACGGTAGAGCTAAAAAAAAGTCTACAATTGACGCGAATGTCAACTTTAGGGGGGAGGGTATATGGTGTAGAAACGACGCGGACATTTTAGAGGGGGAGATCCGATCAAATCTCACCAGAGGGGGGGGGGAAGGGCCCGGAATTCCCGAAAAACACTTCACGTGATTAATGGAGGCCCCCTTAGCTCACATGGTCACCCACCACAAACTGTGCAACAACTGACTGCACAAGACATGCAGGCGTAGAGAGACATACCACAAGAAGACACCCGAACACTTGTTGATTCAATGCCGGCAAGGATCCACGAATGTGTAGGTGCTCAAGGTGGGCGCACTTCTTACCGATAACTGTCTAAACTTAGCCTGATTCATTTCAGTTTATCATTTCTTCTGGGTATGACCCTGGATATATCTAAAAAGTTTCCTGAAACTCCATTATTTCTGTCTGGGTGTTCTCTTTTAACTTTCGCCAGTGTAGAATTAAATTAGCAGAGTGAAATCCAATCATTTAACTATTCGGAGGATGACTTGAAAATTTCTAGACTATAGATGCCAATGCCAACTATTTTATACAGTGATGGTGGCAGATTAGTCATACTAGGCTTAATATGGAGATAGAGTGGCCAGTTCCTTCCACCCATGTGTGAGTATCTGTATCTGTTTAAACAACTGTGATCACTATTATTAAATGTATTGTGTTGTTTGTGTATGTATATTAAGATGAAGATGAAAGGAGGAGGAGGTTGATACCGTGTCTTGCGAAAGTCTCCGAGGGCACCGCCGGGTTTAATGTCTCCATCCGATGGACTGATCAGTCTCAGTAGTGTCTCATGCTCCCACTGCATACTACTGGCCGAAAATATTGAAATTTTGGTAGTTAGCCATTGGCTTAGGTACCCGTTCTAGTGATTAGGAACCGTACACTACTATATCTCCTACCCTGCTAATAAGTCTCGAATGTAGTTCCAGCTCTTCTTGCTTCTGTTCCAGACAGCTCTGCCTCATGGTTAGTAGCAAGGAATATAACTGACATAAATGAATGATTTTACAAATGTTTCAGTCAAATTGACGTTTATTAGCATAGCATTCGTGTGGGATTCTGCCCTAGTAAACAGGTGTTCATAAGTGCCCTCTGATCGTTTTCTCTATCTTTTTTTTTTTTTATGAACCATAGTTCGTAGTTTCGGAACATCTGCTGAGCCTATAGACTGTTTGTCCCAAGCTTCCCGTGTTCTCTCTTTGTTCCTGACGCAGCGTTTACTGTACAAATAGCTTTTTATTCGTAACAGCAGACATCGCAAATTACACACAATGTCGGCCGAATCGACCAAACGTAGTGCCCTTCTAATTTGACATTTTAGAACGGTTCTCGTCTTTTGCGGTAATGCTTTCGCGTTTTTTTTAGTTTTTTTTTAAGTGTTGATATATATATATATATATATATATATATATATATATATATGTGTCTCTGTAACAGCGAGGTCTTTAGACACGGGAAAGGATGGGGGGGCAAGGAATGGGAAGGAATTCGGCCATGGCCTTTTGAAGGAATCATCCCGGCATTTGCCTGGAGTGATTTGGGAAACCATGGAAAACCCAAATCTGGATGCCCGGACGGGGATTCGAACCGCCGTCCTCCCGAATGCGAGGCCAGAACGCTAGCCGTTACACCACCATGCTCGGTTTAGTGTTGATGACAATCTCACAAATGCGCAGTGTTGAACATTAAATCAGCAGTGTAACACAATTTTAGCGCTTGTTTGCTTCTTTTTTTGTTCTTTTGGTGGAAACTATTATTACTTACACTTTTACAACTACCGAGCGTGGTGGTTGATTGGTTAACGCTCTGGCCTCGCATTCGGAAAGACGGTGGTTCGAATCTCCGTCCGGGCATCCAGATTTGGGGTTTCTATGGTTTCCCCAGATCATTCCAGGTGAATGCCGGGATACTTCCTTGAAAAGGCCATGGCCAAATTCCTTCCCGTTCCTTATCCCCAGTCCCATTCCGCCTCTTATGTCACCGACGTCGACGAGGCGTCAAGCCGTAAGGTAAAAAAAACCTTTACAACTGACATGAATAAAACACAGATGAAACGTATTAAAAATACTTAATGCAAGGATGGAATAATGAATTATGTGCACTTCTTTTCATAATTTCCTAACGCTGTATATAGCTTGTTAAAGAAAATGATTTATTTATATTTTTTTTGTAAAAACTACATCGATGTTTCCGTTCAGAACTGTAATTGTAAGCTGTTATTGATATGCATTATTTCGCAATTTGCTGGAATAATCGTGATATACCTTGTTAACATATGTTACTGTGTTTTAAACCGACTGTAACTCTCCTTATCTTGTTACAGACGAACGGGAGGATGTGCAGAAAAAGACATTCGCCAAATGGATTAACTCGCAACTTATAAAGGTATGTCACTCTAGTAATGTTCTATTTAACGATGATAATATGTTAAAGGCTCTGGGAATACGACATTTTCGCCCTATTAGTTCATGGCATGACACTGATACCCGTGCGTTTAAAGAACATTACCGTATATTTCCCTTCTGAGCTCTCTTCTTCCAACGACATTCACTGCAAGAATTTCTCAAGGGTGTCAAAAATTTTTAACTTCATCATGTGGCTTAAAATGGGTGACAGATAAACTTGCTGAAGCTTGGAACTAGGTTAAGTTTGAGGAAGCAGGATCGGATGAACAAGGGGAATGACGGTACTAATGAACTGCAAGGATCGCAAAGAGTGAGTTGTGACTGGAGCATTTCAAAACATGCCTTTTCTTATTTCCTTCACTGTTGCTTCACAAGGTTAACATAATTTGTCACCGTGACGGTTTGAATTCGCAATAAAAGCCCGCTCACGTGGAGGTTTATTGATAACTTGCAATTTATTTTAAATCTTGAAAATGCAGCTTCAGCGAGGGGAGCGTCCATAAACAACGTAATTCCAATTTGACCTCCCTTGAACCCCCATCTCCCCCACGTAGCCTGAAGTAGCTATTGCCTCGACATCCCCCCCCTCCCCCCACCTTCGTATGACACGTAGCTTTTTTCCATATTAATTCCAGAAGACATTTTGTTCTGTTTTCTCTTAACAGATTACTGTTAAAATTATTGCGTATATAATGAATCTAACCGATATTTGTATTGTGTACTTTCCTATACTAATGAATATTCTGAATGAAATGTTGACACTAGCCACTGCAAATGATCTATTATTGGATAAAACCTCTTTCTCAGGTACAGTCAGGGATCCTTTTCTCTCGAGGTGTTACTCATTCATCATTGTTCATTAATAGACAAAATAGATAAATCTATAGTTGCCGCGTAAAAAACTAAGAGAAGCTGCGTTTTTGTTTCCGTTTGCTGCCAATCTGTCACCTTTCTTTCTACACTACCAGGGAATGATCTTTTATACGCTTAAAAGTTTTCTATAACCCATTGGATAGTGAAAACTCGTTTGAAAAACATTTTCGATAAGCCTCGTAAAGTTTACACACCACACTTTGGACTTGAAATAAAACTTCAGCGAGCACTATAATTAAAGTTGCACTGAAATTCACTCGACAGAACAAAATTAGAATTATTTTATCACACGCGGCCGCTCCTAATCAAAACAGCCTTTTTTTCAAACCATCGAAACAATACGAACTGTCACTGCCTTCAAAAATCCCGGGTTACATCTGTAAGCGAATTTGAGTCTAGGTACGACATGTCTAAATGTTTTTCGAATCGTCGCGTGTCGACTAGTTCAAATTCGCCGGCCCCGTGCAACCCAACGCTATGACTTCAAGCCACACGCATGAGCAGTACTGTCGGTATATAGGATATCTAAATTACATACGGATATAATTAAATGACGGAAATTAATATCCACATGCTGTTATGTGTTCTGTACCTTATTTTAATTGCGACAAATGATATGAATGAAAATCTACGTGGCTTGGCTCGGATCCCCTTCGCAACCCACTTACTCTACCATAGCTTTCTACCCCCTCTAGCCCCCCCCCCCCGGAGACCGAATCACGTAGTTTATGGAAGCCCCTAGTGAAAGAGGAACTGTTAGTTATCACTATACAGGAGGAACTTCGAATCTGACCCCAGACCAGTAAACAGAGTCACTGTCAGACCTCGAAAGCACTGTTCTAACGGACAAAGCTGGACATATTTATAATGAACTATAGCTGTAACAGTTTCTTGCTATCAGTGTAAGTTTGTAGCATGTCCTGTGTACCCTCACCTTTTATCTGGGATTGGTACTGCACCGAGCTTGTTTGGTGGGTGGTAACGCTCTGGCCTCGCATTTGGGAGGACACAGATTCGAATTCCCATTCAGCGAGCCAGATTTGGATTTTCCATGGTTTCTCCAAATCACTCCAGGCGAATGCCGGTATGGTTCCTTCCAAAGGCCATTGCCGAATTCCTTCCAGTTCCAGTCTTTCCCCGCCTCTAATGACCTCGATGTTGACGAGGCATAAAGGCAGTCCTCTCCCCCCTTTTTTTCTGGCAACAACAAACTCCTAAATATTCAGCATATAGCTCAATTATAGATGCACATTTCCTAAACAGGAAAATAGTAGAAAAGGTTTTTAATACAATAAATCTATATTTTACAATTGCTTAGTCGTGATTAGTGATAACATGAATAGTAGTACAAAACTTATTGAAGGTTACACCAGTTGCGATCCAGGATATATTATGGTAATACTGTGTCAATCACCTAACACATGGGTGATCATCCTACATCTGTGTTAGGATACGGAGATACATTGTGTACTGATAATGTTGTCTGATTGTACTACACGCACCAAAACCTCTCGTCTTGAATCCCTATACATCAAAGATTGTCTTCGTGGTAATGAGTGGGATAGATAAGTGCTGTGTCTTTTTATTTTATGTTCCGAACAACGCCAGTAAGAGGCGTGTAATCTACTACTTTGTCATGCAATATAAGGCAGTATGCAGATTTGTTGGCACGGAAATTCTTGCTGCTTTAAAATTCCGTACGGGCATCTACAGACCCCGTCTTAACTGATCCATTTGGTACGAACATTTACAACCAAACATCCAAATGCAACAACAAATTCATCTCGATTTAATAATGGTGAAGCATTCTGTTTTTTATTGGTATGACCTTTGGAATTTAGAAGAGTTTGTTTGCTTGCGAACGCTTTTATAGCAATGCAGAGAGTAGAATTATCCTTTGAAAAAGTATCACCTTATTATATATCAAAAGGATAGAGGGTCAGGTGGGAACCCTGAATTCGGTAGGGGGGGGGGGGGGGGAAAGCTGAGGAATGGGACGCTGCTGCCGGAAACAAACAACAGTAGGCAAGCTACCCAACTCCTTAACTGTGAGAAGCTCGGGGAGTTCGCCGTTACGTGCGAACTTCACAAATCCCTAACCAACCGCAAGAGGCATTGTCACCTGCCGTGATATTATTGATATAGGGACCGAAGAACTCGTTAAGTAGTGGAAAGGTCAGAAAGTAGTCGAGGTACGTCAGATCACACGAAGGGTAAATGGCAGTATTGAAAAGACTGCCACCTTCATCCTGACGTTTGACACTCCAGTACTGCCAAAGAATATAAAAGCAGGTAACATAAACCTGAATGTCCGTCCGTATGTTCCGGACCCTATGCGCTGTTTTCAGTGTCAGCGGTTCGGACATACGACGGCGTCATGTAAGGGCTACCACCCTGTGGTAAGTGCGGCAAGGGGGTACATGAGCCGGGTGCCAGTTGTACGCTACCACAGGTGTGCGTCAACTGCTCCGGATCGCACCCGGCCTGGAGTAGGGAGTGCCAAGTGTATCTTGAAGACCGCAAAATACAGGAGCTGAAGACCAAAGAGCGGATTCCTTACGATAAGCAAAGGAGGAGGCCAAGTCGCTTCCGGCTCCAATTTTTGGAACTAGGTTTGCTAAGATGGCCTAAACTCCCGTCAGGAAAGAGAGTGTAGCTACCCAGACGTCCGTGACAGACATGAGCACAAATACAACGTGCTCAAGCTAATAAAAATGCGATGCAAAAGCCGCTAAGCTCGTTACATCTAAGACCGCGGACGTCGGTAGCAACACGTCTGTGGCCTCGACCACACCAGTAGCAGTCAAACAGGACCCACCAGCGGTAACAGTGAAAATAACGGCAATCCAATACCGCCAAGTGTTATCACAGCAGTAGCATCACTACCTGCTATAAATGTTAATGGAGGCGACCAGAAGGTCCGGGCCCGAATTTTCGGCAGACGGACCCGACTCAGTTTGTGAAATCCCTCTCCTCGTCCCCTCCCAGAATACCTGGTAGTAGGGTGAAGAAGGGAAAGAAAATGAGGAAAAAGAAGAACAAGCAGGTGTTTGAACAGTTTACTGAGTTGGAGATGTCTGTCTCTTCAGAGTCAGAAGTCAGCAGACAGTGATCCGAAGACACACCCGAACCGCGGCAGGTTAAACTAAACAGGTATGATGGCTCCCATATTACAGTGGAACATTAATGGTTTTACGGCTCACAGAGAGGAGTTAGAACTCTTAGCACGGTCTGATCCTTTGTCTCTGTCTCCAAGATACACATTTCAGACCAACACACCAACCTGTGCTAAGAGGATATGACGTTTACCGAAAGGGTGAAACTGAGGGTGATCGAGCGAAGGGAGGAGTGGCTGTGATTGTACGGAACAGTGTCCACTCCGAACCTGTTGATCTCAGCTCTACCCTACAGGCAGTAGCTGCCAAAATTTATAGACCGGTACAATTGGCAGTATGCTCCTTGTATCTACCATCGGGGTCCACAGTTGATTTCGGTCAACTGGCTGATTTATTGCGGCAAATTTCTCTGCCTTTTCTGCTGATGGGAGACTTTAACACGCAGAGTGCGTTTTGGGGGTCGACCACCGATTGCCCTAGAAGTCGGGAAATTTGTAGAATATTGGAGCGAGAGCATGTATGCATTCTTAATTCCGGTCAAATGATGGATTTCACTACTGTTACCGTTACGTCCTCTGCCATTGATATTTCTTTTTGCTCTCCTTCAATTGTGGACTTCGTGCGTTGGGAGGTTGATCGCGACCTACATCGAAGTGACCACTTCCCAATTTTGTTTCACGTAGAGATGGAGCTTGGAGAAATAATTGCGACATGGAAATGGAATATCAGCAGAGCTGACTGGCAGATCTGCAGCCAGTCAGTCATTCTCTAACAGCGCCAGAACACCGAAGAGAAGGTGAAACATCTTACAGATCTGGTTCACCGCGCGGTTGATATTTCCATGCCTAGCAGCTCTGGAGCGCTGCGCAGAACTCGCGTTCCCTGGTGGAACGGCGAGTGTCCTTCCGCTTTTCATCTTCGCAGACGAACGCTGCGTTGGTTTAGGTTGCACCCGACACACCTAACAACCTCGCAGCGTCCCGAATTGCTAGAGTTAAGGAGCATTGTGTCATTAAGGAGAGCAGGAGGAGGTCAGTGCAGAACTTTGTGAGCACCATTAACCGTTCCACATCATCAACAAAAGCATGGGAGTCAATCCGCCGTATATCTGGGAGGTACTCTCGATCGCCAGTATCTGGATTATTGGATCAGGGGGATGTAGTCACCGACGAGCGAAGCAAAGCGCAGCTGATTGCAGAATACTTCGCTGCCATCACTTCGTCTGCTGGATTGGAACGTCAGGTCCAGCAACGAAGAAATTCTGCCGAAAGGAAAATTATTAACTTCGACTTGTCGGACTTACAGGCCTACAATAACTCATTTTCATCTTGGGAGCTAGCGTTGGCACTAAACACCGCCAAATATACCACGCCAGAACCTGAACTTATCCAGTACCAGATGCTGATGCATCTTAGCAAAGATGCGAATGAGTAGCTCTCGGTATTTTTAATGGCATTTGGTCCGAAGGACACTTCCACGATTCGTGGAAAGAAGCAACGCTAATCCCAATTTTAAAACCACGAAAGGACAAGTTGTTTCCAGGTAGCAATCGTAGGATTGCCTAAACAAGCTGCGTTGGAAAGATGCTTGAGCGGATGGTCAACCGCTGCCTCGTCTGGTGTCTCGAGTCCCGTAAACTGCTGAGCCGTTTTCAGTGTGGATACAAGAAATTCCATTCCACCACGAATAACCTAATCCTACTGGAAGCGGCAATACAGGAAGATTTATCCGCAGCTGACACCTTTTGGATGTATTTTTTGACGTCGAAAAGGCATACGATACTAATTGCTGGTATATTATTTTAAATGGTGTTTCAGGGGAAATCTCCCCCATTTTTTAAAATCATTTTTATCGGGACGTTTCTTCCGGTATCGAGTCGGTTGTGAAGTGTCAGAACTTTTTGTCCAGAAAACGTTGTTCCTCAAGGGTCAGTTTTAAATGTGACCCCTATTGCGATTAATAGCATTTCAACTGTTATGAGGAAGCCCATCCGATACTCCTTATACGTTGACGAATTTTTAATTTTTTGTGCAACGTCTAGCATGAGAAACGCTGAGCGGCAGCTGACAATGTTTTTATCAGAATTTTTAAAGATGTCTTAAAACAGTTACACGATTTCACCACTATAAAAAAATGGGTCTAAGCGGGTTAACGGAGTAGTTCCATAGTGTTCCCTCGAGTGACTTAGGGATTCAAGCTGAATAGCATGTGCAGCGTATACACTGCAGAGCCTTACGCTTTTGTTAAAGTCGCTCAAGCATAAGAAAGTAAGTCGCGGCACTAAGTACATCATACGCTGTGATTCCCTCAGCTACATTCAGGCCTTGGGAAGCATGTACCCAGCAGATCGTCTTGTCCAGGATAGACAGGACACCCTCCGATCCCTTCAATCTTTTGGAAAGGAGCTTGTATTCTGCTGGGAACCTGGTCATGTGGGAATCAGGGAGAACGAGGGCGCTGATGAAGCTACCAAGATAGCCTGCGACAAGGTCAGAATTGACTTTGATCCGGTCCCAAAGTCTGACCTTGCCTCGGCGGCGAAAAGATCTGTTTTTGACGTTTGGCAGAGGCAGTGGCTGGAGGTAGAGCATAAGAAGCTCAGGCTGGTCAAATCAACCGTTCAGCCGTGGAGCAGTTCCTTCCATCGGGTGAGGAAGGATGAGGTTCTCGTTACTCGCCTCCGTATAGGGCACTGTCCTCTGACTCATAGCTTTCTTCTCCGCCGGGAGGACCCACCCGAATGTGATGTCTGTAGCGTACTTCTGACGGTGAGCCACATTTTAATTGATTGTATACTGTTTTTAGACTTAAGGGCAGACGTTGTCCTGGTCAACCATCTGTCCCTTAATTTAAACAATGAGACCAGCAACGTGGTGAGTGTTTTAAAATTTTGTGTACTGGCCGGTCTAGTGTCTAAGATTTTAGGCAGATCGCCCTAATTTTCAGCAACCTGTACATGCACATTGTTATTATTTTTTATAGTGTTATAATTCCTGTCTCGCTGGCCATTATACAGCCAGTGAGACATGTACTGTTTTTTAATTCGTTTGTAAACCTGTTTGGCCCCTTTACAGCCATCCACATATTGTACAGTCTTAGGTCCTGGTGGCCACTTTACAGCCTCGTCCTTTTTTGTGATTTATTTTATTTTGCTGTCTGTATGGCCGAACCCCAGTTGACCATGCAGACAGTATTTGAGGATATTTTTAAGCCACAGTATTAGCTGTTTATTGTTAGGGCGCTGTCGACGCGCCCTAAAGCCACAACAACAACATAAACCAAGTCCTAGACTTCTCTGGTACTCCCCCTCATTACCTTCTCCAATAAATGATTTTTGTCCTGAGGTCTAAACGGATCTCGAACACAAGTCCGAAGGGGATATAGTGAACAACGCGAGATAGAGAGATCGTATCCCAACACATACGGCAGCAGTCGGTACAGTGCGCACTTAGTGAGTGCATAGTCCGTATAGAAACATTGGTTATTAGTACATAGTGATGGTAAAATCTGCAGGTCAAGCAGGCTCCTATCACCGTATATAGGTGTAGACTCGCACACTCCAATGCATACAGCAGGTTCGACACAATTACCAACAACCATCATGATCGCCATGACAACGAAAATGTGGACCACTGTCGTGACCACTGATCAGCTGAAAAAAAGTGGAGCATATGCTATCCACTACAGCACACACTTTAACACCAGACATAGACCTAAAATTTGTAGGTAGTGTCCATTTGCGAGGTAGTGTGAAATTTCGAGGTTTGTTTATTGATCATAATTTAAATTTGAGGGTGTATGCTTTGAATTAATGAAACGATTGGGCGCAGCCACACTTTCAATTCATGTAATTTCAGCAATAGGTGATCTCCATATGAGGAAATTAGTTTATTTTGCTTATTTTTAATCCTTAATGTCATATGAAATAATATTCTGGGGTAATTGTTTTCGTAGAGACGAATTGTTCAGAACACAAGAGTGAGTTATAAGAATTTTGTGCAAGGTTGGCAATAGAACTTCATGCACAGAGCTGTTCAGAAAGTTAGTGGCTTTAACATTGGTCGCCGAGTATATATACAAGTATACACATTAATGTCTTTTGTAGTAACAAATTATACTCTATTAAGAAAAAAAATGGTAAAATACAGAATTATAGCACTACAAATTAAAATGGTCTCCACAAAGATTACAAGTTGTTGTCATTTGTTCAAAAAGCCGTCCGCTTTTCACAGATACACATCTTCAACTAACTCCCAACACATCTTAAATCTCTAGCTGGTGATATGATGAAATTAAGGAAAAAATTAAAGTAATTTTTAACTAAAAACTCTTACTACAGTGAAGAATTTTTTCTAATATATATACAAAATAAATACCAGTAGTTTGTGTAAATGTAGTTGACATAATTAACTTTCAACATCCCAGAGAGTCAGTCTCTTATATTAGGATCTATGGAAAATGAATGAACTGTATTGTATTTAACCAGAATGCAGTAAGGATGCCATTAAACACTTCCACCAACCTGTCCTGTGATAGCCCATCAATATCAAAATCCACTGCTATTCTACTGTTCTCATAGTTAACAGTAATTTTGTATAGTATTTGTATAAACAGTCTTGGGAGGAGTTAATATCTTCATTTGGAAATCTATAAACTTTAACTACAATCATATTAGTTTCTTTACTTATATGTACCTCAACCTTTAAAACTACAAAATCCTTCTCTTTGCTATAATCTTTATCCACCCCAGTTCTTTGAAATTCATGTTTATATTACAATATATACATACTCCTCAACTGATACGTTAATCTCTGTAGGAGAAACTTGAATGACCATTTTCTCTATAGATATGCGTGTCGTATCTCTTTGAACTTGTTATATTAATTAAATAATCTACTTTATTACTTATAAACTGAACATATTGATGATATAGGGACATGTTGCTGATTGGGTTACAGACCATTTTATGACACTCTGTCTTAATATCTAAATTTACAATATCTCTCTGGTCTGGTACTCTGACAATGCAGTATGCCCATGACTTGCCACCATGTGTTCATCTGTTAACAAACATCCATTATCCATATCTGATGTTATGGTTATATTGGGGTGTTCATTACTTCTAAAATATAATTACTTTCTGAAGTGGTATTGGACAAGCTAACTTTCACAGATTATTTTACAGATGTCGTTTGTGTCCTGTAAAGTTCAAATGTGTGGTATGATATGAGCTTACAGAAACGGTTACAAATTGATACGTACTTCAAGTTGGCCACATCTATTTCAATATTCACACATGACTATCTGGTGAGGCCATGTAGTACAGGAACATTTACCACAGTATCATTAGTGTGAGATAGTCTTGATAAATTTTTGTTTACTGCAGAGATTTTCATTTGCTGTCAGCTTTCTGTATAAATCATTGCCCCCTCTCCCCATTTTTTTATTACAAAGTCATTACTCGTATACTTAGGCATATCATTATTGCTAATACCACTCACAAAAGCTGCATTTTGCTTTACATCAGATGACTAAAGATCATGAAGGCTCTGACACTAATTTGAGGATATTCCACGTCGATGGATGTTACCAAACATTATAACTTAACATAGCCTCGTTTTTTGTTGATTTTTAGGGCTAAATGTTTTTCTTTCTTTCTTGAATTACAACTCTTGAACTGTTCTAGTTATCTTCATCGTCCCCGCCTTCTAATAACATTTCAATTATATTTTTTAGTGATAAAAAATTTCATTTTCTTTTTAACTTTCTTTGAGTTGGTCGTATAATAGGAACTGGTTTACACTGTCTACTTACCTAATAGCAGCACAGCGCATGATCACAATCTTCAAATTCACACTTAATGATGAATTAGGCACTGCATGCAATTATTTCCAGCAAGAAACTTTAGGTTTCATCATTCGGCGCCACTTTGTTTCTAAATGGAGCAACATCACATGTTAACACATCAATAGAGAAAATTCACACGTTATATCTCTTTTCCTTATGTTTCCTTACATTTGAAAGGATTCCACGTATCACAGAAGTCACACAGAATACCATTTCTTACGCTTTTTGTTATTTCGGAAATTTTATATCGTTAAACTGGTGCTTACTGGTACTACCACCATATCAAAATCAGCGATGTTAGCTAATACAAAGAGTCACAAGTATATACGGTTTGTCTTAGCTATAGCAACACCAAATACTGTAATAGTACGAAATTAATGGTGCATACAAGATGTTCATAACGAACCATGCGAGAATAAACTCCCAATTAATCAACTTCTAACGTCACTGAATTAAATTTGTATCTGTAACTGTTTGCACAGTTTGATTAATATAATAGTAAAAGTAATTTGTCTAACCGTCCTCGTGGCGTAGTGGATAGCGCGTCGGAGTTCAGTTCTGAAGGTCGCGGGTTCGAATCCCGTCGGGGACGCTTTTTTTTGTCTTTTTTTTTATACCTCGTTTCTCTTGTACCATATCCTCATGTTGTTTATGGTGCATATATTAAGTGGTTTAAATTATTTACAATCACAAAATTAAACATACAGTATATTCTGTATTAAACTGCAGCTAAGCCCCTCTCATACGGATTAAAATGACGTTAACTGCGTTCAAATGCCGATATTTCTGTAAATTCAAATTATTAGTTCAGATAGTGTTCTTCTTGGTTTTCTAAAGGTTACAAGTTGTTGGATTAACATAGTTATGACGTTTCCGATGTGTAATGGTGGTTGAATGGAGTTTATTTCAGGAAATTACGCTTGTTATTTAAAAACGGTTGGGTGTTAAGACATAGGTTTTAATTCATTAAGTTGATAATGAGATAGACGTTTACATCTTCTGAAATGACAGATGGTCTCAGTGCTTCGAAACGGGCTGCTCATAAAATTGTTAACTCAGAGTACAAAACTTTTCAATGATATAAATAGCAAACTAAGAAGAGAGAGAGAACCACCAATGTAGTTGAGTATGCATTTTGTTTACCATAGTTTCCGTAAATCATTGTGGGCTTGCTTTTAGCTGTTTCGTAACTACTCAATATTATTTCGTTCAGATATATAGTCCAGTTGTAAACATAAAGGATGAAAACAAAATATGGAAAGCCACATAAAATTGCTTTTAGGAGTCTCCTATGTGTTTCAAACAAACAACACGTTGCTATTAGATTACATTTCAAAGGTTTACGTTCAACAACTCGCCATTTCACGTTAGTTATGATGGTTGGAAGGATATTCCAAGATGAACTCGGTGGAAGTTAATCTGTATGGATGGCAATAGGGAACCAAGACCACAAATTGGCATTCGAACTCAAATTTGATTTGAACGTTAGAAGACTGTGAGCTTGATATATACTATCGCTGGAGGTCCAGCAATCTCAGACATTAAAAAATAATGTAACGTAAAAATCTGGAAGATAGGTGAGTAAGAAAATTACTATTGGGGCATAAACTCGATTGCAATTAAATAAAAGTAATGAAACTAACTTCAGACATTGTGATGCAGTCATTTTCTTTAAACTTCTATGTAAATTATAGCTCTTAGCACTGAATGGAAAGGTGCTGACGGATACAAAGGAGGAAACAGTACTGAGGAAAATACTGGATTCAGTCGAAGAGAAAGGCGAATACAAAAGACGACCCGGCCCAAAATTTGTGCTTCTCTCTTTGACGTTATAATAATGTTGACATCCCAGTGTTTACTCTGGTAGGAACCGTGACCGTTGTTGTTATCTTATTAGTTGTGTCTCCTTGCTTGTAAACATAGTTATGTATTCTATTATTAAAACTGACTCATACATACTAGTGTAGATATTTAGGTTAAATAGTAATGCAGCAGTAGAGTTAAAGAAAGTAGGCAGATATAATCGAGTGGCTGTGGAACGTTTTCTCATTAGTGGTCTTGGAATGACGAACTATGGCGCCTGTAGAACCGGCGAATTCTTGTTGGAAATGAACAGATAGGAAGTTGGCTATGATTTGAAATTGATGTAGAGTGAATCAAGCAAACCATCGGAAAAAAATGAATCCGTGTAGGTGGACAGAGAACAAAATCCGCATCCTATAGAATGCCAGTACAAACGTTGCTGTTAACCTTCTAATAGAGATGGGTAGGTCAGAGATTTTAAAGAAGGCAGTACATCCAGCTCTTAAGTACTTGCATCCAGGATCCGTGTCCGCCAGATTTGCATGAGAATGTAGGGCGTGGCGGGGAATTTGAAAATTTCCGCGTGACGTCACAACGTTCGAATCGCCCGCCATGCAAAGAACATAACTATGACGTCACGTGGACGAATGAAATCTCTCTGCGGCTTTTCCAGAGATAAATAGCGCTGGAACCGTTGCCTTAAGCTGCGTATCCACTACGCGCGGCAAACCCTCGAACATTGGCTCGCGCGGCAGCCGCTCATAATGGATACGCTGTTGACACCATGGAGGAAGGAATTATATGGAGGAGAAGTGACGTTAAATCGGTGAAGCAAGCACTAAACTCTCCCGCATGGTGGCAGCACCGGCAGCGACCATATGGCGCTTCCCAACAATTAAGGTGTTCACATTGTGGTAGATGCAGTGATTATTTCATTTAGTATTGTGTATAAGTGTTTAAAAATGCCAGGTTGTGTTGCGTACGGTTGCACAAATAGGCCAGACAGGAAAGAACCTGGAATATCATTTCATAAGTAAGTTGAATTGTAATTATCGTTGTTGAAGTGAGCGGTAGACACCGCAAACTTTGCAGCACGTCTATAAATATTTAGTCATAGCTCTCAATGGGATGACTTTGTTCTCAAATTTTTCTTGGTGTAGTGTAGAAAATCAGCAAACTTGCTATTTTGCACATAATAGACTAGCATTATTTTTAACGAGTGTTTAAAATGAGATTTAAAGGGGCGTGTTTTACTTCGCGATTCAGTGAATTTACTATTACCATTTCTTTCGTCACGTTGCTGATTATACTGACAATGGATGATGAAATTAACTGTTATGTGAGAAGCTGTGAGTTTTATTAATTTTTTAAATAGCTATTTCAGGCCATTGACTTAGGTTATTTTTAAAGCTTCATATAAGACTTGTTTCTGTTTGTAAATACGTCTATACCTATTTTTACCGATTTTGAAATCTTTCTCATCTATTTATGTCGAAACAGGTTCATGCAGAAATAAAAATGGGCTTCATAAATAAAGACGTTATTGGCCTTTGAACAAAATCAATTTGGGGAATGTGTTTCTAATTTAGTCTCTTTTTTTTTTTGTACAACATTCCCCCCCCCCCGTATCTAAATCTAACTGAGAGATAATTTTTTTACAATTGTCCTAATAAGTAGGGCTGTGAAATTAGACAACACATCTTGATCAAGAGAATGTTCATTAAGGTGACTGAATAAACATTTTATTTCTGGTACCAGCCTACAAAATGTCTGGGTTGCTCATCCCTAGAGTGGGTCCTCTTACTTTTTTTCTGGTCTAGGACACATTTCAGACTAACCACAAGTGGTAGTAATAAAACTGAAATATCCATTCTGCATGTCAACCATGTAATCATTGTGGCTTTGACAGAATTAATTTTTGGTCCAGCCTGCATCCAAACCTAAACCCCTCAATTTGGATGTTGTATATCCCCCAAACTAAGCAAGATATCGAAAACATTTATTCCTTATTATCGAGTTTTTTCGTCGTGTTACATAAGAATCCATCATTAAATTTGACTTTTGCGAAATTTTTCTTCTGCATTTCAACTCAAGACACCTCACTTTTGAGACAGTATATCTCGAGAACTAGGTGAAATATCGAAAAATTTTACTCTTTATTTTTTATTTGTCTCGTCTTTTTAAATAAAAATTCATCATAAAATTTGACTTTGAATAATTTTTTCTTCTGAATTTCAACCAAAACCATTTCACATTTGAGACAGAATATCTCGAAAACTAAGCAGGATATCAAAAAAGTTTATTCTTCATTTTTTATTTGTCTGATCGAGTTACATAATAATCCATCACCAGATTGCGGCGTCACGTTTATCCTAGAGTCCCCTTGAGGTGTTTGTACATATTCCCCGTGTTTGTTGGGAAGCGGTCAAGCCCCCACCACTCCGGCCATGCCCCCCCACTCCTCCGCCGGCCTGCTTCACTCCCATGCGTGGTAAAGGTCTCTTGCGTCGTCTCCATATTATTCCTTCCTCCATGGTTGACACGCGAGCCAGCTCGAACATTGGCGCGGTCGAACATGCCGCGCAGCGAGCCATTCTCTGTCGGTCTCTAGGCGCGCGGCAAAGGTCCCCCACTAATTGGCTCGCGCGCAGTTGGGACGGCGGTGTCTTTCTTGGAGTTGGCTCGCGCGGCACAGCGACAGTTTACTGCCATGAACAACGAAAAGTGTCGATTTCTAATAAAGCTGTATGGTGCGAATTTTTTTTTTTGTGGAATAGTAAATGTGCAGATTACCACAACAAAACGCTGAGGGATGATGCATTGAAGGAGGTAAGTTCAGCAATGGGCTTAGGGGACATCCATAAATTACGTGAGGAGTATTTTCGGACCCCCCCCCCTTCTGGTGGGATCTGGTTGGTCCCATTAGACACCCCCCCCCTCCCACAGATCGTCTTCGCTGCTTTTTGAGACTTTTTTTTTAGGTCTCACCGACACTTTTCTACGAAATACCCCCCCTAAAGTCGACTTTCGCGCCATTTGTAGACCTTTTTTTTTAGCTCTACAGTCCTACCCAATTTTAAAACATCTCACGTGAGATTTCCGTTGATCCTCCCTCCCCCTTGGTGAGATTAGTCTGGACCCCCCCCCCCCTATTTCACCTCACGTAATTTATGAATTTATGGATGCCCCCTTACGCGTTTCCGACTTAAAGAAGAAGATGACTACGCTTCTGGCATCATACAGAAGAGAAAGATCTTATTACTGGTTCTGGAAAGTATTTATTATTTAACACTTATAATGATCCCCACGGTGTAATTTATCGATTTGTGCTATGTATGTCTACAATATAAGCCATATGGTAGACTGCAGGACAGAATGTAGCACCACTCATATTCCTACTTGCGGAAGTCTCAGTAAAAATGGTCGCGAAATCTGACTGTGCCTGCATTGCTTGCCGCGCGACTCTGGCTGGGATGCGTTGGCTCGCGCGGCAGCCGCGCTCGTCAACAGAAACCCACGAACATTGGCTTGCGCGGCGATACCTGGCACCAAGCCAGGTATCGCCGCGCGAGCCAGTGTTCGAGGGTTTGCCGCGCGTAGTGGATACCCAGCTTTACAACTCCTGTGTACCCTTATCTCTCAGACGTCACTAACTGGCGCTCGGTTTAAGTAACAATTTTCCTTTAAGGTGGCCGCTCACGGGCGATCCATCTGGCACCAGGCCTTTGGCAACATTCCATTTATCCTCGGTCCAGACTAGGGAGTCACACACGACAGATCCCAGAGCCACGCCGAGCCAGGCCAGTTCGTGCCTTCGCTAGTCCGTCACTGGCAGTGTAGGGGCTAGCACGCTGGTCTGGCATTTGAAAGATCGCCGGTTCGAGTACGCGCTAGGGCCCGGCTGGTTTTTATTTTAGTGTTGTGTTGTCCTCAAAATTGTGTCCCAAAATTAAATGACAGAAGCCTGATACAATTCTTAGTACAATATTAATTGGGGTTGGCTAAGCGGTCGCACAGAACCAAGGCCATTTTTTTCTAAATTTTTTAGGATGTAGCCTATACTGCTTCCGGAAAGTTTTAAAAGAAAACCGCAGTCATTTAAAACAATTTTTTTCGCTTTTAATTTTATTTTACAGGGGAAGAATTAAATGCTTCATAAATGAATTCTTAAAAACCATTATCTTAAACTATGAAAATTAGTAAGAACGTATAAAATACAAAATACGGTGGTGTAAGTCAATTTTCGTTGCTTTATAGAAATTAACATAATGCAAAAAGATACTGTAATAAATTCTGGAACATAAATGCTGTAATATATTCATTTTAGTGATGTCACCTGGAATCAAATTTAACACCGAGGTTATAATTGAATAAAGTCTATAAAATGGTTACATTTTACTGCTGACAAAAATGACTGAAAGTAGTGTTTGTTAAAAAAGCGAACGAACACACTAGGGTGTTTGACTTACACCGGTGTATTTATAACCAAAACTGATATATAGTGAAATATATTGTAAGAAATAAGATCTTGAATTGTTTCTTTAGAATCAATTATGTCTTTAGAAATCATATTCGGGATGCGCTATAAGTCAGCATCCAGGTTACGTTTACACAGTGAGCACGTAGGATGCGTTTACAAACACAATGATTTAAGTCTGACTTATACCACTTTGCTGATAAAAAAAAGCAGGTATTTCGTTTATCAGTTTAATTTCCAGTTCCTCCTGTTGGAAGCTGAATGAAAATCTGACTTGCTTCGTATTTTTTACCAACAGATTGAGAGATTGATTTATCTACATATGGTTTCGGTGTCTTTTTTTTTTATTGAAAATGTGACTGACCTACACCATTGTGACTTAAACCCTTCCAAATCGAACCTATCTCTGTGAGATAAAAACTTCGTAATTTTTATTTGAAGCCAATTGTTTTTGGCGTTGCACTAATTCGCTATTAATACAGTTTTTTTTTAAAAAAAATCTCTGTATACAAGAATGAAAGGACTAGGGTGAAAACGACGAACACATGAAATTCTATGAATTTATTAGCCATTCTAAACTAACTATTGGGTTTAATCTATGGATATAATAAAACTATAAACCGGAAAGTCTGCACATATGAGATATTCTTTAAAAATGAGTTCGGGTACTATTAACGCGCTACAGGAAAGAAATGAACTGTATTTTTTTAATTTGTGTCTGTCTGAAAATTATGAACAGGCTTAAAGAAAATTGACAGATTTTAACTGGGTTTCGCTTACTGTACAGTCCGTGGTCCCGCGAGTAAAATAAGGCATGTTTCATTTTGATGTGAAGTCTGAAAGCTGAGATATTTAAAACAAAAGTGTTTGCAAATTAGTGTCCACTTTTCGTTGCACGGGATATCCCGTTCCAGTCGTGGTTGGGATAGCCCACCCGCCCCTCGGTTACCTGCGTTGGCTCGGTGGATTTTGGAGCGGCCGAAAATCCAACTCGACCAGCCGAGCCACGCCAGTCCGTCCGAGTTCTCCCACACACGACGAGTTTTGGATCGGCGCGAGGACATTTGGCCTGTTGGCTCGTCCGTGTGTGGCGGCCTTTATATTACGGATTTTGAGAACTGAGGACGTTCGACCAACATTTTTACATGTGCTACTATTATTTTTAAGGATTGCAATGAAAATAAAATTTAACATTAGAAATTTTTGTTTTTGGTGCAATTCGTGTTTTTGACTGGTATGAAAAATTCGTACACGAAAATTAAAGACCACCTGCCTTATACTTAATGACTGGTGGCAGTTTTGACACCTTTTCGTCTGTTATTTGACGATTGTATTGTTCGTTATGAAATACTGTTTCACGGTATTCATTTAAATACGATTATTTTTTACCACAATTAGCGCTTTGCTATTAAATGACTACTAATACTTCCAAAAAATAATTATAACAAAACTAGTTGTATAATAAAGAAGTTTAATGTAAATGCGTATTAGGAACAAAGGATATTCATATGAATCTCAGATAGTGGTCTATATGCATGGTTTTCATTGAATTGTACAAGGGAGGCCAAGTTGATAGTATGGCACTAGATCTTCCTAAGGCATTGTCAGAGTGAGCCATAAAACAGTTTTAAGTAAACTGAAAACTATTTGGTTGGATTAAAAAGTTACTTACTGGATAGAGGAATACTTAAAGCCAGAAAGCAAAGTGTTGTAGTAGGAAATACGTTATCAAAAGAGATGGAAGTAAATATGGGAGTGCAATAGGGTAGTGTATTGGTGTTCATTTAACTAATGGTGCATTTGTTGATGGTTTTCGATCAGAGTTTAGGTTGTTTGCAGATGACAAAATGGCATATAATAGGATCAAAGTACGAGAAGACGGAAAAGCTGCAGGATGACCTGGATAGAGTATCTAAATGGGTAGGTCAGCATGGAATGGAGATAAATACCAAGAAGAGTCAGCTATTAGGTACACAAATAAAAAGCTAAAGATTGTTTATGATTCTAGGGTGAGGTCAGAATTGCTTGTTGAAGGCTTGAAGTGTAAATATCTTGGCATAACGTTTGATACTAAACTCAACTGTGCAGAGCAATTGGGGCAGGTGGTTGGAAAAGATTACAAAATCCTTTATTTACCGGAGAGGGTGATGAGAGGATGTACCAGAGAAGTTAGGGAACTGGGTTACAAAACTTTGGTCAGACCGTTGGTTCAATATGGTGGTGTAGTTTGGGACGCACGTTTTGGGTATCAAACACAGGAATTGGAGGGCATGCAAAGAAGAGCAGCTCGTCCTCAAACCTTCCATTTAACTCATGATGTCACTCCCTGGCAGTAGTTTAAAGATCCTATTTAGCTGTGTCCTTAGTATCGCATTTAATCAATTTTTCGGTGCTGTTTATTGGTCATCATCTAATATCCATCAAGAACACTTCACCAACGCTTCACACCGCTTTATCTGTTTCCTGTCTTCAAAGATTCCTAACACGTCTCTTTTGTCATATCAGTTATGTACTGTGGTAACCGATCATTTCCTCAACATTCTGTATTTAATACCGTAATATGGATCCAATGCTTCACTATCATACTTAAGGAATGCAAGGTATTTCAATCGGTAGAGAGAAATAGTGGATAGATTTTTTTTTTATTAAATAAAACACTTTATGGATAAAATATACAGATTTATTGAATTTTAAAACTCATTTCTTGTTGTATAACAAGACATAATTCAGTACTTGTAATTTATTGCATTGGTGTCACTCACTGATAGCTTCACACACCGTTAATTGTAAGCTATTTACTAAAATATACAATGATGTACAAAAAATAATTTTTGTCTGTGATACATGTACTCAAACTACATTTAAATTACAATGCACTCATAAAGAAAAGAAAGTATTTGTGAAACATACTTTGATATTTAACTAATAAATATTCTCAACAATCTCTTAGCAGCAGCCACCATACTTTTTTCCGCAAACGATACACATTTTTTAAAAAATACAGAAATTAGAATGCAATTATTTACGAATTAAAACGCACGGATAAAAGATGTATTCCATCTTCATTCATACATATTTACAAATATTCATACAGTATTTACACATTTACATAGGAACAGATTTGTGCCCCCATGGTAGGGTTCCTATTCTACTATGGGAGATATACCATTTCTTATACGTTCTAAAAAGGCCCAGTTTGGATAATTCCACCGTATTTACATTGTGAAGGTCAGATGATATCCTAAGTGTAGCTTACCATTTTCGGCGGCTTCCGATGAAGACAATGAATATAATCGTCCATCTGCAACTTTCTTGTGATAGTGCGTGCCCGTCCCATTGCCCATCTCTATGTCTCGTTTGATTCCAGTAAGAATTCATAATGATTCCTGAAGACCGTCGTGTGACAATTCACAGTATCGCGGAAAAAGTCTATAGGCTACGGAACAGGTCAGTGAATTTTAACAGAAGAAATGAGCATACGGGAGGCGACGGACGGCACCGGTAAGCTGGCGTGATCTGGTAACGGCCGGGGTCGTTAGCAGATTGTACGGAGTGACCCTTGCTGGGATCGGTGCTCAGTGATCAAGGAACTTGTGCTTTCCTTGCCACCGATATGAGCCATTTGCTGCCAAAATAGGTCTTCTGATATATGGGGACTGACCCAGGTGGAGCAGCGACACCATTGGTGCGCTTCGGCGTGATCGTGCACAACGACGGTGCTCTGCGAAGCTTGGACTAGTTTGTGGTAACCCACGCCCTTCAGAGACGCAAATTTGCTGATGGTTGGTGTATGGGGGAACACTCACTAGAGCTTGCCTCGTAGCGCGTGACCTGGTGGGCGGCAGGCAGCTTCGTGGTGCTGGTCGATTGCTCGGTCTGCTGCGTCTTTCTGCCTTGTCCCTGAGGGGGCGGGTGGCGCCGGGCGCACGTGGGAATAGCAGAGATGCTTAAGCTATACGGCCAGGTTTTGGAAGGGTCTTCGGTCTGGTCGTGGCGGGCGCTGGCTCCGCGTGCCTCCCCGTGGGCACCCTTAATGGGTGGTGAAACGCGCCTTGCTCACCGTCCCCGCTGTAATGGCGGGTAGCTCGGAAGGGTGTTCCTGCGGTGGTGGCGGATGCTGGGTGGTGTTCAGGGGGGACTGTGAGGTCTTCTTAAGAATGAAAATTTTGTTGTGGCCGTTGACCAGACCCACTGTCCCTGGTGCTCCGTGTACCGCTATAAGCCGGAAACGAAGAAACAGTCGTCGCAGTGGAAGATTGCAGTTCACCGTGACACAAGAAATGCTGACAGCAATGTGAAGAAAATGCTCATTGTGTTTTTCGGTATGAAGGAATCGTTGGATCAGAATCTTTTCCGCAGGGAAAGACTATGAATTCAGCATTATATTGCATGGTTCCAAAATGTTCGATGCCTCAGGAAACTATACACCAGTATATCTAGACTAAAATTTGGGCATGTACGCTTCAAAAAGCATTTATATAGGATCGGCGTTGTAGACGATCCATACTGTGAATGTGGTCAGGAAGAAGACGTTAACCATATATTCTTTAGATGTCCACTAAAAAGAGACATATCCGACAACCTTACTAAGAAACTGGTGCAGCTGGGGCAGCAACTGCCAACAAATGTTTCTACTCTGTTAGCCACTAGCAAATACAAAATGTTTTCCCTCATGTACTCTTTCTTACGGCAAATCAAACTGGAATTATACAAATAGCTGCATTAATAAGTGTAACAGACAAATCCTATCATTGCAAGGCTCACTATGTATTATAAGGATTTCAATGTATATCTTTAACCTGTAAAACCAGTTTTTTTTTAATTTAATTTTTTTCTTTGCACCGAAGGTAGTATACAATTTGTCATTTTAACCTGTAGAAGGAATCATGTAATTAAAACTTTAATGTAAATTTTGTAACTTGTAAACTAGATATTTTAATGTACAGAAAGTAGTATGCAATTTGTCATTTTAACCTTTACAATGAATTAAGTAATTAAAACTCTAATGTAAATTTTCTACCTTGCAAACTAGGTATTTTAATGTACAGAATGTAGTATGCAATTTGTCATTGTAACCTTGTAGTGGGTGCCTTGGTGGGCAAACTACGTTACAATTATCTATCATACCTTTATGATTAATAATTGTGGATTTTTAATTCTAATTTTTATGAAGGAGTAAAAATTTATTAATTTTGCAAGAATCTCGACGTTAGTTGGAATTTAGGAAAAATTGTAACAATATGACATTTATTTTCTTATCACTGGCGATTACAAGTCTGAGCGAATTTACCGTTAACATTAACACAAATTGGCAAAATCATAAAAGCAACGCTCAGAGGTACAATTAGCCGTCATGAGCAAGCAAACAATTGTATATTTACTTTTAAATATATCTCAGAATCAAAATGCAAGAAATAATGACAATTGGAAACAATGAAAAATACAAGTTATGACGACCTCAGACAAAGGTATCATAATACTGTGACTTTACAGTTAAAAAGAAAATCATAGGCGCCACGAATGAACAATATATCATTCGAAAATAACTAGTTCTGGCAAATTATGCCGCTAGCTCAGGGGTTTTTACAATTACAAAGTGAGAACATGGATCTATCCTCTCAAAGTCGTTTAAGGGTTCTGTTTCACGGAATGCACAATCAGATGGTTTGGTCGTAATAAGTTACCATTGTAGTTCTGCGTCTGATGTCTGCGGTGATTGGAGCGGACCCACGGTATGAGAGACTATCTCACAAGTCGGCTACAGGCATCTCTGGTCTGACAATGCGCGTCATCGCATTACCGGCTGCGATGCCGTGATAAACTTGCTCCATCAAGCCGGCAGCCAGAAGTCGTATAGCAGCAGTTGGCGAAAGAAGTCAACTTTCCAAGTCAACCTCAGACTAGACTCGCATAGCATGGACTTGAAGATCGAATTGAAGCTCGTCGCTCTTCTCTCTCGCGAGGAAACTTCTCGCTCCGCCCCTTGTAGTCTCGAAGCTCACATATAACAGAAATTCCCAGGATTTTAAGTTATACGCTCATTTGGATTGGATCTTCAGGTCGGCACCTAATGTCACGTGATATCCCCGATATCTGATTTGCCCAGCTCATATCACAGAGGTCGGACATATTCGGCTAAGTTCGCCGGGGTGAGAGCACATTCGGGTGTCGGGCGGCAGGCATTTCCCGCCAGGTGAGTGACCCATCCCCAGGGAGCAGAATGTGTGGTCCGGCAAAACCCCAGATCCGCGACCCCCTGTCCCCATGGTTCGGGAAGACCACGATTAGCTTCAAGCCTACGCAGCTCAATAACTCCTTAATATTCGCTTTACCTAGATACACTGTATGTTCACCATTTCATTACAGTCCTCACTTGGAATCTTGCGTACTTTATAAAATTACAACAAAAATCTATTTAGGTGGTCGCCCAAGATTTATGTAAATTACTCTTATATTATGACATATATAATAAAAATGCACCTTGTAACGTGGCGACAGCGCGTCATGTTACAACCTGTACAATGAATTATGTAACCAAAACTTCAATGAAAATTTTGTACCTTGTAAACTAGATATTTAATGTACAGAATGTATTATGCAATTTGTATTTTTAACGTGTACAATGAACTATGTAACCGGCCACATGTAATCTAATCATGTAAATGGAAAATGGCTAGATGGCCTGCAGGGCTGAAAGCCAAATAAAAAAGAAAAGAAAGCATTATATTGCGACTTTCTAAGACGTTTTCGCGAGGATATTCCAAGAAAAATACTGGCGCTATGAAGATTGAAAAGTTTCCACATACATTATAACAATACACCGACTCAGTTTGTTATGAAACCAAGTTTCTGGCGAAGAATTCCATGACTGTCATCTCCCATGCCCCTTTATAGCCTGACTGGAGACCCAATTAATTTAGGTTTTTCTTCCAAGTGAAGCTGAAGTTAAAGGGTAGATAAGTGGAAGTAATGGTGGTGATAGCAAGAAAGCATGACACCAGCTTATTGGCAGCCTACATGTATAATCCATCACGAATTAATTTCCCCGGCCAACTTCCTAACTACCTTCAACGTCTTCATACTACTCTAGCTATCAATACTTAATGGACACTTAAGAAACCCATAAAAGGCAGACTCCACACAGGAGGAATGTCATTCATAGGACACCAAGGGCAATTGACTCCGAATTGAGTTTGTTGTTGACGGTGGTGGGCTGCCATATAATATATTAATAGTATCTGCCTCTTTACATGGAATTAACTGGTTCGAGTTCCATTGCCTGTAAAGCCGTAATGTCACGGAATGATAAACTCGTTACTCGGAGACCAATCAGTCCGTCATGTTCAAATGCTAATATCGCGCCCTTTGACGTCGACGAGGCATAAAAAAAATATATTTTCAGGATTTTCATATTACTTAGAATGTTTTATTTTGGATGATTTTAGTGATTTTTTTTATTTAATGAAAAAACTGTTAACCCACAGGGAGCCTTCGAAAATCTGGGTCTTCCGGGTAGGACCTGGTCGTGCTTTAGTGGATAATCTGTAGGTCAACTCATCGGTTTTTGGCTAATCAGTCATTGTTCACTTTTGGTTAATTTTAAAGCATTCATCACTGATTACTTTAATTTCCAAATTCCGGCAGTACTCGCAGGTAATGAAACATTCATACATTGTAAATTTTTATGTTGCGACATTCTTATTCGAATCTGAGCTGTTCTTCCGGGAACCTTTCACTTCAACAATGAAGATCAGTAATCCGTCGAAAAATTTCAGTGTTGTCCCTACCTCAGCTAATCACTTCGGCCGCCACTGTTCTCATCCTATAGGCACTGCACATCCTTTTGAGAAAATGACATTATTTTCAGCAAGCAACTTCATCGGTCGGCGTCTCTTTGTTTCTAAATTGAGCATCATAACATGTTAACAATTACATTTTACAAATTCACCCGGTATTTCTCCTTCCTTTATGTTTGAACAAGGGTTGTAACGGAAGTCATCTTTGCGGATGTTTTGCGGAAGCGGAAGTTGAAAAATAAATTTATAATTATTTAGATATTAATATTTTAATAAAAAATAAATTTAAACTCAAAATAAGTATATATTTTATGCTAAAATTTACCTTTTTTAATAAGTAAAGTCTATTTCCAAATACTGCCATTTTGATTATTTTTTTCCTCATGCTTTAACAACAAAAACGGGGGGTGATTTCACAAGTTAGTTTATTTATTTATATAACTACGCACGTGTCTAAAAACCAATCTTTGTAATATGCTGAGTTCGTGGTGCAACTAATTCAAGCGTCAGCACAAGGCCATGCCACCACACATCTCCCCGCACGCTTTTTTTTCTTTTTGCCTATGGCTATACGCTTTGTCGACGTTGAGGTAATTAGAGGCGGGAAAGGATGGTGGCTAGGAATGGGAAGGAATTCGGCCGTGGCCTTTTAAAGGAAGCATTCGCCTGGAGTGATTTGGGGAAATCATGGAAAACTTAAATCCGGATACCCGGACGGGGATTCAAACCCGCGTCCTCCCGAATGCGAGGCCAGAGTGTTACCGCGCACCCACCACGCTCGGTTCCGTGCCCGCCACCCGCCTTCTCACAGCTATAGTGGCCCATTCACAGTACAACTTGTAGGACCTGCGATGTTCCGATTTTCGATAAATAACTCTTGGTGGGCCGTGAAAGGGGTTACAGAGCTACATGTAGGACGTGTTGTATGTTGTTGGACTCCAGGCAACCAAATAGGGACCTTGCTGCCCAACAAGCTATGGATATTGGAGGAAACTATTGGAAGAAACATCCTACGAGTGTGCGATAATGACACATGGTGTGCCGCGAGAAAGTATGAGTGAAAAGGATAGAGTGGAACATTTTGTTGGACCCCTTCTATTAGCGTGACTGGGTGAGTGCATCCTACGGTACTTCTACACGGATGTCCTATAAGTTGGTTCGTGAATAGGCCGCTTTACTTTACATGCAAGTTCAAACTTGTAAATTCGTCGCTTAGGTTCCTTGTTTCTTTTATTGCAAGATCGTCAGAAGAAAAAAAAACCACTTTGTTGTAAGATAAACAACGATGGTCAGAATCTCGTACAAAGAAAGAATAATAATATATTTTTCAATGTAAACAAAAGATCCGTTATATATCCGCATTAAAAATTGCGGATGCTGATGCAAAAGCGGTTGAAGGATTTCACGCGAAAGTTCTGCACTTGCAGATGCGGATATCCGTTACATCCCTAGTTTGAACATTGGAAATGCCTCCACGTATCACAGTAGTCACACACAATACCATTTCTTAGGGTTGATTTTTATTTTTTTTACATCCGCCACGTCAAAATCAACGATGTAACCAATGGGAGTAGTCACCATGGAGGAAGGAAGATATGGAGACGACGCAAGGGACCTTCACCACGCAATGGAGTGAAGCCGGGAAGCTGGTGGGGTGGGGAAATCGCCATATTGGTCGGTCGTAGAATCACGGGGAATAGGCACAAAAACCTCAAGGGAATCATACGACAACCGTGGCTCCGCAATTTTATGATTGATTATCATGTAACTCGACGAGATAGATAAAAAATAAAGAATAAATTTTTTTGATATCCTGCTTAGTTCTCGAGATATACTGGCTCACAAGTGAGGAGTTTCGGCTTGAAATTCAAAAGGAAACTTTCACAAAGGTCAAATTTGATGATAGATTCTTATGTAACACGACGAGTAAAATCGAAAGTGAAGAATAAATTATTTTGATATCTCACATAGTACTCGAGATATGCTGTCTCCAAATTTTGGTGGTTGTTAGGTTAAGTCAATATGTAGAACTTAAAAAAATAAAAAATAAAACGAACACTTCAAAAGACCTCATAGCTTCTGAGCTTACTCAGAAGATATTGTACTGTTAATGGCCTACGTAACTTTGCTAGCAATATCAGTGCATTTATCTTCTTATCATATATCGAAAGTCAGAAGGTTAGATGGGAATAGTTTACATCGCGAATCATGTCGTGTCACTAAATTACTAACAACTAATAATAAATAAATTGTTTGTACCATTCTGGTACACGCCGCATTTCATCCTATCCATATTTCCATTAATATTGCCGCTACAAATTCAAACTATGTGGACAGATCTAAACACATGAAATGCATCGCGCACTACATTTCGGGTAACAACAACGTTTGCTTCATCAAGTTTAGTAGTTAATACAGAACAAATTATCACAATTAATTTTGTTGTACAATTTCAGTGTAAACAGAAACTGGACAAAAGCATGCACATTCACTGTATCGCGATGTAAACTTGGCCCGCTTAAATTAGACTTTCAGCACTTGTTTCCAATAAGGCTAGCCTTTTAGGTGAAAAGTAGTGATATATGATGATTGTCTACACAACACCAACAAACATTTGAGAATGATATCGTCCTATTGAGAGTAATTAATAAATTTATAGCGATAGGCTCTGATCTTGCAGTTATCTATCAAACACTTCAAGAACAATAATTACATTGTAATTTACTTACGAAACGTTATTCCAGGTTGTTTCCTATCTTGTCTGTTTGTGCAACCGAATGCAACACAACTTGGCATCACAAAAAACTTTGAAATATTAGAAAATGAAATATATGCAGTGCAAACAGCCCAATGTTTTGGGGTGATTCCTATGGCCGCCACGCTTGCACAGTAGGAGACGAATTTTTAAATGAGGTTACACAGATTTAGCGTTATTTAGTATCCTCTACCTTCCTTCCTCCATGGTAGTCACAAGTATATACGCTTTTTCTGAGCTATAGTGCAACAAAATCTGTAATAGTACCAAATTAATTGTGCATACCAGATGTTCATAACGAACCTTGTGAGAATAGACGCCTGATTAATCAACTTCTAACGTCATTCAATTTAATTTATATCTATAACTATTTATATAAAATTTGATCAATGCAAATTATTATTATTATTTTTATATCGGACATTTTATATCAAGAATAACTCTATTTGAAACTGGTGATTATTGTAAGCACTAACTACACAGACCACCACCATATCAAAATCAGCGATGTTAGCTAATACAAAGTCACAAGTATATACTCTTTGTCTTAGCTATAGCGCAACCAAATACTGTAATAGTACGAAAATTAATGGTGCATACAAGATGTTCATAACGAACCATGTGAGAATAGACTCCTAATTAATCAACTTCTAACGTCACTGAATTAAATCTGTATCTGTAACTGTTTGCACAGTTTGATTAATATAATAGTAAAAGTTGTTTGTTTAACCGTCCTCGTGGCGTAGTGGATAGCGCGTCGGAGTTCAGTTCTGAAGGTTGCGGGTTCGAATCCCGTCGGGGACGCTTTTTTTGTTCCTTTTTTTTTATTAACCTCGTTTCTCTTGTACCATATCCTCATGTTGTTTATGGTGCATATATTAAGTGGTTTAAATTAGTTACAATCACAAAATTAAACATACAGAATATTCTGTATTAAACTGCAGCTAAGCCACTCTCATATGGATTAATATGACGTTAACTGCGTTCAAATGCCGATATTTCTGTAACTAAAAAGTATTAATTCTGATAGGGTTCTTGTTAGTTTGATAAAGGTTATAAGTTGTTGGATTAACATGGTTACGATGTTTCAGATGTATAATGATAATTGAATTGAGTGTATTTCAGGAAATTACGCTTGGTATTTAAAAACAGTCGGGCGTTAAGACAGAGGTTACAGTTGATAATGAGATATACGTTCACATTTTCCGAAACAATTGATAATGTTAGTGCTTCGAAACAGGCTGCTCAAAAAATTGCTAACTCATAGTTCAAAATTTTTCGATGAAATTACTAGGAAACTAGGAAGAGAGACACAACCACCAATGTTGTTAGGTATGGATTTTCTTTACTATAGTTTCCCTAAATCATCGTGGGTTTCCTTTTAGCTGTTTCGTAACTATCCAAATACTACGTCGTTCTCATATGTCGATGAGTTGTAGGCATTAAGGATGAAAAGAAAAAAAGAAAAAATGGAAAGCTGTATAAAATTGCTTCTAGTAGTCTCCTGTGTGTTTCATACAAACAATACGTTGCTATCAGAAAACATTTAAGAGGTTTACATTCAACAACTCGCCATCTAACCACCGGAAAAAGTACTCATTTTAAGTGGACTGAGAACCGATCCTATAAAATGTTATTACGAACGTTGCAGTTGAACTTCTAGTAGAGATAAATAGGTCAGAGATTTTAAAGAAGGCGGGTCCAGATGTACAACATGCTCAGCGAACCTGCCCCAGTTTCCGTGTTCGCCAACTCTGAATGGGTCTCCAGTGTGGCGGGAATTTGAAATCGTTTGCGTGACGTCACAACATGTGAATCACGCGCCATGCAAACACGAATGGAATATCTCTGCGGCTTGTACAAAGAGAAAACGCGTTGGAATTGGTGTCTTTTAACTTCACCTCTCTACGGCACAAACTGGCGCTTGGTTTAAATATCCATTTTATTTTTATTACACATTTTGATAACTGAGGACGTTCGACCAGCATTTTTACATGTCCTACTATTAATTTGAACGGTTATAATTAATTACATGGCTGTAATCTTGTTGTAGGCCATGTTCCGCAGTTGTTGCATAAATATTTTTGAATAAAATCCATCTTCTAACAACTGTTTTTTATTGACTTTCATCTACCAGATGCGTTTCGCCCTTCTTGAGTGGGGCATCGTCAGTGGTAAAAATTGTGGCAGCTAGCACATAGACTGACATGTGCTAGCTGCCACAGTTTTTACCACTGACGATGCCCCACTCCAGAAGGGCGAAACGCATCTGGTAGATGAAAGTCAATAAAAAACAGTTGTTAGAAGGATTTTATTCAAAAATAATTACATGTCTAATTACCATAAAATTTAATATAATGTTTTTTCTTATTTTATCAGTGAAACTGATTGTTGGTGCAAATTTTATTTTTGGCTGGAGTGACAAATTCGTACACGAAAACCATACATCCTCTGACTTATATCTCATGTCGTCACTCACTGCCGGCAGTTTGAAGATCCGTTTCCTTCATATTACACCTTTTGAATACTGTTGTTCTATTCTTTGACGGATGTATCGTTGCTTGTGAAATACTGTTTCGTGGTATTCATTCGGTCATCTTCTACAGAATTTCTTTTGTGTGTTTGTGAGGAGGTGGTACTTAATTGAACTTGCGATGGAATGCACGCTGCGCAACAACGGATTCACTTTTTGCCTACTTTTGCACACAAAACGATTTCTCCTGTGGCGTAGCCATTTTAATGTAAACAAGACAACAGTGCCGTTGACGCAGCGAATGAAATTAAGTGGCGGGTTTTACAAGCTTTGAACCTTCCTTTATCCAGTGACGTGTGGCACGTATTTGTAGCTTTCGTAGTTTGTGAGAAATAAAAATATATAATCAACACCTTCTTTTTGAACATGCCAGGAAGAAAATTGTTTTAGTAGGAAATTCATTACCAAAGAGGTTTAACTAAATATGGGAGTGCCACAGTGTAGTGTATTGGGACCGTTGTTGTTCATTATTCTAATGAATGATTGTGTTGTGGTTACGGTCAGAATGTAGGTTGTTTGCAGATATATGGTATACAATAAGATCAAAACAGGTGAAGATTGTCAACAGCTGCAGGGTGACCTGTATAGAATATCTAAATGGGTAGGTCAGCATGGAACGAAGATAAATGCTATAAAGAATCAGCTTATTAGGTACACAGAAATAAAATTTTGATTATAAGGTGGGGTCGGAATTGCTTGTTGAAGACTTGGAGTGTAAATATCTTGGCATAACGCTTGATAATAAACTCAATTGGGCAGGTGGTAGGAAAAGGTTACAAAATCCTTCATTTACTGGAGAGGTTGATGAGAGGAAGTACCAGAGAAGTAAGGGAATTGGGTAACAAAATTTTGGTCATAGTATTGGTTGAATATGGTGGTGTAGTTTGGGATCCACATTTTGGCTATCAAATACAAGAGTTGCAGGTTGTGCAAAGAAGAGCAGCTAGATTTGTTTGTGGAAATTATCGCAGGACCCAGTCAGCAACTGATATGAAAAAAGGAGCTGGATTGGCAGTCATTGGAGGAAAGGAGGATGGTGAAGAGAGTGCTGGGAATGTACAGGGCATATGTTGGTGATGGGGCTTGGAGGGATATTGGTCGAAGAATTAGGAATAGTGCATAGAAGGGGAAAGTCGACCATGACCACAAATTGGCTCTCGATTTAATGCATAATGGAGAGGAAAAATTTTCTTCTGTTGGTAAGGGTGTCAGGGATTGCAACAAATTACGAAGTGATGAATAATTTACCAAAAACGCTTAAGGAATATAAAGTTAAAATCTTTAAATCGGAAAAGTAAATGGGAGAGGAATTTAACACTTCAATTATAAAAGATAATTTTAAAAATGTAATAAAAAGGGGTAATTAGATGACTGGGGGAATTGCCACCGGAGTGTTAGTTCCATCGCAATTAAAAATTAATAATAATAATGCTTGAGGGACTATGCTCTGTTGCCGAAGATAGTCTGGTGACATTTTTAATTTGAAAAATAACAATTTGACCTATTAGTCCATACGGCCAGATCGAGTATTTTCATTACTACGTCTGTATTTGCTATTCCAGGAAAGAGACACCCCTATCCCAAGCCAGACTAGAACAGAACGCACGTGATGGCAGGGCAGGTAGAATTCAACTAGACACAGTAGGACAAGGAATCGCCAAGAACTGACGCATTGTCACATCTAAAGTAGATTGCTAGGTTAGCGGTAGGGCCCATCTGGCGCTGTCGTATTTAGGCTTTGGATGTCACATAGGCTAGTTAGAGTGAGTTTGCCTCCCATACTTGGTGAAGCTCGCTGTTCGAAGAGTTATCGTCCTTAGCTGGTTGTGGAAGGGAGTATGTTTTGGTTGAAAAGTGCAGACATGACTACGTTCACCGTTCTCACAGCTGCGGAATTAGTCGGTATTCCAGAAGTCCTGTTAAGAGCAGTAAGAAAACATTATCCAGCACAGTCTCTCGTCAAGCACAAACAGCACTCTAGCCTTCCCCTTCATCTCCGTGGAAAGAGGGTTGTATTAAGTACCAAGTTGCCTGCAGTTAGGCCAGAAGGAACTTTGTGTTTGTTCTTAAGTCTTCTTCCCCGTCTTTGAAAGTAGGCATCGTTGGCGTTAGGCAGTAATTTAACCTCCGGCTGATCAAAGGGAACAGTTGATTGGCTTTAGCCCACCGGTAACAGGAAATCTGAACTCCACCAGCGACAGTGCCCGCCTGTGTGACGTCGGCTTACACGATGATTCGACGTTTAATACTGTAGAAACTTTTTTTGTTTTTGATGCTAATTAGTCTCTCGACTGGTTTCTTCCTATCCTGAGATGACCACTTCATCGCTGCATACCCATTACAACATACTACCTCAATTATCGTCTCCATTTACGTTAATCATTTTTGTATCTGCAGTTCTTTATACCTCACTAATAAGTTAACTATTCTTAAAACGTGACTTACCTGACTGCACATTCTAACTGTAAATTTTTTCCCCAATAATTCTTTCTTCACTGATAGTTTCCAGAAAATGCTCATTTATTATATTTGTCCGCTTAACTAGCAACATCATTCGAAATCGCACAATTCCAATCGCTAAATGTTTGATAATCAATTATTATTGAACATTAATATATTCAGTACAAGATGTTTTAAAATGTTATAAACAATTATGTAAAAAGTCAGAAGTTGCCAGGCTAACTTTGTGACAGCGACTTTTCATCACATAATCATCCCCACGATTGTTTTGTGTTTTATCCCGTATTTCAGGTCTCGCATTAAATATATCACAATTCTGAAGATCTAATTTTAAGCCGTTAGTGTCTCGAAATAAATAAAAAAATGTAACCCTAAGAATGCTTACAACCACACACAAGGAGACCATGTTGTCGTTAGTTTTTGTCGAAACCTATTCCCATGGGATGTGATTGAATAAAAAAGTACAGAGTTATGATAGGCGCCACAGGAAAGGATAGAGAGAATTGGAAATGGCCTACAAAACATGTTTTAATTTTGTATTAAAAAAAAAGATTATATTTCGCATCGCTCATAAAAAAAAAAAAAAAAAAAAAAAAAAATAAAAATCATGAGGAAGACGTTTTATGTTTGTGGAATTTTAAACGTCAAAACAACAATTTAATGTGTAAATTGTCTAATTTGGTAACATTGTACCCTACTAAAGAGATGTTAAAATTATAACTCGCTCGTACTTACTTTCCCGACCTAGGTTTGTAATTTTATTCCTTTTTCTGTTACATATTGAATATTAAAAAAGGCTTTAAATAAAGAATTTATGGGTTAACTTTGTGAAATAACATTTTTTTCAGTGCATTTGAAATGAAAAAACAGCTTGCCACAAAGTCACTCCTGATCCTTGGGTGAGATTGTGACAATTTCGCAAACTCATTTCTAAGAAATAGCTAAGCCATTAAGTTTTTAAATATATATTGTTTTGTAGAGGAAGGACAGAGTAAAAAAAAAAAAAAAAAAGTGGGCTATTTCGAGGACCTCATGAAAAGTGTTGCTGCAACAGTAGAAAAACCTAAATTCTGTGACAGTCATCCCAGTTTACGGTATGGCTAGAGGTTGGGATAATAATTCTTGTCTTGTGTACGAGACGCCTGTCGAGACTGAAGAGGAATTTTCGCTGCCTGAGACGCTGCTCAAACGACACCAGGGATATTAGAACGAGGACAATAGAAATTCGTGTGACGTTGCCATGCCGTGGGGAACGCCATTTTGAACAACTGTTGTAAATGTAGCAGCTTGTGAAACTTGTGCAGGTAAATGGAATTCATTATTATTGTACCGTAGACTTAGGATTTTCGGACCGAGCGTGGTTGGTGAGCGGTTAACGCTCTGGCCTCGCATTCGAGAAGACGGCGGTTCGAATCCCCGACCGGGCATCCAGATTTGTGTTTTCCATGGTTTCCGAAAATCACTCCACGCGAATGCCGGGATGCTTCCTTCAAAAGGCCAAGGTCGAATTCCTTTCCGTTCCTTGTCCCAATCCTATCCCGCCTCTAAAGACCTTGACGTCGACGAGGCGTAAAGCAATATGAAAAAAAAAAAAATCGATCTCTCTGATATCAAGTTACGTGCGCCGTTACGAGTCGATCAACAGGGGTATCTGAGGGTATTGGAGAGTATTCAGCGGGATTTCTGTACGTCATGATAAGGGTTTAGAAGTTGTAGCCCTTAGGGGGGCGTCCATTAATTACGTGAGGTGTTTTTAACGGAATTCCGGACACCCCCCACCCCCAACCTGGTGAGATTTGGTCGAAACCGCCGCTATTGACGTGAGATTTTGATGGGAACACCCCCTCCCCCCTCTGCTAATCGACCTCTTAGTTTATTGAGACTTTTCTTTAGCTCTCCTGCTTCCGAGGGCGGTTATACCCTCCCCCCAAAGTCGGGGTCCGCGTCGATTTTAGACCTTTTAACCCCCCCCCCTCGCAAAGTCGAAATCCGCGTCGTTTGTTGACTTTTTTTAAACTGTACAGTCCTACAAGAATTTCAAAACCTCACGTGAGATTTCCGTCGAACCTCCACCCCTCCACCTTGGTGAGATTTCGCCGGAACCCCCCCCTTTTTCCTCTATTTCCCCTCGCGTAATTAATGGACGTCCGCTTAGTTTGATCGCGGAGTGAGGCTAAGGCAGAACTTGAGCAGATTTTGGATTGTAACTTTTGAGTCAGTCGTTTCCAGGCGAGGGTCCCTTACAGGGGCGGATCCAGGGGGGGGGGCTAGGGGGCTCGAGCCCCCCCAAAAGTACCCTTTTTTTTTTTTTTAGCTCTACGGATTTGAGGCTCGAGGAGGCTATAAAAACTACCTTTTTCCCGACTCAAGCCCCCCCCAAAGCCAAAATCCACTGAAGGCAAGCCCTCTGAACCAAAATTCATTCAAGCCAAGCACCCCCAAAACAAAATCCTGGATCCGCCCCTGGTCCCTTACGTCAAAGTGATACATTTACCCTTCTCCGTCAACCCTGAAAGTTTGTAACATAATCTCGTAATCACCCTGTATATCTTCTACAAGATCGGTATGTAATTTTTCTTGGAATGGGAGGACGCGGGTTTGAATCCCCGTCCGGGCATCCAGATTTGTGTTTTCCATGTTTTCTCCAAATCACCCCAGACGAAACCGGGCCGAATTCCTTCCCGTTCCTTGCCCGCAGTCCTTTCCCGCCTCTAATGACCTCGACGAGGCGTAAAGTCATAAGCAAAAAAAAAAAAAAGTATGTAATTTGATTTTATTCTTCTGCTACTATGATCATGTCACATGTAACATGATCATGTAACTTTAACACTAGATAGGGTCTGTACTGTAAAAATGCATTGCTACTTTCCACTGGAATGTATGGTATTTGACTGGAATCCTGACGCTGGAAGAAACGTTGATCATGCGGTATCCGGGTGTCGCGGAAGGAAAAGTGGAGGTATCCATCTGGCCATATGCCAAGGGCCTGTTTTAAATCTCAAACTTGTTTTCAGTGAATCTGGCGTGAAAGCAAACGATACTTATGATTCTACCGGATGCATAAGGTAAATTTGGCGGTCTTCTAGATACGTTTTGATAAAAGTAAGCCACGAATGTCTCTAGGCGAATGGTTCCTTCAAAAGGTCATGATTGAATTCCTTCTCTATTCTTGCCTCCAGTCCTTTCCCGCCTCTGACGACCTCGACGAGGCGTAATGCTTAAAAAAAAAGTTTAGTCTGGTTGTTTTTGTAGGACGGTGGGCTAACTTATTTTCTATCTAACTTCGGATCATTAAAATGAGGTTGACTACCGATTCGGGCATCCACAAAATAGAATAACTCTGGACCTAGTTGTAGAGGTGGAGTGGCAAGTTATTTTCCTTATGTGTGTCTACGTGGTGTTGTATATGTTCACATGACTGTGATGAATATAGTGTAGTATGATGTTTATATGCAGGCTAACTCTTCCCAATGTCTCGAAGGGGTACACCAAGTTTTTCGTCCCAATCCGTCAACAGTTTTGTTTGACCTCAATCCATACGCAATGAGATTTAACGGAGACGTATCGCACAGAATCTGTTGATAACGAATTGTGCAACCCCACCTCTCTTAACCCATCGTTCATGTCTCGGAAGATGAACATTTCTTCTCGAACTAGCTAACCCTCTATCTACTGGAATATCTAGACAGGTTTTATTACATTTATCTTGTGGATGTGTTTGCAGTAGGCCAACGAGACAAAAATTGAATGTTACTTGTTTTTATGAAGATTTAGCTGTTGCAGATGTTAATTAATTTGATCTTGAACCACATTTATTATTGCTATAGGAAACAAGAATTCAGTCACTAACCAAGTACTTACTGAGCGATTATAGATGTGCCTTTCAACTAAAAAGTTAAATCTTAGTGAGAGAATGCGTCATTGCAGTATTTGTTTCCTGTTTTGATATCTGTTTTTCTCTGCTGGCCCTTTTTCATCTTCTGCCTTTCTCCCGAAGTTCCTTCTGTTCGAGTGAATTATTCAGGACTGTGTTCCCTGAGGAATGTGGCCTGTTAAATTCTTTTTGTGAGGAAGGTTGCTTGGTTGTATCAGTCGTGACTTACACCGTATTTCTGCTGTTTTTTGGTTTTTCTTTGCTCCTTGTAGCTCACGGCGTAAGCTTAGTCATGATCGAACGGAACTCATTTATTTGTTTTCACCATTTTTTCAAAACAAAATAAAAACATACGTTTGACTTGATCATTGTAACCGTACTCTGGGTTTCTGTTCCAAAATCTAGGGCACATGCGTTAGCTTATTATATACAAAAAAGTGAAGAATGTTGATCGCCAGATTCCTAATTGAAAATGTTCTTGCGCTTTATGCGCCCGTGCGAAAATTCGTCGCTTCGGAGAAAGGGTATACATAAATGCAAATGATGTGATTTTTGATTCTGTGTTATCATTGCGAATAAAATACGATGAAGCAACATTTAATGAGAGATTGGTGATTTTAAGTAGGATTAAAAAATAACCAGTTCATTTGTAATAATTTTTTTAGTAGATTTTGAGGTGAAGCATAACACAGAAGAGTGCAACATCTTTGAACAATATGAAAAGTTAACTACAACAAATATCGTTGAAAATGTGAAATGTAAATTACTAAACTTCTTTGTACACAATATTTGAGGTGAGACTATTGTCATCAGAGACTTTTTGTATTCTTAATAAAAACAAAATTTCGAATTGTAAACAAACTATGCAATGTGCAATACCAAATTAACAATTCATCAGAAACTGAGAACTTAATGGTTAATATGGTTTCTAATTTATCAATTTTGGTTCCGTATGAAGGGAGGAAAAGGGTTTGCCACGAAAAAGTCACCTAGAAATAATATGTAAGATAACATATGTCTTATATGTGTAGGTGGTGGTGATGGGTGTTGATAAGTATAGTTTGTTATTTGTGTTGTCTATATTTATGAAAAGAAAAGAAGACGTGTAACCCAGTGCCGGACTATTCGGTTATACTCTCTCAAAGGACATAAAGGAAGCTGCCAAATTTTCCATCCGCGTACCTTCTAGATAGTCAGCAATATAATTCTTTTAGATAGTCAGCAATACAATTTTTTCACTGATTGTAGTACAAAGCACTGATTTGTTTAGTACCACTGACAACAGAGTATTCGTCTCGGTTATATTACAATACTACCATACTTACATCTCAGAAATTTTCCTTGTACGAACCGAATACAGTACCATAACATATTAGTCCTTCGTTGGGACTCCTCGTTAAAATCTAGGTTCAGCCACGACAGAGGTGAAATGCGTGGCAAATCGAAACGCTTTCACTAGGCAGTAAGACCATACGAATTTACTTTAGCACGAAACTTGCTGGGTTGGCAAAAATATGTTAACGCTCGCTTCTCATTATCATAAAACTCACTTCCGGAGTATTTACAGCTCACTTTATCAGAGGTGAAGATCGGGTACAAGTCCGTAAAAAATGCCATGCACATTGCCATTGGATTAGGAGACCGTCCCTTATTAGCATCAGTCAAACACTAAAATTCCACAATAAACGTTCCTGCATCCCTGAATGCGGTTTCCCGTTAGACCACGCCAAACTGAAGGAGGCTTGTGGTTGTTCAGAGCATACCTAGTCGGGTAAACCCAAATCACAATAATATAGATCCGTCGTAAACAGTAACCATCATACCATAATTACCTAGGACCTTTAAAATAATTCTATTAAACATAGGTAAGGATGTAGATTACTATGTAAATAAATTACTCACCACCATAGCATTAATTCTCAACAAAAAAAAAAAAATACAATAGCTGTAACAAAATGGATCTTAAGACAAAAATAATACATTATTCGCAAAAATTACTTTAGAAATCAGTTATATGATTCCGTGGTGACTAAGATGGCATGCAGCTTGTACGTACTGGCTAGGGAGCAAGCATAGTGGTCTGAGAACTGGACGGGACTGTATGTTTTGTGTTAATCCGGTTTTGCTTTGTATATACAGAGAGTGCAACTGCAATAAATTAACTGCAGCATTTACTCCCAACGCGTCTTGGTTATTATGTATTTAGTGTATAGTTTTCTGGCCACGTTACGGTAACGAAAGAATTTATTTGTTTATTCTACTCCGAAAAGTGAAATGTCTGTTATAATTTTACATACGCCTGGTCGCCTAGGCGCTGTTTGAGTTTATACAATAAGTACTGAGCCAATAGCTCATTCAGTTAACAGAGGCGTCTTAAAGTTCTGTCAACTCTATCCCCACTCCGGTCCCCTTACCCCTCTATTCAAATGAGAAATTTATCACTCACCGGCCTAGACACGGCGTACAGCACGGAGAGGTAGGAAGGGAGAGGGTGGTAAGGTGAGGGGAATGTGACCTTGAGTCGCCAGTGTAGAGTGAACATGATATAGTTGGTGAGTGGTAGTGATCAGGCGAGGCAGTCTGAGGGATACCGTTTCAACTTCTTGTCTGTCCATCCAGATTCAGGCTTTCCATATTTTCCAGAAATCACTCTAGACGAATGCCGCGATAGGGCCACGACTGATTTGCTTCGTGGACTGTTCTATCCGGGCAGTTCTAATGACCAACCATAATACTTGAACTAAAACAGAAAAGTAGAGCAACAAACACTATGAAGCTGAGGGTTGAATGAAATGACTATACTTAGCGTGTTAAAGTGCTCACGTAACGGACTCGGGGATGTACAACAGGTCGAAGAATATCGTTCGAACGTACTACCCATTCTGATATAGCTTTAGGCTGGTTTGCAAATGCTGACGTGTTCATCACTCTCTGTAAGCATAAAAAATGTTTGCCCAAAAATAACGCGGTTCAAAGAAGAGTGGAAACACTCTTTCCGCTACGTTAGATTATTTGGCCTAACGTTAAGCGTCCAGTAAAACAACCAAAAAATTGATTTGCTGTGATTAATGCTACCGCAGTGTTGCGCTGACGTCAACACCTCGAGCTGATGTCATTGAGGGGAATGCGGAGCTTTCACTCCTCCAAAGGTTTGCTCATTTTACGGAATTATAATCACTCCCATTCTCTCATCCATGTGAGTTATGAAGAAGTGACTTACAAGCCTTATATACACGAAACCAATTGATGAGTTTAACTGCAAATATCAAACTTATTTTAATTTTTTTAATTTTATTTAGTGCTTTATGACTAATTGACGTCGAGTTGATTAAGGCCAGGAGTGGGTGGTGAGTAAGGGAATGGAAGAAATTTCGTAATGAACCTTTGAAACAACTAAAATGGGTTAGAGAGAGCATGGAAAAGATGTCTGAACCGAGAATCGAACCCGCGCTCTCCCAAATACCAGGCCTGAACTATAGCCACTTAAACACCAGGTTCGGTGTAAATTATTCAATTGATTCATATATGCATGTGGAGTCACGAATTGTCCTTTAATTTCTAAAGTATGGTCAGCAAAACTAGTTTTTCTAAAACTGTGAAGATAGGCGGGAAGGTCTTAACGCATAAACTTTATCTGGGCATGAGCAAGATAATACTTACTTCGGCACAAGAGGTGACCGTTGGAAACATTGCACGGTTTGACGTAACCAACTATTAGTCATGTGTAGTAATTTGTTCCTAAGATGATGGACTGAAAATGGTTTACTTCTTTTAAGCCGTAAGTGGATAAATTCGGAAAAAGATCACCTGGCTCTGCAGACCGTGTTTGATAAACCGATGAGTTTTTTGTAACATAATGTACCAATCCCTTAAACTTGGTTTCGTGTCCACTGGAAAGAGAAACAGTGTCATGCGGGTGAACGCTCCACGGTTGGCCTTACATTCGGGAGGGCGCTGGTTCGATCCCTGCGTGTACCATCCTAATTTCGATTTTCTATGGATTTCAGAAAACATCCAGGATTATGCCAGATGGTTCCTTAGTAAAATAAAGCAGGATATGAAGGAGGCTGGTGAAAGTAATTGATAGAAAAATTACACTATGATCATAAGAGATTCCGCCATAACTACCTCCTCATTATGATTTTGCACTCTGTGTCTTGGGGAAGTATGTTCTAATTGGGTTAAAAAGTATTTTATATCTTAACAGGTGATATAAGCTGTGTATTATTGTATGAAGTTTCGATAAAATCTATTCATTAGTTTCTGCGTGATAAGCGAATTGTCATAATTTTTTTTCTAAATTTACAGTTTTGGACTCTATATCGTCGGGAAGTTATAAACTATTGGGAAAAACTTATCCTATATCCTGACCAAAGACATAGACTATCACTACGCACAGTTTAGTTAAAATTCGTCCATTAGATTCTGCAAGAAACGTGAACTTACAGACAGACAAAAATTACAAATTTTTCTGGTTTTGGCATCTCTATCATCAGCAGTGTCCATGCAGTTACTCTTTTAAAAAAAAAAAAAATTTGACGTACAGAGTGAACTTTTGTACAAAGTTATTATATAGCATACAGTTTATTCATATGCCAATGCAACTGTTTTATGTACATTGTATTGTTGTAAGCGTTTCGCCTCTTTCTTTGAGGTTTCGTCATCAATGAATTTACTCTATTAATTTAGTTATTTCTGATATACTGAATATTTAGAATGATGTATTATATAATTCTCCGCTGTGAACCAATTGTTAGACATTACTTTCTTAAAATAATAAATTATTATTTAATAAAAAATGCCAATGCAGATGGAACTTTTGTTTCGAATACGCTTCGTCTCTCATCGATATTTAGTCAGCGATCTACTGCTTTCCGTAATATGTTTTGTAGTTTATAAATTACGGAATGGTTTGAATATTTTTTCAATTACATTTAAATATACATATTATATTTACTTACATTTCTGTATTGAGGTTTCTACTATTTATTATTTTAACAAGCAACAACAGGAAAACTGGCCTAAAGTAATTATGTATAACAAATTTACATTGTTATCTGATTCAAAGCTGTGCATTCCTATTTCTCTTACCGAGCATTGAACAGTTTGCAACGCTCTTGCCTCGCATTCGGGAGGACGCCGGTTCGAATCCCAGTCCGGGCATCCAGATTTGGGTTTTCCATGGTTTCCGCAAATCACTCCAGGCGAATGCTGGGATACTTACTTCAAAATGCCACAGCCGAATACCTTCCCGTTCCTTGTCCCCAGTCCCTTTCCACCTCTAATGACCTCGATGTCGACGAGGCGTAAAGCACCAAGGGAAAAAAAAAAAACAACAGTTTGTATCTTGCCTCGTGTAAATGATATTCCGCACCTTTCATATCACACTCTGTTTCGTAATGCGTTTTTCACTGGTTCTGCATCTACTTGCTGCTATTAACAAGGCAGAAATGTAGTTTTCACTCGCAAATGATGGTTCATCAATAAATGTGTAAAAAGTAACTAGTGTTTTACACAGTAATGGAAAAGTTTACTAATATATTACACATATACAAGTATATTATTAATATATTAAAAGCCCGCAACTTCATTTACTTTGAATGTTGAAGTACATAAATTTTAAAAATAGTTGATTCCTTCGCTATACCTTACGAACAATAGAACAAAAAATTAAAAAATTTTAAATGTTTAAATTTTCTTCCAATTACCTGCAGCCTTGGTTTAAGTGTAGATAACCCTGCAACTATTCAAAATTGTAAAGCTGTAAATGTACAAAACACATTCGTTGATTGGAAATATGTTGGCATTATTGGCCGGGAGACCCCTAATGACAGTTCTGCCGCCTAGGTGACACTTTCAATTTGGCCGCGTAATCCACGTATTTTATGATGGCCTAACCCAGTCCTGTAATCCTATCGGCTTAAATATGTGTACCGTTTTAGGTCGATTACGAACCACGGAAACGTTATGGCGCATTTCACTTTTCATAGGTAAAGGATAAGTAAACGATTGACAAAAATTGCCGTTAAGACCATCTGGTTACCTGTAACTCCCTAAAATCTGTAACCATGATGACAAATAGTGAATTTTGTGGTCGCGCGTTTTATCTAGCGTGCTATCCCGTTAATAGGTTGAACCACTGTTTTTTTAGTATTCTCGTTAGGTTTCTTGCCAATTTATACTTTCACTATCTGAAAATGACTGAACGATTTCATCGAAATTAGGTTCAAGTGTATTTTTCCTCTTAATTTTCAACCTCTTCTTAATCATACTCGTAATTCGTCAGTTTTTTCACTTTACGGGCTTATTTAACTCCAGGTTTCAAATCCACCAGGTGTCACTTTTAGGAATTCGTGACTGGTACTGCAATAGTGGTACTATAATGTTTCTTCTTGAAAAGAAAGCCTTTTACGGTAGTTGATATCTAATTTTTGCATGGACTTTACTTCCTAAACAACAAAATTTTCCTACTTCTTGTGTAACATCAGTTCAGATTTTACGGAGCCTGGTGTCTGTGTGAGTCTGGCTTGCAGGAGAACCCGGTTTTGAATCCAAGAGTAGCCACCCAGATTTCGGTTTTATCATAGTTTCCTGAAATCACAACAAGGAAATTCCGACCTGGTTTCTTCATAAAAACTACGGTCATTTGTTTTCCACTTCAAACACATTTCGTAGTAAAAAAGACGATGTTTTGTACTGTAATTCGGAGTAATTGTAGTAAAAAAAAAACCTTAATTTGTATGTAGCAACACAAATACTGGAAGAATACAGCATGCAACCCCCTGCAGCTCAGCAGGATAGCGAGTGGTACATATTAAACTGTAAAGCTACCTTGTTTTACTACTGATTCACAGATTGGAGGGCGTTTGGAGACTTTCCAGAGGTGTTCCTTACGTTTGCTCTGAGTTGTCGGAATACAACACAGTTAAGCGGCTTGATTCATAGATTACCCTTTTCACTCTGAACTGGCGGATCAAGGTCATGTTCCTCATCTCACAATCCCCTCTATTTCTACTTCTCCGACCGAGCGTGGTGGGAGAGCGGTTAACGCTCTGTCCTCGCATTCGGGAGGACGCCGGTTCGAATGACCGTCCGGGCATCCAGATTTGGCTTTTCCATTGTTTCCCCAAATCACTCCGGGCGAATGCCGGGATGCTACCTTCAAAAGGCCAAGGCCGAATTCCTTCCCGTTCCTTTTACCCAGTCCCACCCCACCTCTAATGACGTCGACGTGGCGTAAAAAAATCTACCTCTGCGAGCTCAGCACTGTGTCCATGTTTCTCTTATTGGGATCACTGTTTTCATTCCGCCAAAAGGAATTGCTGGTTTTAATTGAGTGCTGTGTTCGTTCTGAGGTATTTGCAATAAGGAACGAAACAAGACGTTCAAACACGCATCGGAAATAAAGTGGAAGGTTACATTGCGTAAGAAGGCCCATGTCCCTCTTTTTTAAAAGTGGTTTCCAGTTTTATTTATTTTTTATTTACTAAACTGTCACTACAGTATTTAGTGCATTCAAAACTACGTTATCAATTTTACGAAAAGAAATAGTATGAATCCATATTTCTGTCAATTTTTTCTTAACGACGTTGTGATTAAGTATGTGTTGTAACAAAACAACAAGGAAAAACAGAAAAATATAGTGTGTATCTGTAATCTTTCTATATTTAAACCAATAATTAATTTGTAATTGCAGTAGTGCAGTGGTAAATGTGTAATTTGACGTTTCATTTGATTTTTACAATTGCGGTGAACCACTATGATCTTCGCTTACTGATTCTGCAGTACTAAGTCAGTTATACTTTACTCTTTAATTATATAAAATATTCCTGTATTTCGTGATTTGTTCTTAAAGTTAACGGTATAGTTTAGAACTATATAGTATGGTAATGAGGGATAGCTTCAACGGTCACTATACCACTGAATTATTTCCTGCTGAGTATTTGCCTTAAATGTCGTATTTTTAAAAATTTTCACGTTTCATTGTTCATACCCAGTGATTCCATTGCGTAAATTTCTCAATACCTTTGTACTTTCGTTCATTTTTGTTTAAATGTAAACTTTTTTTTTGTCCCTGCTGACGCGATTGAACTAATTATTTATTTTTGGGTTTAGTAAAATTAGTCAGTGATTGTGTTAGCCATTTTGGGTGTTTGTACATATACTTTTTCTAACGAAATATAGATGACCATTAAAACAAAAAATTATAATGGATCAAATAAAGAACGGTGTTAAAAATTTGTTGTGTATCATTTAAAAGGTGTAAGATTCGTTCAACTGTCTTTTAGAGAATTAACATTTTTTTTCTATATCTTTTGAGAAGAATGCTAATAATTCAAAATATCACGCCAACTGGTACAAGTTCTATATCTTTGGACTTCATTCAGAAAGACTCTTTAAATCATGGTCCAATCACTCTTGTTTTAGTTCTGCGTGATTTTTAGAAATCGTTATCGCAACAAATGGTAGGATTGTTCCTGTATGGAGACGCGCAATTCAGTTTAATACATTTCAGTATTGCAGCCGTGAAAAACAATGGAAGAAAGTTGAAAGGGTGAGGGTTGTACGGAGCAGTGATTCTGAACCCGTGGTCCGCGAAGATTAAGCAGGTGGACCTTATGCTTAACGTTATTATTTAATTGCTTAGTAAGAGTCTGTTCACTTTAATAAATGACTTTAAAACATGCTTTTAGATTATGTTATAACATAATATGTCCAAAAAGCTAATAATGTACACATAGGCAAAGAATTAGACACAAATAATTAAGTGAGTGACATTTTACTAGTCATCGGTTAGAAAAAGTATGAGAAAGGCTAGTATAGACATATCCAAAGTATCTACTTATCTAATGAGTGTTTTTTGTTTATGTCCACAGAGCACACAACCCCCAATCACCGACCTGTTTGTCGATCTCCAGGATGGAAACAGGTTGTTGGCATTGCTAGAAGTGCTGACAGGAAAACAATACGTAAGTAGCCAACATCTACTGTTTATCTTATTATTGCAATTGAAACCGCTTTTAATTTATTTTTTGTTTGTGGATGTCCTACAGAAACGCGAAAAGGGTCGTATGAGAGTGCATCATCTCAACAATGTGAATAAAGCTTTGCAAATCCTGGAGCAAAACAATGTAAGTAACGTCGTATTTTGGTTACCACTTCGTTTGTAACATTTACAATTTAATTTGATTGCAATGGAGCGCACGCTCCGGTGGCAATTTCCCTACACACCCATTTTTCCCCTTTCCTTTACCCTCCTATATTTGCCCTCTACAAATTTCAACTTTAAATTCTTTAAACGTTTTTGGTTAATTATTCATCACCTCTCTTGGTAACTTATTCCAATCCCTGACCCCATTACCTCAAAAAGAGAATCTTCCTACACCCTTGTGCCTGAAATCGTGTGCCAGCTTGTGGTCACGCTCAATATTCCCTTCCGTGCATTACTTAAGTTTTAAGGTTTACGTCTACGTCTACCTGACTCAATTCAAATATATGAAGTCTCAATTTTCACAGATCTTAGTAAACGTTTTTAAAATTATTGGATAAGAAGAAACTACGTCGCATTACTTTGTCTGTTGTCAGTAAACCACGAGCGCTGGACTTTTTGTGGCAGTTTCATTTCTTTTATAGATAATCAGAGTTCATTTATCCGAAGTAGCAAACTTTCCGCATACCTGTAATTGGTTTTTTTACAACAATTAATTGTTAGTAATGGGATTTTTCGTCATTATTAATTGCAAATTGACCCTATCGGTTCAACCAAAGGCTAGATTCTCATCATGGCTTGTAATTAAGAATTTCTCCAATGTTTCCACTGTGTAGTTAGAACCAGGGCTTGTCAGTTCCTGAAGCAGTGGGAGTATGGAGTAACTACACTCTACACAGTATTAAGTGAACACTGAGGTGTACTTAAGCACAGCTATTTATTATGCAAGAGGTTGCATACACAAAAACAGAACACGCGGTAGCGCGACACAGATAACAAAAACAAGTTCATACGCGGCACGTGGCTAGCAGCCGACTCGCTCCAAGTAGTACGGTTGTCTCCCACCTGGTCTAGTTGGCGCTCCCGTCGGTTCGATCAGGGCGCCGGCTGTGGGCAAAGAGATGAACCATGGCGTGGTCGATTGCAACGCCGACTGGTGGCGAAGATTTGTACTTTAGGCTGGGCAAGGCTCCGCCACAGGAGGAGCTTAAGTGTCGCCATCTTCTGCGATTCGTGTAAACTATGATATGTGTGTTTTTGTTTGTGAAATGTGTAGTTTATGACGCGGAGATTTGGGACCGTCCCAGCATTAGCCTAGGTGACTGCGGAAAATCTCCTAAAAATCGCGATCATGATGTCAGATATGCGGGAAGCCCCGTTGCACCTCTTTGGTCCAGTGTGGTGGCGCATTAACGCGCACATCCACACTGGCATGAACGAACTGTTTATAATTTTTATTAACACTAAAACTGCTAATTGACTTTGTAATGTCATTTCAATTGCATTTATAATTACTATATCGTCTTCAAGGTAATTATAAATCTCGTATTGTTAAGATGACAGTGTTAGAGGTTTCGGCATGAGACTGCTTTCTGATGAGCTGTTGATCCCCACTGTGCTCCGAAAACATTCGGTTCCACACGACTACTTGCGTTGTAGGGAGTTTAATGTACTTTTAGGTATTTTCGAAGTAAAAGGTAACCTCATTTTGGGTATCAAATACTGGAATTGGAGGGTGTGCAAAGAAGTGCTGCTAGATTTGTCTCTGGAAATTATCGTAGAACACAATCACTAAGTGATATGATAGAGCTAGAATGGGATTCATAGGAAGACAGGAGGATGGTGACGAGAATCGTGGGCGTGTACGAAGTGTACAAGTATATTGGTTATGAGGTGTGAAAAGATATTGGTCGAAGAATCGCCACAAATTGGCGCTCGATTTCAGGCATAAGGGAGTGGAAATATTTTCTTTCATAGGTAAGAGGGTCAGGGATTGGAATAAATTACAGAGAGCACTTAATAATTTACAAAAACGCTAAAATAATTTAAGATTGAAATTAGTAGAGGAACAAGTATGTGGGAAAAGGAAAATGAAAAAATGGGTGTATAGGGAAATTGTCACCGGAACAAGTGCTCCATCGCAATTAAATTAAACCATAAAGATCTTCCCTAAACAGCTTTCAGCCCCGGTAGTCGTTTGAAAATGAGATGCATCCGGCAACGGAATAACGTGTAACATTTACTATCGTCAAGGTTAACTTTCTCTCACTGACCGTATAAACACCAACCTTAAAACCAAATGAATACCTTATTAAACAAAAGAAATTAGGTCATCTTCTTGTGGCAGAACAACAAGTTTCCCTCGAAGCCGACAGCACAGGAACACACTCTTCACGGAATACACCCCTAGACGTGAAAAAATGAACATCGTTAATCTAACCACAAGAAGTTTGTAATTTCCTTCTCTGTTCGCTAGGAAAGGATTACAAATTTAGGTACACTATATGATCTAGTGTTAGATTCCATTCACAGCACCAATAATTATTTCAATTGAAACGTGTTTATTCATTTCTGTATGTCATCTCATGTATTGTTCCTTAATTAGGGTACTAAAAGTATCGAATACACCTAAAATTACCTTTCCTAAAACGTTTAATTTTTAACATTAGTTCCCTAATTGTCGTCACAAGCAATAAGTATACCTAATTGTGCATTATTTCTGTTGACGCTACGACGTATTTTTTCTGTGAGACTGACTGAAGAACCGTCTTGTAAAGACGAATCCTCGGGTTTATTTGGCAATACATACTAGTATGGCTCTACAGACAAATAGGTTCATTAGTAAAGTGCAATAATCAGCAGACTTCACTTTCACTGTACGATAACTCTAATAATGCCGGCCTCGGTAGCACAGGGGCTAGAGTGCTAAGGTCGCCGGTTCGAATCCGGCCGCGGGCATGGATGTTAAGTGTTGTGTGTCTGTGTGAATGTCCTGTCCGTCCTGTGGTGTCCATAATTACAAGATACTGAATATAAACACTGCATGATGACTTATTCACATTGAGCTGGCTGTATGGCCTCAGCAGCCGAAAGCCATTAAAAAAAAAAAAAAAAAAAAACAACTCTAATAATTACAGCCTCCTCCATCCTAATGCATTTCGATATAAATCTTTTCATTGTTTAATATTATTGCTATGTCTCGCCATATGTATGTAAAGGAAATCCAGACGGTTGTTATCTAAGGAAGCAACTATCATGTAATCATACAATGTATGGAATTTCAACAGTTTAAGAATATTGAGTTTTCGAATGCTGCTTTTCCATGAAGTGGGCTTGTGTTACTGTAGAGGTGTACCATGTATTTCAGTCCTGGTAGGCGATCTGTTACACAGCCCATGACTAATACAATCACTGTATAAAACGTTCTCGGGGTTCCCACCGGGAGAGCACATCTTACAGGTGCGACGTTCCAAAATCAGATTCCGACTTCATATTTCGCCTCGGTGGAAGGCCAGAAAACGTTTTATAGTTTATATAGTATCATAAACATCAAAACTGTACCTAATTATAATGTTACCTCTGTTGTTTTGTTACAGGTGAAACTAGTCAATATCAGTAATAACGACATAGTCGATGGAAATCCCAAGCTCACATTGGGTCTGGTCTGGAGTATTATTCTTCATTGGCAGGTGAATATGTGTATATTTATGATCTCTAACTTTAAGATTCATCTAACTGAAGTTCTTGCATTCTTAAAACAGACTTCCAAGTCGCACTTTTATTATTAATAAAATTTATGAAAAATACTTGTAGAAACTGTAGACGAGATACTTTAGTATTAGTTGGTTTATGGTATATGAAATCTCGGTCTTTCTCATTGATTCTTATTTTTAACAGTTACTCTATGAAAAAAATGGATCTATTTTTCTTCGTGTAAGATTTGAAGCGGATCTTCTCTAAAGCAGTCCTCTTCAGTATGTGTTGTCGGTAATATAATCGTTACTTGCAGCGAACAATTATTGGAATAGAGGGAGTTGAAATTAAACCAAGTCTTACCGTACGTCGCATTCTTGTCAGTCACACGTTTTCTTCATCGTCGATTTAATTCACTCTGCGATGAGATTTGGATGAATTACACGATACTTTGAATTGTCATCAACATTGTACTATAGCTCTGTAGATAGGTTTTAAATACGTAACAGAGCGATTATGGTTTGTGATTCACCAACTATCTTATACTGCTGGACAAGTTAAGAAGGACGAAAATATCACCACTGGGACTCGACCCTGCTAACTTTTTTTCTTTTCTACTTAACGTCTCTCTAACAGCGAGGTCTTTAGAGACGGGAAAGGATGGGGGGCAAGGAATGGGAAGGAATTCGGCCATGGCCTATTGACAGAAGCATCCCGGCATTTGGCTGGAGTGATTTGGGAAACCATGGAAAACCCAAATCTGGATGCCCGGACGGGGATTCGAACCGCCGTCCTCCCGAATGCGAACCCCGCTAACTCCGTGTTAAATTTCAGCACTGTGTCTATGTGACTCCATACCCAAGGCGGCTCTGATACGGATCTAGCATATGAGAAAATATAAGGCGTAGACTATTCGTATAGTAAGGGCCGTTTGCTTCTATTTAAATATTGCCGGTTCTGAACGAACTTGTTTGCATGAAGTTTCATGTGTTGATTGTTTATATTCAGTGGCCGTTTCCCTGTTGGTGAATGCAGACAAGTGTCGTTGCTCGCGCTCTCGCCAGTTGCTGTGTGCAATGTGCAAAAGGATCATCAGCTACCTAAATTCATCAAGAGCTGTGTCTAGTTTATGGACCTACCTAATGAGTTCAGGAAACGTTAGACAATGGTATCAAGACTTCAAAAATTCCCACTTTAATGTACATGATGAAGAGCGGAGCGGCAAACCCTGTATCCATTCCAGACCTATGAAATCGTTCAACAAGAGGACCATAAATGCTATCTGATTGACGATTACTGCTCTGGCTGATCAATTGAGCTTAAGACCGTCATTGTAAACTGGTTCAATTCTCGTGTGGAGAACTACCATGCCAAGGGGTAAAAGAATCTTTTTCTTTTTTTTTTTTGCTTATGGCTTTATGCCTCGTCGACGTTGAGACCATTAGAGGCGGGAAAGGACTTAGAGCAATGAAGGGGAAGGAGTTTGGCAGTGGCTTTTTGAAGGAACCATCCTAGTATTTGCCTGGATTGCTCTCGGGAAACCATGGAAAAACTGAAATCTGGATTGCCGGATGGGGACTCGAACGCGCGTCCTCCCGAATCCAAGGCCAGGGCGTTAACGTTCTGGCCTCGCATTTGGGAGGAAGCGGGTTCGAATCCCCGTCCGGGCATCCAGATTTTGGTTTTCCATGGTTTCCCCAAATCACTCCAGGCGAATGCCGGGATGCTTCCTTCAAAAAGGCCATGGCCGAATTCCTTCCCGATCCTTGTCCCCAGTCCCATCCCGCCTCTAATGACCTTAGCCGTCGACGAGGCGTAAAGCCTTAAAAAAGAAAGCATTCACCACCACGCTCGGGAAGCATGCTGGTGCAGCGTTACGAAAAGTGAACAATAATCATATGGAAATGTGAATTAGGTTTTTAGGAAACTAAAAACATCAATAAAAACATTTTCTAATGCATATGCAATCTTGGTGGTCGGAATTATCGAAAACGCTTTGTGCCCACAAGAAAAATATTGCAGTAGCAAAATTATCAAGCTCAGCAGAGTCTGTTCAATCGACGAGCTTCCGCAGCGTAATAATATAAGTTTTATTGCGCTGATAACAATTTTTATCCAAACGTTACGTCCTATTTTTAACTTTCATAGCTACACTTTCGATCAGACTGAAGTGTTGAACTAGTGCTTTTATGGAGTACAATAAAGCAAACTGTCGATCAAAAATTGATTCCAGTCAGCGTCTAGTCGGAATGCTATGTCTCCCCATGCACAGAGAATCAAGGCAAACCTTGTACTTTAACTATCACGACCGACTGGGCAAACATCGTCCTTAAACAGTAGAAAAGCCCTCATCAGGTGGTTATTAATTAATTTTGGACTTTTAAATCAAGTCACAGGTCGTCAAATTTAGCTACTGGGCGTATCACCTTCGTCGGTGTCAAAATTCCTCGTCTTATTTTTTTTTAATGCTTTACGGTTCGTAGACTTTGAGATTAGTGGGCAAGGAACGGGAGTGAATTCGACCGTGATGTTTTAAAAGAATCATCCAAGCATTCGCCTGGAACAATTTCGGGAAACCATGTAAAACCGAAGTCTAGACGGCTGGATCGCAGCTCGAACTAGCGTAATATCAAACGCCAGGACTTTGGTACAATTAAGTCGGCCTCAACCTTGCTGACGCGCAGTCTGCATTGGAAGTCTTTAACGTCTCTTAATAGCGAGGTCTTTAGAGACGGGAAAGGATGGGATGGGGGGCAAGGAATGAGAAGGAATTCGGCCATGGCCTTTTAAAGGAAGCTTCCCGGCATTTGCCTGGAGTGATATGGGAAACCATGTAAAACCCACATCTGGATGCCCGGACGGGGATTCGAACCGGCGTCCTGTCGAATGCGAGGCCAGAACGCTAACCGTTACACCACCACTCTCGGTTTGGAAGTCTAATGTACTGTGTATAAAAGTGAAAAGAGAAAAGGTGAATCCCGGTGCCTTCTATTCAGGACTGCTCTTCCGAAAGACACGAAAACCGCCGGTTTTTATTCCCAGTCTGCGGGATGAATGAACATCAATAAAATAGTAAGCTCTCACTCCACATGGTTTGCGCAGAGACATTTCGTATCGGCACAGGTTTTGTGGCACACAAACTGGTGATCAGGTGCTGTCCTACCCTGCTAGTCAAGTACTAACTGCCGAAAACTTTTCCAGCACCGGGTCTCGAACCAGGTAACCTGTGTTGACCATGACCACGAGGCGCATCAATAAAGGATTCAACTGATACTAAACAATATGTGCTGCTAATTTCAATTACTATTATGTCCTGTAAATAATTGTGTTTACTTAGGTTTACTATGTATTTGTAACACTGAAATTCGTTAATGGTACTTCTAGTAATCTGCAGATAATTTAAGACAAGTATAAAATTATTTAGAATTACCAGCACTCATGACAGGACTAATGCGCCATCGCTGTCAGTGTTTCGATGAGATGCGTGGTTGTTGCCCTTCAGAACAGATCTACACTGATGAACCAAAACACCACTGCCCGCCGCGAGACTTAATGATGTCTGGTGATGGTAATGAAACTATATAAATGGAGCATAGACGCTGAGGGTTCATTAAACGACGATACTTGTGGAAAATGGGGAAATCAACTGACATAAGATACTTTGACAAAGGACAGATTGTTATGGCCTGGCGCCTGGAAACGAGCGTCTCGGATACGGCGAAACCGGTTAGCTGTTCGCTTACTACCGTAGTGAACGCCTATGGAAAGTGGTTGAAGGACGATGAAACCGTGAATAGGTGACATTGTGGTGGATGTCCAAGCCTCGTCATAAAACGTGGAGGTTGGAAGCTTGCCCACTCTGTAAAAGAGGAAGGGGTGATCTGAAGGTGGCTTCCCACGGCCCATGCATTTGTCGGCCGCGCCGGTCTAGCAACAACAGCGGGCCACTGGCAGGGATGGCGTGCCTCTATCCGTCACCTAGTCAGTAAACTTCCCGGGTGGCTGGAATGGCACTAAGTAACGTGGTGAAGATGTGGCTGCTGCGAGTTGGCGAGGGATAGTCTGTGGCGCGTGCTGATCTGTACAGTTCTTCTGCATGACGCGGCTTACAAAACCACGGGCCGTGGGAAGCCACCTTCAGGCAGATCAGACGATACATTGCTGGTGCAGTCACAAGTGTTTCGAAGCACAACGTTCAGCCCACATTGTTGAACATGAGGCCCCGCAGCGGACGGTCCCAATGTAGTCCCATGTTGAACCAGTGACATCATCAATTACAATTCCAGTAGGCACAAGATCGTTATCGGACCCTGAATCAATGGAAACGTGTCGCCTGGTCGGCGAATCAGGTTTCTTGTTACATCAGGTCGATGGTTGTGTCCAGATTCGCCGTCATCCAGGCGAACATGCACCACACCACGGACGTAGGCTGGTGAGGGCACTGCTATGCTGTTCGCCTTGGCTTCCATGGGACTTGTAGTGGTGATCGAAGGCACCATGGCAGTTGCGGATTACGAGAAAATTGTTGAGGTCCAATTGCATACCATTATGCTTCATGTCTTCCATGACGGGGACGGCATGTTACAGCAAGATAACTGTCCGTTTCATAAGGCCGAATCTTGCTATAATGGTTTGAGGATCATGTTAGTAAACTAATCAAATTCACCTGATCTCCACTCAATACAACATATCTAGGACGCTATATGGTGCCAGCTCAGCACCCACAAACCACCGGTTCTTATCTAAAGGGAATTGCATGACCTGTAAGTAAACATTAGGTACCAGATACCTACTGAGAACGATTTTTCTAATTCATGCCAGACCGAATCACTGTTGTATCGCGTCCCAAAGATGGACCAACACGCTTTTATGTAAGACGAAAAAGGCTCAAGTCCATAAAGCGTCCCAACCGTATGGCGCAAGATCTTCAAACTGACAATAACTATTTTAAAGAACCTGATATAAAACTTACAGCTGTGACATACCTGAGCCGCAACACCTAACCGTCTACTAACTTCACCATCCTTTCCGAACATTTTGGGGTCGGCTGCCTTCTATGAATTTTTATTCATCGTTAACGTCGTCAAATTTGGAGCTATTGTTTTACGTCCGCATGCCCTAGCTGAAGCCAAGCATTTTGTACCTACTGCTATTTCGTACTAATGGGGATGTGAAGTGTTTCTATCTGTGAAACCTGTAGCTATATTCAGAGTGTGATAAGTGTTTTTTGTTTGTAAAATGTGTAGTTTATGGGGCGGAGATTAGGGAGCGTCCATAAACCACGTAGCTCCATTTTGGCCTCCTGTGAACTCCCCCTACCCTCCACGTAGCACGTAGCTTTTTTCCTTTTTGGTTCCAGTAGACATTTTGTACTGTTTTCTCTTGTCAGGATATCGTAGATTACATACGGAGATAATTAACTGAGGGAAATCGCATGTTGTTGTGTGTTCTGTTCCTCATTTTAAATGTAAAAAATGTTATTAAAGGAAAGATACGTCGCCTGGCTCGGCCCCCCCCCCCCTCCACCCCTCACGTAGCCCAGCGTAGACTTCCAGCCAACCCCTCCCCCTCCCCCTCTGGACTTAGCCACGTAGTTAGTGCACGCTCCCTTAGGGACAGGCTCCGGCTTTTGCCTTGATGGCTGCGGACCCTAGTCAGGACGTCCTGTACGCGGGAGTCCGGGGCTCGTGCCCGGTCCGTCGTACTTCCCCAACCTAGAGTTCGGCACCTCAGCACACTGAGCCACAGTGACGTTCAAACCGTCTACGAACTGGGACATGATAAATGTGTGGACTCATGCACAAAAGGACAGTTTAGCATCTTCACACCAACTGTCCCTTATGTTTATACTCGGACAGCCCAGATAAATTTGTGAAAATTTTTATTTTTTAGTCTTTTTTACCTGTAGTTTCTTTTAAACGTAAGAAAACTGATAAACACTGCATGCATTGCCATAAACCAAGTAAAACTGAAATATCACCATCTTTACGAATGAAACCTCGTTATCGTTGATACTACAGTTGTTAAAATTATTTTGAATCGTTAATTAATGGGTCCATGAAACAAAAAGAGTGATATTATTCAGTTAGTTACACCACTTAATGTAGGTAATTATTTAATTTTTCATCTATCTATATTTTTCCTTTTCTTTTTCTCCTTATTTGTTACCAAGCCAGGTGGATGTGCGGTAACTTTAGGACCTAGCATTTGAAAGGAAACGGTTTAAAATCCAGTCCGTCCATCCAGATTACGGTTTTCCGTGGATTCCAGAAATCACTTCAGGCAAAAGGCGGTATGGATCCTTAAAAGATCTTGGCCGAATTCCTTCCAATTCATTGTTTCTAATCCTGTCCCACCTCTAATGACGTCGACGTGACGTAAAGCCCTAAAGGGGGAGGGAGGGAATTTTTTTCTTTTCCAATCGTTAGTTACAAATGTTTTCTGATTGACTTTATTTTCAGTGTCAAGCATCTCCTACCGATGTAACTATAGATGAGAAATTAAAGCAGAGTAGAATGCTAAAATCTGGAGTGTTGCGGCGAGAAAAAAAACTGAAATCTAATTTTTAAAACTGTGCTTCTCAAATATTGTGGAGCCTTGTTTCCACGAATGTCTTTGAATTATGATAAACATAACTTTCAGTATTTTGTGTGCCAAATGAATCCTCTGTAATAAGGGGGCGTCCATAAATTACGTGAGGTGAAATGGGGGGGGGGGGAGGTTCGGCGAAATCTCACCAAGCAGGAGGGGGGGGGGGGAGTCAACAGAAATCTCACGTGAGGTTTTGTTGGACTGTAGAGCTAAAAAAAAACTCAAAAAAGTTGCGAGGGTGATTTCTAGGGGGGGGGGGGGTCGGACCAGTTCTCACGAAGTCCCACAAGAGGGGGGGGGGGAGGGCCGGAAATCCGGAAAAACACCTAACGTAATTTATGGATGCCCCCTAAGTAATCAATCTGACCACTACAGTGGTGCGAGTACGTTCATAACAGAGACAGATTAAATGAGCTTACTAGGGCATGCTTTCGAATAAATGTTATTGAATTACTTGTTTGATTACGTTTTGTTTTGCTGCCGAGGTTTTGAAGTCTATACATTGTTTTCATTTTGTTACAGGTCCACTACCACTTAAAGGATCTAATGTCGGATCTGCAGCAAACCAATCTGGAGAAAACGCTGCTGGCCTGGTGCCGACAGAATACCAGGGTGAGTACTTCACTTGGCAAGCTTCATAGTGGGAGGTGCAGGAATTTCTTCCGCGAAGAGAGAGGTTTTTATCCATTCATCTGATCAAAAAATTCAGCTTTACAACTTGTTATGAATTTCATAACCATTACAGTCTACGTCCCCAGTTATCTGATTCACATATTCTAACGTTAGTCTTTCTCCATAGATTCTTCCTTAGACTGTTCCCTTCACTAGCAAATTAACCATCCCGCATGTCTCAAAATCTGACTTACCATCCTGGGTGTACTTTATGTTAGACTCCTCCACAATCTTCTTTCCTTACCCATCATTTCAAAAACACGTTTTCTTCGTACTTAATCTGTCCACTTAATTTTCAACAGCCTTCTATAGCACTCTCTTCATCAGATGTTCCTTAAGTCAATGCTTCACTACAGAAAGTGCTGGGTTCCGTTCCTAGTGTTTCTTTATGATTCGTAAATTAACAATTTAAACAGATTTTTCTTTTTCGAGAAGGCGGCTTTTTTCTTTCAACATCGTGTTTGCTTCGGCCATCAGTTATAATTTTACTACTGAGTAACATAATTCACTTAAAATAAAAGACATGGCATTATTGGTCGGGAATCCGCTGGTTTGTCAGAGTTCCGATTTGCCGCTTCACGGAAGCGTTCTGGCGTACTTCTCATTGCATAGCATGCTCTTCTAGAGGTGACTATCGGATTAAGGGCATTTCCAAATTACCTCACAGGTAGGAATTTGAACCGGGGACCTTTCTATCACGAGCCAGAAGCCTTAACCACTGAGCCACCAGACAGCTCAAAGAATTCACTTACTTCTCCTAATACACCTGATTCCATATTTATATTTAATCTATTTAACAACTTTTGTATTGCTTTTGTTTACGTTTAGTCTCAATTCATATTTTGTACTATTTAGTTAATGCTGTTAAACAATATTTCAATATCCTCAGTCTGTTCTGCTAAGCAGACCATGTCATTAGCAAATCGTAGTATACCGATTGTTTCTGCTTTAACAGTTATGTTTCATTGAAAATTTTTCCTTCCTTTATTGCTTCCTATAAGTATAAACCGAATATTAGTGGTGTTTTAATTCCTTTTTTAACCGATGCTTGTTTCTTTTTACTATAGCCACTTGATTCTTATATAAATTATTCTTCTATTTAATATTTTTACTCCTGACTTCTTCCGGATGTTTCGTTTAACATTTTCTAAGAGCTTTTCCTAGTAAAAAATGACATAAAAGTTTTTCGTAAATTATCGTTCCAGTAGGAACCATAAAGCCAGAATAGCTTCTTTTGAACACAGGATTTTCCTAAATGTAGCCTGACCTACGCCAAATATATTTTCTACTATCCTTACTATTATTCCGTATATTATACTAGTAAATAATTTTGATTCTTGTGATATTAGACTTTTTGTGCAGTAATTTTCACATTTGTCAGCATGTCTCTTCCGGAACATGAAGACAATACTTTCATACTTTTGATACGAATTTGAACAATTTTTTTATACCTTCTATTCCTTGAGATTTTGGAAGTTCTGCAGGATAATCATTGATTTCTACTATCTAGTTAGAGAATCTTGCTAAATTTGGTTTAGAAATCGTGGATCTCTAATTCTAATGTTATTACTGAGATTTCAATCAGCCGTAAACTTCTGTAGTACTCGAACCCTCAGATTTAATCCATAAACAGATTATCAGAAACTGAGTGGAATAAGATGAATTTCTTTAGCAGGCAATCACGCAATGTAATGTATTGCATGCGACCACGAGGTAAATATTCAGTTATTAATAACATAGAAAAAATAAAAATGAAAAACTTGTGTAATTCAACCTGAATCAGTAACTTGTGAGACGATGATAGAGATTTGGTCCTTCGGGAGACTTACTGATGGGTGTCCGATAAGTTATCGGCCTGAAACTGATTAAGTGAGTAGTGGGAGAGAGAGTGTATGTGCCCAAACGTGGGAAACCTGTGTCAACCCTCCTCCTCCCTTCCTTCTATTCATTCCCTCCACATATTTTCCTCCCCTCATGCCCCTCACATCCTAACCCTCACCTTATTCCCCTCCTTTCCTTCTCCTCCACTCCCTCCTTTTCTCTTTGCCTTCACTGACCTCCTCTCATCTCCTCCCCTTCAATCCCACCACCTTGTTATAGGCATTCTTAGGACGTCTATTATTTTTCTTTACATCATAGAGCACTGTGTAACATGTCTGTATTTCAACTACCTTGAGGTTTCTGGACTATTAATTGTTTCATTCAGGCATCATTAGACAAGTTACATGCGATAAAACTGTTAACTGCTGTTTACTAGTACTAGTTATAATATTTAGTTTGTGGAATAAGTGTTTCTGTAGATTGCAAGAAATATGCATTTAGAGGGTAGCAATTTGCTGTACAAAAATAAAGATTCATGCACATATTTATTTGCAGACGAATTACGCTCAGTACCCCAGCATCTATTAATAGGACTCCTCGTGTTTTTGAATCTAGAATGATAGGAAACCCAGCCACCCTCATGCACAAACAGTGCGGCGGGCTCTTAAAATAACACTACCCCACATGGGTGGTACAGGGACAGAATCAAAACAATATTTCGTGTAATTTTGCACCAACATTTTCTGACCGACAATTACATGTGAGGGAGTGAGGCAATTCCTACACAAAATCTCATGCAACATAGAACTGTGTCTGAGCTCCACCATTTAATTACTCTTACTATTGAAGTATTCAAGCTAGATTTTTCTAAAACAGATGATAACTGGTACATATCCACAGATGGGGCAGGTACGCCACCATCAGAACACAAGTATGCTTGTGAATAATGGAATGAGCGTATGGGTAGATAAATGAGTGTGTGAATGTGTATAAGATGATATATAATATAGCGCTTATCCATGTTTTAGTTTGCAAATAAGAGTGCACTAGGGGGAGAGGGGTCAATAATATATATAGCTTTTTGTAATTAAAAAAATTGTATTTACATATTGTGTATTCGTTTCTTTTGTCCACAATTCGACATCTAGAGTATTTGTCTGGGATTGATAAAAAAAAAGTGTGTACATAGATCAGATAAAGGAAAACCTTCCTAAACGTGTAGAGGTTACGATATACTGTTTAATAAGTGTGCGCCATTGAACTAACGTATGCAAGATATCATGCCTCATTTCGAGAGTGCAAATATTTATATCTAATGTGAACTGTTTACCCAAAGCAGTTTTGGTTTTCATCATACTTCTATTAGGAACCTTTTAAGGTTTCCATCGTGGACTTCACTGTAATCTCACTCGTCCCCATTTCGATTTATTTTCTCTAATTTCAGTTAACGCTTCCTATCTTCACAACTGAAACACTATCACCATAGCACAGAAGGCGAAATTTAATCAAAAAACGTTTGTTACAGTTGGTTCTCCTTTGTTCGGTTCTAAGAGAGACAGATTGCTAGGAGTCCTACAGCCATCTGTACAAATGACCATATTGATTAACGGCAAATAGAAAGTGAATCCTTTCATTTCTGAAGAAACACAGAAGCCTAATTTCACAAAATGTGTCAATGAGCGTGCGAAGAAAGACTTAATATCACCACATGTAATGCTAACATGGAAAACCTCAAAGTTAATGAAAAAACAAAACGATACGAGCCATGTTTCTTATCAACGAAAAGCTATTCAAAACAATTCAGTGACACATTTCGACAACTTGATTACATACAGGGAGTACGTGGCAACAAGGAGATCGTCCAGTAAAACCGTAAAGTCCACTGTTAAATGTATGTGGATTTATGAGCACTAGACACGCCTGAAACTGTCTTCGTCCTGCAAACAAACCTACAACTTCATTGTAAGACTCCCTCCTCCCAATTTTACCAAAATTATGCCATGATTATTGTACAGTTAACTGTCATATAACGTGACACTGTAGCAGTGACCATCGACCAGATGAGCATGTGTGCGAGGAAGTCATCTTGCTGGTACCGGTTTACGGCACCAACTGTAATCATCAGCCGCACCAGAGGATTTTGTTATGTGGGTGAGTTGTCTTGCTAACAATATTTTGCTGGAACGCTCGTCAGAATTGAGCGTCCAATCTCAGTTACAAGGCATGGATACACCTACTACGAGAGGACCCAACCAACCTTCGGGTTTAGGGCTATATGAGTACATAGTATTCGTAAGGAACCTTGATTTGCGATCAAATGGGGATCAGCATTAGTTGTCAAAGAATGTAAATTTTGATGTAACGAGAGCACACATCATACACCGGAAGGAGCAAAAGTGGAGATGATACTCAGACCACCGTCTAGTCTTATATATCGTGAGCCCAGCTGTGCCAGCGAAGGTTTTTCAAATTATTGTAAAAAAAAAAAAGTGAAAATTGTACACTTTTCGTAAATTATTATAATTTTTGTATACATTATATAAATTTATCACAACATCGAATCCAGTAATAACCCCGTCGCGCAATAAACTGTTGAAATATCAATTCTGAGTCTGCTAAGGATGGATGATAAGCTGTATATTCCCCTGATAAAATAGTGACGATACCAAGAGTACGGAAACCGCAAGATAATTGAAATACCTTAGACATCCCACCCAATTATGTAACAAAAATATTGGGGATTCTGAGAGATCGTACAACAGAGAGGAGATGGGAAATGGGTGAGCAGAAATGGGGGTTGGGGAAAGAGAAGGCGATGGAAGTCATTAATCATTTGGTATTTTCTCACGGTTGGTCTCGGACTGCCTTTTTTCCACTACTCACATGAGTTAAAAGCAAAGTTGTGGTCAACGTAGACCCATCTGAGAACCATATTTCCTCCAGCTACGTTCTAATTTCTTATCCGCATTAAGGGATTTCTCAAGGGTGTTAAAAAATGAGATGATAGCTCGTATATCAGGAAATGGGTAGCAGACGGAAACATATTCCTGTGAGGTTACCTCTACTAGCCTTCTTGGGCGGGTATCTCATTCAGAGATAAGGTTCGTTCCAAAATGTAATTTTAGACAAAATTTTAAAAAGGGCTAAATAATTGTAATCAGTTTTCGCTGGGTTATAAGGTTTCGTTTTCCTGGTCAAGCCAGGAACTTGCGGGCGTCGCTAGTAGTCAACAGAGACTGGAATATCCTACCAATAATCAATCGCTCAACGGATTATATCAGTGCGTTGCAACTGTTACTATATATGAGTGCAATTTCCAGCGAATGTAATTGCTGCATTTGTAAACGGTTTCCACATAGAAAAACCATACACCATTTTAGTAATTATGAACATTGTCACCTTATCCTTCCATTCACAAAATATATTTTCTCAGTCATTATTAGTTACAAAATTCCAAGAAAAAAATTGTTTCTCGGAGTATAATGGTTTCTGAAGCAAAAACTCTTTCAGTTTGGATTTAAAACGGTTAGGTTTACGTTGATAAAGTTTTATTTCTTGGAGTAGAACATTGAATAAAGATACTCCAGGGAATGTTATTCCCTTCTGTACAATTGATAATGACTTGTAATCTTTGTGAATGTTATATTTATTCCTAGTATTATAGCTATTCATGTCAGCGTTAAGATTGAAGTGTTTAGGATTTTCCATTACAAAAGATAGTAGTGAAATATATATACAGTGCTGAGTGCTAAGTATATTGTAAGTATTGCAAGATTCCTAAACAGATTTCTGCTCGACGTCCCCGGGTTTGCTCAAGAAATAATTGTTAGATCACGTTTTTGTGATTAAATACCCAGAATGAGATCACATAAGCGAGCAGTTAATGAAAATATGCAAAATTACCAACTTCCTTAATTTGAAAGATCAAAGTTTAACGTCGAGGCGTATGAGACGAATGTTGTATTATACTTCTTCCAGAGTCCCAGAACGCCAATAGTCTATACTACGCTGTTTATTACTTGCTGGTGACAGGTTCGTGATTCTGCTTTGCTGTGACCCTGTGTGATTATGGGTCCCGACATCCGCTTCAAGACAATAGCGCCGCAGGCTTGTGTACAACGCCCTTATTGCGCCAGCTCACCCTAGACCCATTGCGATGCATATTTCCGAACTCATCCTCAGAGCCCCTATTATAGCGCCATCAATTTCAAGAGTTCGAAGACGAGGAAGTTATTAGATTGCATGCCGTAAAATATTTCTTTGTTTCTTCTTTAATTAATAACTTTTCTCGGCAAAAGGAAATTCAGTTACACAAAAGCAGTTGACACCACGGTATCCGACGTACGAGTATTTTAATCACTATACCTGATAACACCTCCAAACAAAACTGTATGAACTTGGATGCGTTGGAAAAGGATTAAATTTTTTTGGTCTATATGTTTAAGGAAATACACCCGCCAGTGTGGCACAGTGGATTGAACTAGACTGGATCGGGGAGGTACAACGGGGTCGGGCACAATCCTCGGCTCCCACGTACCAGCTATACTGACTGAGGTTTTAATCGGTTTTCCGAGGCCGTCAAGGCGAATGCAGGGACAGTCCCCAGTCTCCGCCTCACAAACTAGACATCTCACAATCAAAAAATACACTTATTACAGTCATAACATAGTTACATATTTGGCAGACAGATGGCAACACTTCACTTCCTCTATTAGTTGGTACTACGCCTTGGCAGTGGGTATAAAATGCTTGGCGTCTGCAAGGACATGCGGCCATAAAACCAAAGATCCAACTTTGACCATGTCAGTCATCAAAGGTAGCCTACCCTAATTTTGGGCAAAGGTGGGAAAGAAGAAGACATTTGAGGAAACACATTGATAAATTTATTCGGTTACAGGATGCTTCCAGAAGATTCCGGAGTTGATATGATGCAAGCGATCGGTTGACGCGTCTATTGTTGGTGAGATTTGCACCGTCGCGTGAGATTTACTTCGCGATTTATTGATGACCCACCTGAGAGAACATCGCAGGTGTGTCACATTTTGCTTCTAAATCAGATTTTGTTGTTGTTATTGTTGTTAGGGCCATTTTTACTGGTCGTCAGAGCCAGTAGAGGACTGTAGGCGATGAATGGGAAGGAAATCAACCCAGGCCTTCATGAAGGAACCATCGCTACATTCGCCTGGAGCGACTTTGGGAAACCAGGGAAAACCGGAAACTGGATGGCCGGAACGGGGATCGAAGCCGCGTCCTACGGATTGCCTGGTCTGAACCTCAACCGCTCGCTCATGAGTTGTAAATTCGGAAAACCCGTTTTTTAAAACCACATGACGTTAAAGCAACCAATTGGTGATATTAGGCCACTTACAATATTTAACTGGTCCGAGTGATCCTTGCTCGAAAAATGGCCTAACATCAGTTGATAAGTGATCGTTCAGGATAACCATTAACAAATTTCACGCAAGGATAAGCAATGGAAGCATGAAATGTGATACTGTTATATCGTAAGCGCATCGTCCATCAATGACTTCTGTGATTTAGTGGAACTTTTATATCGCACGTGTAAGCGCATTTTTTCATAAGAACTGAAGATCAGAATAGTGGTGAAGTTATTGTTACAATGGTGAAAAGCAGACCGAAGATGATCCAGACTTTGCAAAGTCGTCATTGGTTGCGGATGCTCGGTTCATAGCTACGATCCCGAAAATAAGCAGCAGTCATCCCAACTGAAGAGCGCGTCTTCTTCTCTACAGAAGATAGCAATGTTAAATCCTTGTAGATTTGTTTTACATATAAAATCATAAAGAGTACATCCGTCCCGGTCAGACGATAGTTGCTGTGTGCTGTCGGGATGCCCAAAGTAGACTGAGGGAAGACAGCGTCCCGAAAAGTGACGAATGAACAGGATGGCACCTAATCACGACAACTCTGAGCCGCACTCCAGTTTCCTGGTACAGCAGCTTTTGACCCAGGGCCTAGGGCCTAGCATTGGAGAGGACCCTGGTTCAATCCGCGGTCTGGCCATGCAGATTTCGGTTTTCCATGGTTTCACGAAGTCGTTCTAGGTGAATGATGGGTTTGGCTCTTTCAAATTCCTTCCCGTTCCTTGTCCCCAATGCTTCCATACCTCATAACGATCGCGACGTCAACAAGGAATGAAGCCGTAAGCAAAAAAAAAGTTCTGTCTAAACTGCGTGGTTTTTTGCTTATGGCTTTGCGCCTTGTCAACGTCAAAGTCATTAGAGGCGGGAAAGAACTGGGAAGCGTCTTGGTATTCGCCTGGAGTGATTTGATGAAACTACCGGGATGGCTGGACGGGGATTTGAATCCGCGTCCTCCTGAAGGCAAGGCCAGAGCGTTACTCACCAAGCTCGGTATTGTAATTGTTCCTAACCGGTTTTAGCTCCAAGCGATTTCTTACTCGCAAGTTTTAGGTCTTTGCTACTTCTTCCTCCTTTCAGCAAGAAAGTTGAAACAAGCTGATTTTACACTGTGGAGTAATTTGAAGCCCACCCTGTTGGCTGCGGCACCGCAACAGTATCCGGCGCTGATACTTCTTCCATCAACAGGACTTGACTGGTAGGGTAGGAGAGTTGGTAGTTCACAATTCCTAATCACTAGAATGTGCGCCAAAGTCCTGTGTTAAATCCCAAACCTCTCCACAGTGCGGATGGCGTAAGGACATGCGGCATTATTGATGGTGACTCGTTCGCGGGATGACGAAATTAAGCCTGACTGCTCCAGAGGTGTCTTTCAGAAAAATGGGTATGAATGGGCCGGCACCGGGTTTCTCTCTTATTCGTTTCTCATTTCTCATAACACAAACAAAATTATATACTAAACACACGCTATCACAGTGCTCCACACCTACAACACCTCATACGAACACTCACTGGGAAAGGCAACGAGAAGCCACCACAAGTTCATCTTTCCAAGAAAGTTCAATGATAAACGCCTCGAATCGGGTATGGCATCCAAAGACAGACAATTGTTCGAAGCAGGCTCGCTTGTGATGCTAGGCAAACTCGCTATGCCATACGTGGCAGAAGCTCTCGTATCAGTCTTTGTGATCTGTAGGAAACTGCTGTGAAGGTAAACATGTATTTGTGGCATTGCTAGTCTGGAGATCCACGAAGGTAGTACGGCCACTGGGCAACAGTTTAGATTTGCAGCGTATTCCGCCTTTGTCGTAGCTGAACTTATCAGACCATTGAACATTCACAACGTTCTTCACATACACAATTCAGAGGGAAAGGTCATGGAAAATCTACGTAAAAAAAAAATAATAATAATAATAATATTTCCAGGCTTGACCGGGATTCGAACCGAGGACCTAGAATTTTCATAGCAGGTGTTATTTTGGAGGCGATGCAGATGAATAAAATTCAGTTAAGATGTAAAATTCTTATCGACCGTTTCCGGGAACTTCTGTGTTATCCTTCATACAAATGAATTGTTCATTTATATATTATCAGGACGTTCTTTCAAGTTAAACTGTATATCTGCTTTAAGAGAAAGGAACACCTGGTGAGGTTAAGCCACGATACTGGCAAATCGGACTCCTCTTTTAACTCGGTGGCTGCGTAGCCCAGTTGGTATGAAATCCCGATGAAACTGGGGCTTATTGCTCGAAACTAAACGTCCAGAAGAGCCTACTGTGCCACTCGGCCAGTTATCTAATGCATACCGTGGATGGTATAGCGACGAGATCCCGGTCTTAGCTGCGTAGAAAGGGACTGACAGGCTTTTATTTCTTCTAACATGGAGTACAAGCTGCGGGGCTCGAACGATCTTCGTTCATCTCGCTTTGACCACATTTTTATTAACGTGTCGCAGGACCCGGCAAAGGTTAGGTCATACATACGGTGTGTAAGTTTTCCTTAATTATCTGGTGGAATACCGGAACAGTGCCCAGTTTCCGCATTAAAAAAAAATCTTAGGAACATTAGAACGTATTCCAATGATTCACATCCCTCCCGTAGAACGATAAACTGTGGGCAAATAAAAATAGTCTCTGCAGACGTCAGTGTATATGTTCAAAAATGAGTTAATTAGTATAATTAACTGTCGTTTTAATTAGTAAACATCGCTTCCTTTCTCTACCCTTTATTCGAAAAAAATTGCTTAGCGGCTTTCATTTTGTATTACGTTCTGGATCTGTGAAGGACGCGCCTGAAAACAAAAATAATTTTTTGATGTGGTACTTAATAAGGTATAATTAGTCAAGTAGAAACTAGACTATAGGTCCTCTCAGCCCGCTGAAAAATTAATACCTTCCTCACCACACCAGCTCTACTGTAAAGACTGTAATCCAACTCTGTAGGTCACAGCGGCCTCGATCTTTCTCGTACTTGTGCCATTTATCCGAATCATAGTTTTAAATTAACCATTCCGTAATGTGTATAGCTATTTTAAACTCTGCAATTTTTGGTCTTTACACTGTTGGATACTAAGTAATAGTAAATACAATCATGCGGGATTTTAAATTACAGTATTTATGGTTCAAAAGTTTTAGTCTACTATAAATTGCATTTAATTTTAGAGCTGTGAAAGTAACGATGTATTCGTTACTGAGTAACGGGTTCGTCGCCTGACTCGAAGTACCGAATCGTTACTCACAAATTCATTTCTTTACTCGCATTTGTCGTATAGATACGAGCACGTTCCAGCTCCTACAGGTAACTAATTTTGCCAACGTAAAGACTAATTTTGTACTTTTTATTTTGTTTAACATTAAAATTTGTATGGATAATTTGATATAGTTACTGTTTTTTCATTGATAGTTCATTAATGAGGTTTTTGATTTCAAACATTTGTGAAATTTGTTTATTTTAAGAATTGATACCTTCTATTTTATTTTATAGTGTAATTCACAATATAAAAAAGTTTTCCAATAGTTTTTGATATACATATCTGCACTTCTTATGTTCTAATAATATTTAATAAAATTGCAATGGACCGCACGCTCCGGTGACAATTTCCCTACACACCCATCTTCCCCCCTTTCCTGCATCCACCTACATTTGCCCTCTACAAATTTTAACTTTAAATTCTTTCAACGTTTTTGGTAAATTATTCATAATTTCTCTTGTTAACTTATTCCAGTCCCTGAAACCCTTACCTAAAAAGAGAATCTTCCTAAATCCTTGTGCCTGAAATCGAGTGCAAGATTGTGGTCATGGTCATCTTTTACCTTCCAAGCATTACTTTTAATTCTTACACCAATCTGTTTCCATACCTCACCATCAATATACGTCCGATGACCCTCTTCACCCTCCTCCTGTCTTCCAGTGAATCCTATTCCAGCTCTTTTATCATATCTGTTACTGATTGCATTCTGTGATAGTTGCCATAAACAAATCTAGCAACTCTTTTTTGCAGTTCCAGAATTCCATAAACAAAGAATGAGTTACAATGACTTTATTCCTTTTGCTTGGGGAGCGTGCATAAACCACGTAGCTCCATTTTGACCTCCTGTGAAACCCCCCCCCCCCCCCCACGTAGCACGTAACTTTTTTCCCTTTTGATTCCAGAAGACATTTTGTACTGTTTTCTCGTGTCAGACTATCGTAAATTACATACGGAGATAAATAACTGAGGGAAATAAATATCCACATGCTGTTGTGTGTTCTGTTCCTCATTTTAAATGTGAAAAAATTTATGAAAGGAAAGCTACGTGGCCTGGCTCGGTACCCCCCCTCCCCCCACGTAGCCCGGCGTAGCCTTCCAGCCAACCCCTCCCCCCCCCCGGACCGAGCCACGTAGTTTGTGAACGGTCCCTTGGTGTTAGTTATTGTATTATTACCGCAGGATCCATCTGATCAATCATCAATGCGGTTCTGGCTTTGATGTTTAATGTTTGTTGTAACCGCGACACAACAACAATTAATCTAATCGCATGTTTGTCCTGAACCTTTGTTATTGATTTAAAAGTTTTGATTATTGATAGTTTTAAAATGAAACAATTAATGCGGGAGTCAATAGTATTTTTCCTGCAGGCCCGATTTGATAGTACGTCCACATTTATTTTTACAAACCTGTCGCAAAAAGATGAACAATTAAAAAAAATAAAAATAAAAAAAATTTATATGAAAACCGTAAAGGAAGACAGTGGTGAAAGCTCCTATTTAAAAACGAAATAATTTGATGAGATTATAACATTTGTTAAATACATGTCCCATTATCACATCAGGCTTCAATGCAGGGTTTTGAGCAGGCTATTTTAAAAAACAATCGTCATTAGTTGTTGTCACTGTTAGGTCTTTTTTCTTTTTGTATGGAAATAGGTGTTTGTTTTTAAAAATTGGATTATTCTTTCGTATATAATATTCATTACAGTAAATCAAGTGTACATTCAGAGATTTTCCGTAAGATCCATGTGCTAATTACTTGACTTTAAGTTTTATCCGAATGTACAACTTAGCTAAACTTATTGTATTGAATAAACAATTTACTTTAACTTTACCAAGTACTAACGAAGTCGTCCCGTATGCGATACGATGCGATGCAATGCTTCATGCTAGTGTTCGATTGTACCGAAAGTAACGAGTAACTAACGATACGATAGTAACGAAGTTAACCCGTACGCGGCGAGACTCGGTACAATGCTTCATGCTATTGTTCGATTGTACCGAAAGTAACGGGTATTGATTGGTTTAGTAACGAATACAAACGGGTACAGAATTTCTCGTTAGTTTTACAGCTCTATTTAATTTTGGTAGCAACTTGAACCTGACAGTCAGTCAAACGTGCCATATACTTCTCTTACTACACAGCAAATGGCTTATAGACCAAATAAACTCGTATTTATTAAGTTTCATGTCCTGCAGTTCAATCCAGAGACAAAGCAGTTGATACTTTAATATCAGATTAATTATCCTACATTAATATTAAAAAAACCTTTTGCCGTTAACTACACACGAAATATATTATATGCACGTAAAAAATGGAAATAATGTTAGGTTCTAGGTGCTGAATTATTATGTACATAGGAAAAAAACGTATATAAATGAGAATTAGTGTGGTTTAACCTAAAATCATAACACATATATTATTTCTAAAATGTGTGTTTTTGTGATGAGCCAATATTTTAAAGATTTAGATCTCATCTTTGGTAACATCATTAATTATCAAAAGATTTTTTCGAAAGTCAACGCGTAAATGGCAAAATTAGGAACAATCAAAATCACGGGTATAAGATAGTTGAGAGTCAAGCTGCTAAGCTTCGCTGGCGTCGATAATAAGTGATGTCGTTGCTGCTAGATAGCAGCACCAAATATCACAGTATGGAGTTACTACACTCTACGCAGTATTAAATGAATGCTGAGGTATACTTTAGCATAGCCATTTACTAGGCAAGAGGTTGCATACAGATAAACAATACACGCGGATACGCGAAACAGATTGAAACATACAAGTTTAGATTCATCACGTGACTAGCAGCGACTGACTCGTAGTAGTACCACTGTCTCCCACATGGTTAGTTGGCACTCCCATCGGCTCGATCAGGGCGCCGACTTTTGGCTAAGAGATGTACCGTGGCGTGGTCGTTCGCGACGCCGACTGGTGGCGAAAAGTTGTACTTAGGCTCCACCACAACAGACACATTGATAAAGTGTGTGTAAGGAGATTTTTGGATATTTTTGTTTCTGTTGGGGAAGCATTTCACCATTTCTAATTGTTTCGTAAAGCGTTGTGTTTTGCTACGTACCTATTTCATTAACTCGGTGACCGCGTAACCCAGTTGATACTCGTATGAAACCCCGATGAAACTGGGCTTTATTGCTCGAAACTAAACTGCCATTTTAGGAATAGACAAACAATTGCTGTAAATGAGACGGTTCTTTTTTCATCCTACTGCAAACTGCCAACCTCGTAATTCATTGTATATCATTCGTGACATTTTCGCGTGGGTCACCAAGTTCTTAACTTAATTACATATTGGTGTTACATAGGCCTACTTTTAAAATTTCTGATTCACTACCTTTTAGTTTTGTCTAATAAATCTGATGGACGGTAAAAAAAAAAAAAAAATCCTAATTCCGTATTTTATACTACTTTTAGCCAATCGAAAAATGTGAATATGTACTTCGACCACGAAATTTGAGAAAGGGATTATCGTTGAAGTCCTTGCCCTACGCCATGGGTGGGCAAATAGCGGACCGCAGGCCACATTCGACCCTTATGAGTTTACTTTGTAGCCTGCCAAGACAATGAGAAAAATCTGTCTTGTTTGCAGCTGATTGTATTTGAGAAATTGAATGAACTGAATGTGTCATTGCAGGGAAAGGGTTGTTTGCATCTCATAACTTAGAAGGATGTAAAATCGTTCAAAGAAAAACTAAGTCTATTTGCAAGGGAAGCAGGTGAATACAATTTTTATCATTTCCCTTTATTATGAAAACAGCAATGCTTGAATGTGTATCTGCTAAGGTTAAAGATAAATGCAGAGTTTGACGGACGAAGTCACAAGAAGATTTCAGGACTTTTTGAAAACTCAGCCTGAATTCAATTTGCTCCCATCACTGCTGTTATTGACACCTGAGGGGCTGCAGCTTGAACTTATCGAAATGCAGTCGGATTACTCTGTGAAATAAATGTTTAATGCTGGAACATTTGTTGACTTTTATAAATCTGTGTTTGATGAAATATGTCCACGTATAAATAAATTTGCTGGGAAAATGTTTTAAAAAAAAATAATAATAAAAAATATCAAATGTGCTATAGATGATATGAAATTGGCAAAACATAAATAAATGAAACTCTTAATATTTTATTTACATTTGTTGATTTTATAGTATAATTTACATCATATCTGAAATGCAAAGTAAATTCATGAATGCAGTCATTTTAAAAGGCTCGGTCCTCCGTTAACCTCTGCTTCCAGAAAATGGTCCCTGGCCGACAATTATTTGAAATGAGTACACAGAAATAGAAAATACGGGTATTTTTTATACCGCTGCATGAATGAATTTTACAGTTTGGTTATATCACTGTCCCTTCCTCCATAAATACTCATTTTTACCGAGCGTGGTGAGTGAGTGGTTAACGCTCTGGCCTCGTATTCGGGAGAACGGTGGTTCGAATCCCAGATTTGGGTTTTCCATGGTTTCCCCAAATCACTCCAGGCGCATGCCGGTATGCTTCCTTTAAAAGGTCATGGCCGACTTCCTTCCACTCCTTGTCCCCAGTACTTTCCCGCCTCTAATGATCTCGACGTCGACGAGGCGTAAAGCCATAAGGGGAAAAAAATACTCATTTGAGATATATACGACGAAATATTTTTGTTACAGGACTACCCGGGAGTGGACGTGAAAAACTTCACCACCTCTTGGTCGGATGGGCTGGCGTTCAACGCGTTGATCCATCATTGGCGACCACAGCTGTTCGACTTCAACAACATTGCCCGCAAGCACCCGAACGCAAGACTGGAACATGCTTTTCGAACCGCGCAAGAACACCTGCACATTGACCGCCTGCTCGATCCCGAAGGTAAGAAATGATATTTTGTAAGAACTAGGACTTTGTTGTCGCTGAACATGGACGAACGTTACAATTAACAAAGTACGACGCCTCTATTGCCAATGTCGTGTTACAATAATCAACCGAGACAATGAACGTTGATTGCCGAATCGTATATTTGCTAATCAAGGAAATTTTGTTGTAAATCAGGAAACATTTTATTAATTTCTAAAATAATTTGTAGAAAATCGTAATTTAACTTTATTTAAAGTGCGTTAACAGCTAATTATGACATAGCCGTTTTAAATCTAAAGATTCTATCTAGTGATACAAAAGAAAGGAGTTACTGCTGGAAGAGATTATGTCGATAAACTTCTCTAAACAGTTCTAACATACGAACTAGTCGCGCCAACAAACTGCCAGAAGCGAATGATGTGCTTAGATTCGGAAGACATTCAGCTCATCTGAAATTTTCCCTGAATTCTTAAGTGGGTTTATTGCTGTTTATGACTCCCTTAATGGCTTTCTGTCACTTTTCATTGCTATTTATGGGCCATTATTTTTAATTGGATTACCGACCCTTTTTTAACTGGACTGTCGATTTTATTGCTATTTGTGGCATTTTTAATTGGATTGTCACATTTGTTGCTTCTTACTGGTAATTGGTTTTCCACCCCAATGGCGTCATTAACGTGACCACAGCAGCCACCTGCCCCCCTTCTCCCCCCACCAGTTTACCCAAGCAACTGGTATGGACCTACAGTCTCCTCCAGCAACCGGTCCTCAGAAGCAACTCGGAGGTAGCTGTAATCGGTCATGGCTTTGGATCGCACGCATACAAAGCTGTCCCCCACCGTACGGTTTACCGGATTTTTGGTCCAAGACACTAAGTACACAGAAAAATCGTAATATTGTGAGAACCTATATTAGCAACAGGAACGAAAACTTGATAGCGCACTGCAATTACTAAAAGCAGTCAACTGTCAAAGTGCAGTCAGTAAGTAACATAGTGGACAGAGAATCATATGGACGAAGCCACGGATGATGAAAGTTATTTTTACACAGGGGCTACCTCAGAGGTGTGATGTATGTACATACATAACTGAAGTTTCTGCCTGGTTATGATTTTTACCAGCACATTCAACTCACTGATGTGTGGAGTTTCTTCAAAATTAAGATTTACATGCACTTTGGATCATGTGACGACAGCATTGTGTGAAATTCAGGAAATTTTTTCAATTCAGCATGATAAAATTGAATTATTCTGATGAGTGAGAATCAAGTTACCTGCTACATTTACTTCCAGAAACTCGTGGACTGCCACAGTCGGTACAAACTTCCAATCCGTTCGGCCGCTACAGGGTCTTAGATTTCTATACACGACTAGCTGCTCGCCCATGTCGCAATTGGACAGGTGAAGAAAGCACTTGCACAGTAAAGCGAAGAATCTGCAGCAGAAACTACGGCCTGATATATGTCTCGTTTTGGAATATGAGGAGGGAGCTAGAGAATTGTGGGATTCCTCTCAACATAACGTCAAGGAGATGTGTCGGAGTGTCATGCTTGAAAATCTCGGGACATTATTTCACAAAACAGAAAACATTGTCCGTTCCACGTCGACACAATTATTGCGTTTTGGTGTGTCCTGGGATCATTGGCAGAGAGACCGTAAAACACTTGCATTGTTATAAGTAGATGACATAATTTTCATTCTTCAGCTAGCAAGCTGTCAATCGCACAAAAGTTCACTCACTTTGCACCGATTTCAGAACGTCCACAGTCGCAATAATGGGGTTCAGGAGGATACGAGTTCGAATACATCAAAGATAAGCGTACACACATGGACTGTCGTAAGTTGTAGACGATCGTAGGTCACTCGTGGAAAATTTCCAGCTTTGTTAATGTACGAGTTACCTGTCCCGAAGTCTACACGGCTGTCGAGCACAAGCCCCAAAGTGCATATAGTGAAGACACATATGACACATATGACAGCAGACAGTACAGGACACTGTTAGCGGGGATGGGAGCGTCCATACTCCATATAGAATTAGTTGGTACATAGTCAAAGTTTTCATGGACTGTACCACTAAAGAACAAGATGGGAAAGGCACAAAATCTGAAAGTACTGTACTGACAGAAATGGACAACTCAAATATATACACTACAGTGTCGACAATCATGAAAGTATACACATTCTGACAACTATATACAGACATTAAGTTGAAGCTGTAATGTTTGCAAGCATGAAGACACGTCATTCATTCAGACAAACTTGGCAACTTAACAAACGGACAGTTATTATAGAGACATTCTGAAAGCAAGGTAATGCACATAACCAGACAGGTGGGCAACCATCGTTGTGACAGATACACGGTTATCACATATTCTTTCAAGATCACACACTGCCACAGATTTGGGTGCATTACATTTTGATGAGACATTGGAAAATGAAGAAGAAAAAATGACATTTTTAGGTTAATTTTTTTAAAAATTCTTTTTCCTGTTAGGCGAGCATCATCTTGTTGCCCTTACTTGAACAACTGCTTGATGCACTTGTTATTATTGCCGGAAGTGCCTTGATGGACTCGGCCACTGATTGCATTAGCAAGTACATATCGGTGACTGACCAATCAGCTTCCTTTCTTTATGCCTCATCGCCATCGAGGTTATTAGAGGCGATATAGCACTGGCGACAAGGAAAATAAAGCTACTCGGCCATGGCCTTCAAGAAGGAATCATCCCTGCATTCACCTAGAGTGATTTGGATAAACCATATAAAACCCAAATCTCGATGGACGGACGGGGACTCCCGAATGCAAGGTCAGAGCATTACCACCATGCTCAGTATCAGCTTCCCCTTCATAGGGAGAGTAGTTATTGCCCCACCCTCTCAGCATGGCAGCTGATGGCATCGCTACAAAAGTAATGTACATCATTTTGGTCCCCCTATGGGACCCATAATTAGTCACAGCTGCAGGAGTGTGGCTCGTTGCTGTGGCCCTCCTATATGACCCAGCGTTGGTGGTGGCCACTTCTGCTGTTGGGCCATCTTGGTAATTCACAGGATTTTCTGTGCGGGACACCCGCTGTAGCAGGCAGCATCATTCCCACCATATTGCTTCTACATAGTTTCCAGTGGTATTCTACCAGATAAATTCCATTATGCACAATGTTTCTATGGCTTCCTTCTTTGTCCTTAACAGGTGAAGTAGTATTTCAAAGAGAATTCTTTGGTAAATTCTGATACTATTTGAGGCTGCTGCTGACGTTGCCCCGTCATATTTCATCAACCTGTAAACCGACAAATCCTGTGGTGGAGCTCTTTCCAATATGGCATTGCCTCCCATGTTGATTATGTTTTGGTGTTTTGTGAAATTTGCTTTTAAAATAATTTGGGGGTGAGCATTATATAGTCTGCTTCCACTCATAATAAAAGCATCACTTTATATGGTCTGATTACAATCTCATATGTGCGTTGAATTGAATTATAAATAGCCCGTAGATTTAAATATCCAATACCTTGTGTAATGACAGCAAGTCATTTAATATTTGGTGTGCTAAATATGACTGTACCAATTGGCAGACTTAAAACAGCTGCCTTAAATATTGCTAGATACTGTAGAAAATTTGCTTTAGGAGCAAATCTGACCAATTGAACTTATGCTGCAGTGTAGTTTGAGAGCAGTATTGTAGTTCAGTGGTTAAGGCACTTTCTCTCAAACTTCGGTGTCCTGAGTTCATATCCGGGAATTTTTAAGTTTTTTATTTGATCATATGTGCTACACTAGAACATTCCATGATTCAGATTTCACATTGAACTATCAAAATTCCGTTGTCAGGTTACAAGACCATACAAATTTACTTGCTCATTAGTGTAGATCAAGCTTTGACGAAAACATCAACAGTGCTTTATATGAACCTTTTAGACACTGTAACAGAATAAGGAGCCACTGTTGTTAGCATGGTGAGATGTACACTGAAATACCAGAATGCTTAAGTTAGTTCATTTTAAATGTTAATGTTCTATCTTTCCCCAGACGTGTTATATTAATTTTGTATAACATATAAACTGTGCCCATTACATTTTAAAACACAGTAACTGCAGGAGGAGGACGAAAGATAAAGGTAATGATGCAAATAACAGTAGGATTAGGTAGATAGCACACCAAAGTTTATACAAGGTGACAGCAAACAAACAAAAATTTATGGTTACCTTCGTCTCATCTTAGAATCTAAATCATAGTAATTTCAATTGCTTCCCCATTTTTAGATTGGTAGAAGGCATAAGCAAACTTACTGTGCCACTTCAAACTCCCTTTTTGATACCTGAAGACTGATGTTATTGAGCAAATTGAAAAAAATTATGCTAGTTTCCTAAATAATCATAGAAGATGTTTAGTGTTTGAGATAGTTCAGTAAATTGAAGGTGTATTAATTTAATCATCTAAAAAAAAAAAAAAAAAAGCTGTGATATTTTTTTTTTTGAACAATCATTTTTATAATGAATTTACAGATGTGAACACATCAGTTCCTGACAAGAAGTCCATAATGATGTATGTAATGTGCCTGTTCCAATCAATGCCACACTCCGAAGTTGATGCCAGTACTTTGGAATCCTCCATAAATCCAGAGACAGGTTCACTTGTGTCACCAGCAGCGGAGGTGAGATTTCTTCATTATAAATAATTTGTTTGAAAATGTACAGTGTCATTGACATTTACATATGAGGAAGAAGTTTAGTTTCAGTTGTATTCTTACCATTAATCTTACTCTTGCACAGGTTTCATTGCCACCGTGATTAATTTTTCAATGGCTGATATATTTCTAATGAATTAATGTCCAATACTTCTTTTCCTTATGGACGTATTACCTTTTTGTCATCAATTTTTCTCTATACAGATTCATTTTCTGCACGATTATTATTTTTCATTATTTTCTTTTACACTGGAATATGTACTGTTAGCTGGATAGTGATGTTTATGTAAATTATACATTATTTGTCAGATGAGGACAGCAAATTACTGAGTATGTTTATTATTGTATAATCTTGACTTGGATTTTCAATTGCCAGGCTCCTCCATCACGTCCCATCAGCCTTGCCACTAACGTGTCTGTAGAGCTGGGAGGATATCAGGCTGCCCTTGAAGAAGTTCTCACATGGCTGCTTGAGGCTGAGGACAGGCTCAACCAGTCCCCAGTTGTATCAGGCGACTTGGAAACTGTTAAAGCTCTTTTTCACTCACATGAGGTATGTAACATGATAACATCTCATATTATTTGGTGCGAAACTTATTTTTATAGTGAAGTTCTTTAAAAAAAAATACATAGATCCTACCTAATAAATTTATTTATATTGTTTAATGCAGTCTTTCAAGCTGTGCTTTCTTATGAAAAGACTTCTTTTTTTTTTATCATAACTATTGAGCTGCAAGATATAGCTGTATAAATGTAAAATGCAATGACTGCAGAGATGGAATGCTACATGTACACAGCTTCCAAAATGTTTATGTTCCTTCGCTATCCCCATTCCACCTTGGTTAAAAAATGCCCCTTTATTTAGTGTGAGATCATAATTCCTTATTTGCAACCAACGTGGGTACAGGAGTTGAACTAAACAATACAACCACATTACCACAAATAACTACTGATTGTAACAAACTGTGAAGTGCTCAATGATAAGTCCCAAACTAATGAGAATGCCAATATAAATTGTCATCAATGACATACCCTCCACTGAATTACAATATATGATATCATTTCAGGTGAAGTTCATACTTTGAAATGCTTGTACATCTCTGGTTACAATGAATTAAACTGTTGTAGTTTATGATGGAAGTTATTTCTTAACATCAGTAGGTAGGTGTGTCAAATTTCTTTTCTTCCAGACGATACTGATGTCATTTTGAATTGTTTATGATCAAAAGGACCCTGGTTCAAATCCCAATCTCGTCTGGGATTTCCAAAGCCTTTTAACTTGTCCTTCATCTTTGGCACAGCTTGCTGTGTACTCTGAAGTACAACAGAACACTTCCACAATTTTTATTACATGTTAAGCTGTAGGTTCCCAATAACTAGTAAAATTACTGGTTTAGGCTAGTTAGCCATGACAAGGGGTGCACTGCATGCTGGCAAAGTGAGTACTCTGTTATCCAGTAGCTGAACAATCCTTTGGGATCTTCCAGTGCCATGCAATGTTTTGATTTGACCTACAAATTCATTGCTAATGCTCATCAGTTTTTAACCCTGTTAAATGATATTCTTCTTACAAAGTTTTCAGTAATGTATTTATTGTGTTAAAGGGAGTACTGCAGCATCTGAGTATGGTATTGTCACTTGTTGTATTATAGTTCTGTATAACCATCAGATAAAACTTAATGGTCATCATAATAACAGGTTTAAGGCAGTTTTCTACGTTTATTCAGTAAATGCTGTTACAATATTGACATAATATACAAATGGGTTATAAAATTTACTTCCTGCCATTTAATAATAAGTGCCTCTACAGAGCTAATCAATAAGGCATAAATGCCGAAGTAATAAAATTCAAAGAGCGAATACCTAATAGGAAATGTTTATAGCTTGCAGAACTACTTTTTTTTCTTCTTTTTTTGCCCACAGCTTTATGCCCTGTCAATATTGAAGTCATTAGATGCAAGAAAGGACTGGGAGCTAGCAAAGGGGAGGAATTCAGTAATAGCCTTTTGAAGAAACCACCCCCATATTCGCCTGAAGTGATTTTGGGAAACCTTGGAAAACTGAAATCTGAATGGCTGGACGGGAATTCTAACCCATGTCCTCCAAAATGTGAGGCCAGAACGTGATTTCTCACCCACTATGTTTAGTATGGAACTACTGTTTTAACTAAAGGAACATCAGTCTTGAAAGAGAAAAAGAAAATTGACTGCAGCCTTTTGTTACCCTGGAGAAGACATGAGGGCTGATAAAAGTTTAATTCAGTAAACATATATCTCACATGCCTTTTGGCTTTGTTTCTGTTTTATTCTGGGCTATCATGCTTCCAACTTTGGTTGTTGGTGTTTGCTTTCTTTATCCAAATAATTTAGTGCATAAACATCTTTTTCTCTATTAAGGCCAACTACTGACAAGCTAATTAACTTACTAAATAATGAGATAGGAATGAATGTTACTAGTATCTGTCACTATTTCTTGCATCTATCTTCATTTTGGAAACAAAAACTGTTAGTGGCAAACTGTAGTTCATAATAATATGGCTGTTCCAAAGAACAGTAGAGAACTGCAAAATTTGTAATGTAATTCTATATTCAAGTGTGTAATAAGTATAAAATGGTCATTTAAATTTGGTGAAACAATGAAAAAATTGTAATTCATTTTCTGGTGGCTAGAGGAAAGTTGCATTGTTGAAGAAAAGGGAGGGTTAATGTATGATTTTTAGAAGAACAATAGTGCAAGTGTCAGTTTTGTTCAAGATTTTTGTGCATACACATTTTCTCTGGTATAAAAATGACACAAGTGTTCTTTGTGCCAAGAATTATTTATAACACCATAATATAAGTGATGTAAATATAGTCTATGGCATTATTGCTATCAATATTGTGTTAGCTTTCTGGCGTAACTGCACTTTTGGTCATTGTTATCTCAAAAACAATATCCCCTTGTGATGACACAATTGTTCTTTCAATCATTATATATCAACTTCACGATGCGTAAATGTACCCAGAAGATTATACAATTTGCTCTTTCTTCTTGTGAACATAAATTGTGATGTTTATCTAATGAACTATGGAGAAAAAGTTTTTGATTCTAAGATTTCCCTTATTAATACAATGAGAATAACTGGAAGGAGAATGTATACCACAATAAAGCTAAAAAAGCTTGGAAATGAAATTATTCCAGAAGGAAGGAAAACATGATAGACATAGACAGATTTTGTTTGTAGTAATATTAGAAGCCACTATTTGAACCACAATACATCGATGGTGTTATCAGTTTTGAAAAGATAACCAGAGATTATTAACAGCAAAGAAGAGCTGTTTGTAAATCTGCTGTAACTTACGATTGTTATGTATGTAACTTTAATTTCAATTTCAGTAGAGGGTTCTTCATTCACAAAAAGATCATTAATCTGTGTGTGTTTTACATTAATGCTGGAACTAATGATAAAGAAATTATCTATCAATAATTACAGTGAGAAGAACAAAGATTAAGAGGAACTGAAAAAATCTGAAAATATGTTGGTAGTTTGTGACCTACAGAGTGTGTTATTAGTGCCATTGGACAGAGTTCTAAATTTTTCTACAAATTTTGGTTGAATTGTTATAATTTTACATTAACAGAAATAAAAAATGACTAAAAATTCCATTTCTTCTGGCATGAAGCGTTTGAGAACAGAGGCACTTTAGAAACTGGTTCTTCTGTTTTTCAGTTACTTAAAGAGTTGAACAGTTGAAGCCAGAGGCTGTGTGGTGTTCCACTCAGACAATTGTGGCGGACAATGCTATACAATGACAATGGCATTGTTTAATGAAACAGACAAAAATTTGGAAGAGAAGAAAGTAAACTAAAGCTTATCAAAGGTCACATGCAAAAAATTAAAGTTTACCTTTTTAACCTGTAGGTTTTGCACATCATATGTATTATCTAGTTATCTGTGCTTTATTGGAGATCTCAGTGATGCTGAACATGTAGATAAATAGGAAATCTATAAAAAATTACTTAGATCATACTGACACTACATAAGTCAGTTCCAACTGCACCTATAATTTCAGCTTGCCTTTTATGCACTGGGCAGAAAGTATCATACCACAAAAAAATCACCAAACAGTGCATACCAGAGAATTCTCAGTACCAGTACCAGACTTTACTAATTGCAGTCAAGGGGCAGACCCCATCTTCACATGCATAATTTTGTAGCTTCTCCCACAATTCGCCTAGTTACTTTCTCCTCAATGCACATAATAACTGCCAGGAGCAGAACAACAACTTGTGTTTATGTAATTGTGCTAGATGGTTAGGTGATAAATCCATGTAAACAGTTGCAAATTCTATATAATTGCAGGTACTACTAAAAAAAAATTCCCTTGTGTTATTCTCTAATATCTGTATACTCTAAGCCATTGATCACCTTTGCTAACGTTGCTTACCTTCTAGCCTTTCTGGAGCATTATTTGTCTAGACCCAATGATCATTTTAAAATAAGTTAAGTTCTTGTTGATGAAGCTGTGGTACTACATACTACTAGTACATACTGTTGCAATATTTTTGCGTATGGTATGCTAAATAATCATTTGTTCAAAATTTCTGTTGTATTTTTAATTAAAAAAATATATTAAAAATGTTGCCGTGGATTCATAGCAAAATTTTTCTATGGATGTAGATCAACTGTTTTTTGTTACAAAATTGTAGTTTTTATTCTCCATTTGTTTCTGTGCTTTGAACAATAATGTCAACTGGTGACATGTTAAAAATGAATTTCAAACTTTACTGCCACTAGAGTTGGCAGGACAGAGGTAACTGAAATAATAATTAGCAAATGCTTATATCTTAATGTTTTGAATTTTGGTGTTGAAAAGTACATGTAAGTGTTTGGAGGAAGGAAATGGCAAGTTCCTGGAAAGGGGGGAGGGGGAAGAGGATGGTTTAGAAATCAATATTAAATATACACCTATACTTGTTGGGAATAACTTGATTTAAAGATATCGGTGTGTGAGAAGTTTTCAGCAGCTTTTGTTCCTGCAGTCCTTATTATGATTAATCTTGTCCAGCTGCATTGTAGGTCCTCTTTAGTGAATCCAACTTCTCCATTTCTGTGAGAAAAATTTTATAATGATTGCGATGTGTCTTTCATGTTTTGTGTTGACCTAGTTCCTTCACTTTTTTCTTGGTTGTTCTGAAAGGCATGTTCCACTGATCCTCATGTATGTGGTGACTGAAATAGCCTGTTTTGATCCTCTCTTTTTAATGTGGCAAATTGTTTGGAATTTTCAATAAGTTCATAAACAAATTCAACCTGAAATAAAAGGTAGCAGTTCAGTCACAGTTATTATATTACATGACTATGAATGATCCATTATAGTCATTTATAATCAGAGTCAGTGCAGAATGGATACCATTATCTAAGAAAAATATCTGAATTATTAGAGTCATAAGTCTAAAGATGTATATTTGCTCAAGAATAATGGTTGACGTGCTGGCTGATAAAGTATGTGCAAAAAAAGAATCAAGATCAATGCTTTATGTAAGAACTGGAAGTGGGTTGACAGTAAATATTTGTGTTGTGTTAAGAATGAAATATTACAGAAATACTGTACATTGTGATTAATGACACTTTTTTTTACAGGAATTTTTACATGAGCTGGCTGGACATCAAGAAGGAGTGAGGGCTGTCCTTGAGGAAGGAGCACATATGGTCTCAGAAGGTGGTCTCTCTCGAGATGAAGAGGAGGAAGTAAGAGTACAAATGAGGCTGTTAAATTCTCGATGGGAAGATTTGAGAATTAAAGCAATGGAAAGACAGTCAAGGTGATTATCATAGTGTTATGCTGACTGGTTACACCAGCTCTCTGCTTCTGTGTATTTTTTTCCCCCTGTATTTGCTGTGTATTTGCTATGCAAAGAGTAAGGATAGTAAGTTGTTCATGGACTATGTTTTTTATATGGTACAGGATCCATGAACTGTTGATGTCTCTACAACAGAAACAGCTTGATCAGTTACGTCAATGGTTGACTGCTACAGAGGATCGTATCTCACTGATGGCCGAAGTTGCTACAGATCCTGAAACACTGAATCAACAGATGGAGCGACATCAAGAGTTGCAAGATGACCTTTGTGTGCAGCAAAAGGTTGTTGATGCACTATCCAACATGGTGGTTGTTATTGATGACAGCAGTCCTGAAGGTGGTAAATATCACTGTCCATAAATGTCCATTAACTATTCAGAACATGGTAGCAAGAAGTTTTAAGTGTTTCTGGAAAAGGAAATTTTAGGTTCATAGACTTACATATATTTATAAAAATACCACGATTACCTACTGATTAAAGATGATGACAAACTAACTTCAGCCAATTGACAGGTAAAGTCTTTAAATAGTTGGTGTGAACTTATTCTTTGTCTCATATCTGCATTAATTTTCTGTCTATGTTCTCAACTTGCCTCTGAATCCTCATCTCACAGCTGTGTTTTTCTTTATCAGCATTCATTTTGTATTGCATTTGTCTTACAGTTCTGCATTTATAACCATAAAATGTTATTTAACTCCAGGATCAAGGGTCGATTCTGACAAATAAACCAAAACCTCATCTGTTAAATTAAGGAGAGAGAAGAAAACCATAATGTCTATTAGTAAGTGGTTCACTGCATGGATGTAGATGAGATTATTTTAGGGAGAACATGGTAGGTTATGTGCAAATTATTCAAGATGAAGTGGACAAGGGAGGCAAAGTTAAAAGTGAAGCAATAGACAAGTTTCGGGCAGAGGTGGCCATAGAATGTTTTTAAAAGATCTTAAACCCATGTGACTTTCTGGGTGATAAATTTTTAAAAAGTATCAATTAAAGAGTCATGTTAGGAAATATAATATCATGGGAGGTCAAAGTGAGGACAGGACTAACACAATATAGTGTATTGGGGTCATTACTGTCAAATATTCTAATGAATGACAGATGACTGTTGTTGATTTGCAGTTAGTACAGTAGAACTCCAATTATCCGAACTCCAATTATCCGAACTCCAATTATCCGAACTCCGATTATCCAAATCCCCGATTATCCAAATCGCTTTTTTAATTAAGATGGAAACTTAATACGAAAAGGGTTCCCCTCTTTTATAAAAACCAACCCAAAGTTCGGATGAGTGCAGCTTTCTTTACCGAGTGGTACGACGAAATTTTTATCCCTGAAGTGGAAAAGCACCAAAAATCTCTTGGAAAAGAAGGCATTTTCAACGTATATACAATAATTAATTAAAATAGATCCTTTTTCGGAAAAAAAATCCTATTATCCAAATTTTTGATTATCCGAATCACAGGATATCTAACTGGGTGGATATGCTTGGAATGAAGCAAACTGCCAAAATGAGTTAACTTATTAGGCACACAAATAGAAAGAGAAGGTTGTAGAAATAAGGTTTTAAGTATTGCATTTGTTGGAGATGATAGTGAGAGAATGTGCCAGGAAATTAAGAGAGTTGCGTTACAAAACTTTAATCAGTCCCTTGAAATTGTAAGAGTTAAACTGGGAGTTGTGGGGGGGGGGGGAGGGAGAAAGAGAGAGAAACGACGTGAATTCTTCCCATCTTTCTGCTAAGTATTTGCAGTGCTACAGTGATGCAAACAATTTTTACTAGCCAACGAATTTGCATGAAAATTTTACCTTTTGTGTATTCAAATTGCTATGATTATGATGAAGTGAGCAACGAATTCTTTCTCTGATGTTTAGAAGCATCTTTATTTTTTACATGGCTCAGTTATTCTTATTACTCAAATGTTTTCTATTATAGTAATGTTAATACCTTCTAAGCCTCCTCATTCCTTGAGCAGCCGTTGAAGCAAACAATGGGCCTAAGTAGTTTTAGTTTTGGAGACCATTATACAAATGTAGTTTATTGTTGTTGAGGTATGTTTCCTTTTTGTTATTTCATGATTTTGCCCTAGCAGCCTTTTCACAAACTGAGACCTCCAAAGAACAGTGATAATCATGAATATCCCTGTTGGATTATGGCTGACAGGAAGCTGTAGTATTTAACAGATTTTATAAAATTCAATATTTTTGCAACACCAGATCATTTTTATTGTTTTGAGTTCATACTTTGTGGTTTGTGACTGTGATAGTTCTCAATGTTTTCTTAAATTCTTATTGGAGTTATACAGCCCTGTACTTGTTGATTGGTGGACAAATGAAAGTGCATACTTTTTCTTTTATTATTATTTTTTATCAGTTTACTGCAAGAGTAATTTCACTTAGTTTCAGATGCAGAGTTTGATTACTCTTTCTGGGGAATTGAACAATATTCATACATTAGCACTTATATTTTCCATGGCTTATGTTCTATTTTCTTAATTTTACAATGAGGTTTTTAGCCAATGCTTTTATGTTATAAACATCCCAGAGTTTTTTTAATCATAAAGGCTTATAAAGTATGAGAAACTTTTTTTTACCTATTTTTTTATTTAAAGGGGTGGTTGTACTAAAACAAATCTGTTTTTTTTTTTTCTTCACCTTTCCCAGTTTTTCCTATCGTGATGTCATAGATGTAGGTATGAATTTTATTCTATGTATTTTGTATCATGTATTTCATTAAATTGCAACAACACGGGAATAAAATATATATAGTGCATTCACTATCTACATATTTTCTTTGTTTAAGCATATGCACAGTTGGAGGATCAACTTACTGCACTGGGTGAACGGTGGGCACATATTTGTCAATGGACAGAAGATAGACGTGCCCAGCTGAAAAAACAAGCAGCATTATGGGGACCAGTAATACAGAAGTGGCAAATGGTGCAATCTTGCTTAGATAGCTCTGAGGCACAGTTAAAGGGAATGGAAGCTATTCCAGTACAAGAGATGGGACAAGTTATGGAACGAGTTCGCATATTGCAGGTGAGTAATCAGAATACATTATTTCTTTGAGATCTGTATGGAGAAAACATGGTAGTACTTGGTGCAGTATTATTGCCTCCCTCATGAAAAAGGTTCCACAGAAAATGAAGCACAATTTTTATTATGATCCAGAAAACAAAAGTCAGCGAGTTGCCTTCCTTGTTCTTCGACCACAAAAATAATACAGGACATGATCTTAAGAGAATTTCTATTACAGTCATAATACTTACGTTTGTAAAGACAACCTGGAACCTTATAAGCAGTTCATACACATAATTAGACCTGAAACAAGAACTATATATTTGTATCATGGTGGAAAAATGACAAGCCATGACAAACACAAATTTCACTTCTGTTAATATCCTCTTTCCAACTCAGTTTTCTAGTGTCTGGCATTACCCACAAAACTGAAAGGCACATTGAAAGGTTAACATTCTTAATACCATGTTGAAGTTCAATAAAAAGAATTAACTGACAGTAAGATTGTTTTGCTCATTATAAAAAAGAGTGTATTTTAAAATACATATATAATACTAAAAGAAACATTCACTTAATTTAAACAGCAACAGTTTGGCCATTACACTAAAGGTGGACATGGGGAGATGAAGTGGACCAAGTTTCAAGCCACAAACTTCCTACAGCCATTCTGCATCAAAGTGAATGATGGGGTAGTCCCAACCCTTTGCCCCAGAAATTTTACAAACGCTGTTAACATTCAACACTTGCAACACAAATTAACTTACACCATTCACAGACATAGTTAGGCATGTTTGATTCCTCCCATAAGAACTGTTCTGAAACTAAGTGCTGCTGTGGATAACAAATGCGTCCCTGTAACACCAAGTGAGGAGAAACTATTTTAAGCCCATCGGTTGTTGGAATTGATGGCTATGTATGTAGAAAGGACTTTGCATTTAATATTTTATTTCTGAAAAAAAATATTTTATTAGGTTTGAATCAATACTTGCACGTCAATTCTCATATAAATGTAAATCTGTGCTAGTTCTTTGCCATTCTGAATTCAACATGTTTTGTTTCCACCAATTAACATGATATTTCCTTATTTGTTATTTTTTTAGAAAAATATTTACCACTTTGAAGTTTTTCTAGCATTCCATATGATTCTTAAATTATTTTTGTGAAGGCTCTCAAGTAAACAGAAACAATAAATATTTAACATTTGCTGACCTGAATGCTGGGGTACGTTTGTCTTATATCACTCAGCTTTAATTGATTCCTAGCCTAGCAACAAAAAAGCAGGGGCTGTAGTGTTCTGTTGTTAGATTGATTATTTATTCTGTAATCTCTTTAAGCCACTAGGATTAATTAGTATGTCAGAATTCAGATATTAAATGTTTTTTCTCTAAAGGAGAAATGTTTTTCAAAGAAATCAAGTGCTAATGTGAAATTATAATACCAAGCACATGGGACCAGTTATATAACATACCTTGCAAACTATAGCTCTCTGGGCTTAAATTGATTATACCAGACTCATTAAGACATCATTGCTCTGCACACTTGAAATTTAATCATTTTGCAGTAGTCGTCAGTAGGGGTTATGATAACTATAAATATATATTGCAGTGATGATCTTTCTAACTGTCAGCATATAAAAGTTTCAGCTTCTAATTTGATGTAATAAAAGTTGGCCTAATATTTCACCTGTGAATTTCTAAGTCTACTTGATGAAAGACATTTCTTCAACTTCAAATTCTTTAAAGGTTTGTTCAGAGAGATCCATATACTGATAATACCAAAACTGATTCTAGTATTCCATCAACTGCATCAGTTGAGAGAAATTATCATATATGCTTTGGTTACAAACAAGAAACAAAATTCAATGTCAGAACTAAAAATGTTGTAATGATTTTTGTTTTACACTGAAGAGCCAAAGAAACTGGTACACCTGCGTAATATCATGTACGGCCCTTGCGAACACGCAGAAGTGCCGCAACATGATGTGGCATGGACTCGAGTAATGTCTGAAGTAGTGCTGGAGGGAATTGACACCATGCATCCTGCAGGGCTGTCCATAAATCCATAAGACTATGATGGGGTGGAGATCTCTTCTGAATGGCATGTTGCAAGGCATCCCAGATATGTTCAATAATGTTCATGTCTGGGGAGTTTGGTGGCCAGCGGGGGTGTTTAAACTCAGAAGAGTGTTCCTGGAGCAACTCTGTAGCAATTCTGAAGATGTGGGGTGTCGCATTGTCCTGCTGGAATTGCCCATGTCTGTCAGAATACACAATAGACATGAATGGTTGCAGCTAGGATGAGTATGTACGTGTCACCTGTCAGAGTCGTATCTAGACATATCAGGGGTCCCATGTCACTCCAACTGCACATGCCCCATACCATTACAGAGCCTCCACCAGCTTGAACAGTCCCCTGCTGACATGCAGGGTCCATGAATTCATGAGGTTCTCCCCATACCCGTACATGTCCATCCACTCAATACAATTGGAAACAAGACTCTTCAGACCAGACAACAAGTTTCCAATCATCAACAGTCCAATGTCGGTGTTGACAGGCCCAGGCGAGGCGTAAAGCTTTGTGTTGTGTATTCAACAAGGGACAACGTGTGGGCCTTCACCTCCGAAAGCCCATATTGATGATGTTTCATTGAATGGTTCGCACGCTGACACTTGGTGATGGTCCAGCATTGAAATCCACAGCAATTTGCAGAAGCATTACACTTCTGCCACGTTGAACGATTCTCTTCAGTCGTCATTGGTATCATTCTTGCAGGATCTTTTTTTGGCCGCAGCGATGTTGGAGATTTGATGTTTTACCAGATTCCCAATATTCACAGTGCACTCATGAAATGGTTGTATGGGAAAATCCCCACCTCATCGCTACCTCGGAGATGCTGTGTCCCATCTCTCATGCGCTGACTATAACACCATGTTTAAACTCACTTAAATTGTGATAACCTGCCATTGTAGCACCAGTAACTGATCTAATGCCTGCGCCAGACACCTGTTGTCTCATATAGGTGTTGCCTACCACAGCGCCATACTACGAGTGCTTACCTATCTCTGTGTTTGGATACGCATGCCTATACCAGTTTATTTGGCTCTTCAGTGTAGAATGTTAATATTTGACAAGTACACCTATTTATTCTTCACTGAAATTTTCTGGTAGTGTTTTGATGTTATCTGTAACATCGGGCTTTTATTCCCAATTCATATTTTGTTGGACATAATGCAGCTAGCTTTTCCAGAAGATAGTAAATTTCACCTTAAGTATTACTGCCAATTTGCCTAAGAAATTTAATGGCCACAATACTGGACAATGGAAGACTCAGTTTTAACCATGGATCTGGTATACCAGTCATATTGATTACAGTTTTGGGCAGTTTTTCATAATTGAGGTTGATGCTGCGATAGTACGCAATTTTCACATAAAAAACTACATATTTCATACAAAAACATTATAAATGACATGGAAAGGGAAAATGATTCATCATTCACCAAAGTTGAAGGCTGTGATGACTGAAAAAACACACATGATGAACACTAAAATACACAATATTTCAGTTTTACACCTTATTCGTATTGTAGGGAATGAGTCGTGTGGTTTGGGAGGTGTGCACACGCTGAAATTTATCACATGACAGAGAGAATTATTGATATGTCAGGAAAGACTGAGATGCTATATATAAATATATATATCTCAGGTGGTGATAGAATTAATAATATAGCAAAAGGGTACAGAATGTTAAAACGAAATATAAATAAATAAATTTTGAAGAAATTTGTAACTACTTAAATGATACCAATGATAATACTAATAATAATGAGTGATATGTCAAAAATGCAATTTTTATCAGTGGTTGAGGCCAGGTGGGTGTCTGTTATCCAGAATATTTTGGTATGCAAGTTCCCATCTCCGAAGTTCAGAAGCTGCAGTGGTTTTGGGGAAAAACTCTTATTGCTCTCACAGTGAAACAGTCATTGAAGTTGTTACAATTGTGGTAGTTACCATGTTCTGGTATTGGAAGGTATAAATTGTGGTTGTGGACTGTTTGTCTGTAGCCATTCATTTCTGACCAAGAGTTTTTGTGTTATTAGGCCCTATATAGGATCTAGTGAAGTGGCGGCAAGTTAGCTGGTATATGATATGTGTTGATGGAGCACGTGGCATGTCCAATGATGGGGAAGGTTCCCCCAGTAGTAGAGTTGCAATATGTTGTAGTGGGAGGATGCATGCTGCAGGTTTTGCAGCGAGGTCTATTGCAAGGGAAAGATCCATATGGTGTTTTCGGAGAGTATGATGGAGGGTACTTTGTGAACCAAGATGATTTGAGATTAGGTAAGCACCTTAGAATTTTGGTAAATTCTAGTTTTCTTAGCTTCAAGTATAAGGGAGGAAGTAAATTCACAGTAAATATATAGCTTCCATTGCATGCATAGGTTATGGGAGGAACGTTTCATATAGAAGCTGATACTGTAACCTAATTCATTAAATAAACCATTTTAAAAATCAGTAAAGACCCATAACATTTAATAAAAGCACTAAATAAACGTTTTATAAAAGTAAAGAAACTTTTAACTAACCTGGAATATGGAAATCCATTATCATCCCACTTGTAAACAACATATTTTTGCTAAACGAGCATTTCACCATTTCTGAACACTTTTAAATGAATTAAAGTAACTTCAAAATAATAATAATTCAAAATAAAGTTAAATTCCCTAAAATTCCATAGTTTCTGACCATGTAAATAACATAAATAAATTTTTAAACACTTCGATAAATAAACATTCACTTCTAACATTTTTATCATATGTTTCCTATAATTCCTTGAAGTAAAAAGTAGATTTTACGAAAGAGCTAAAAATCTAGTTTAACATATTTAAATTTCATAACATTCCATGCAGTGGAACAGATTTTATGTAGGTTTCTAAAATAATTTCATCATTAAACACGTGGTTTCACTCAGGATTTATTTGTGAGTAAATTAAGCCACTTCCATAGATAAAATAACTTTAAAATACATAACTAAATTCAAAGAAAATTCCGGTAATTTTACTTTTTCGATAAAACCAATAGAAGAAGAATTATCAACGAGAAACCAAGTGTTTGCTAAACTAAATTAAACTGATTTCTTAGTAAATTCATAACTCAGCCATCTCGCCACCGATCTTCATAAAATTTACACCATTAGACTAAGGAATTAACGTAGAACACTCTGACACTAATTTTATTGTGATAATTTGTAATCCAGCAGCATTATTGAAAATTGGCTTAAATTCAAACATAGAAATAGGGAAATCCCTATTACGGTTGGAGAACCATATCAATACGCCGTTTAAACTAAATTCATTTTTAAACAAACTAATCATTCGAGAATTCTAACTAAACACTTTTTATGTATCTCGACGACAAGTCTATTTACAGTCAAAGTTTGAACACCTTTTATAATCACAATCAATTTACACTATTTTGGGAAAGTAGGTGAATACCTGATGTCGCACGGATGGGTTATATAAGCGGGTACCTCGTAGAGGTCGTGGTCTCTCTCTTTTGTCTCTCTTGTTTTGTCTTCAGTCTTTACTCCGGGAACGCTATGTAAGTTAACTCTGCGTCAGTTGGTTTGTTGCGGGTCGGTTTGCAAGCCGGAACTCGCCACGCTAGCCTGGGAACATGTGTCGGCCATGATGAATTTTTCGGTACCAAAGTGTGGTATTAACAGTTGATTGATGGATTCGAGGCCAGAAGAGAACTGGGTGACAAAAACAGGGCTATGGTTGGATTTTAGAGGTGCAGGGAGGGAGTGGTTACATGGAGGATGGGTAATTGCACACGATATTTTTTTATGTACAAGATCTGGTCATTAGGAGTGGGAAATAAGGGATTGGGGTAGGTTCAGGGAGTACTCGAAGAGGGATTCAGCAGCAAAACAGATAAGTCTGCCACAGATAGCAAGGCTATAAGGGAGGGAATATTTGGTATGGAATGGGTGGCAACTGTCGAAATGTAGATATTGCTGTAGATTAGTGGGTTTGATGTGGACAGAGGTGTGAAGTGCACCCTGCCACATCGAGGAACATGATGTGTGTGCAGGAGTAGGTGCAGGTGAAATTAATGGAATGGCTATTGTTAAGGGAATGGAGAAATTCTAGTTGATTTTCACTGTGACTCCAGATCATAAACATATCATCTATGTGTCTGAACCACACAGTGGATTTAGAGGGGGTGTGGTTCAGGAAACGTTCCTCCCTATGACCAAGGAACAAGTTGGCATAGGACGGGGCCATGGAGGTGCTCATAGCAGTGCCACAGATCTGGTGATATACTCTGGAACCCAGCATGGCATCAACAGATTAGACATGATTGACCACACTCTCTACAGCCTGGACCTTGCTCCAAGTGAATTCCGCCTTTTTTTTCTCACTTAATGGAATTCATTGGAGGCTGATGATTTGCTTCAGACAAGGTGAAACACTTTGTGACAACATGGTTAAGGACAGGTTTTTACCAGGAAGGAATATTCAAACTCATCCCACGAAGTGACAAGTGCCTAGACTGATCTGGAAACTGTGTCAAAAAATAACCTAATGTATGTACCTATCAGTTGGGTTGTATTGGTTGTATTAAATATAATGTACACATTTCAGTACAGACTTTATAACCTTAGTATCTGCTCACCCCTTTTACTAAGGAAAAGTGAATGGAGTTTAGGTAATGTAAATAACAAATAATCTTCAGACTTTTTCCTTGCCTCCATTGATGTAATTTCCATTCATGTAAACAATCACTTCAGTGTCCTGGAATACTTTCTAGGTATGTTCTCCCCCCCCCCTCTTTAGCACTGCCCCACAGCCATCACAATACATCCTTTATTACATCCTTTATTACATCCTTTACTCACTTAATTGTCTCCAAAACTACCTCTCCTTCAATCCCCAAGTATATCACAAGATTAGCAGCACTGTCATGGGTACCCACATGGTTTCTTCCTATACCAACCTACTCCTAGGTCATCTGGGGAACATTTCTTGAATCAAATCCCATTTAAATCAGCTATATGGTTGAGATGCATGGATGATATATCTATGATCTGGACCCACAGTGAAAACCAATTCCTAAACTTCCTTTAACAATAGCTATTCTGTCAACTTCACCTGGACGTTCTTCAACACACACATCATGTTCCATGATATAGAAATTATGGCAGGATGCTCTTCATACTTAGGTGCACATGAAGCCAAATAATTTTAAACAATAACTACACTTTTACAGTTGCCATCCAATCATCACCAAGTATTCCCATTCTTATATCCTTGCCATAGACACAACTATTTTGGTGATCCCTCTCTAGGTTCTACTAGATCCTATTTCAAGCCCCTATTTCCCTCTGCTACCCCATAGAACTTGTAGAAAACAAATTTCATTAATCAAATCCTGTGACTTGGACATGGCAACAGTCTACTCCTGCAACCTGGACCATGCCAGTTCTTACAACTCTAACAAACTCAACAACTATTTTACGGTGAGAGCTGTCAGTGTCTGAACTATGTAGATGGAACTAGTTTACCAAAAGATCCTGGATGCTAGAAATCACCTGACCTCAATATCTGATAAGATCCTATCAGTAAATCCATCACTTATTGTGTATTTGTTAATTTTTTTTATAATTGCTCCCATATTTATTCATTATTAAATTTAATACGTTTATGTAAATGCTTATCTACTTGTGTGTTCGGACATATTTATATAATAACATCAATAAGCAGGAAAATGCTTGAAGGCAATAAAACTAAGGAAGGATAGGGTAATATGACCCAACATTTACCACAGATGAAGGCGGCTGGGAACGACGAACACAAAAAGGACAGACACAAGAAACGCGCAATATTTTGGCGTATACCCTTATTCTTGCAGACATTCCACCCTACCTTCTGCTAAACCACATCAGTCTGTGCTTAACCTTTCATCTTCTCCTTTATCAGAATCTCAACTCTCTCTTCTCTCTAAGGGATTGTCATTTTCCCCAACCCTTAAGTTTGACAATGCAGCTTTGATCCAGGACTCTTTAGCGTTCTGCTGCACTCTCCAGTGGAGTTAGCACTTTGCACCCAGGATGTTAAAAGATTCACCAGATGGCCGTGGTCGTGTTTGCGTCTGGCTCCGACTGATGTCTCACTTCTGAAAGAATAAAGCTATACGCTGAAATATTGCGCATTTTTTGTGTTTCTCCTTTTTGTGTTCATTGTTCTCAGCTGCCTTCACATGTGGTAAGTGTTGGGTCAAATTTCCCCATCCTTACTTAGTTATATATATATATATATATGTATATATTCTCTTCAGATTTTTTGCCCCTCCACTCTTGCTCTCCATGGTCAATCCAGATGTGTAGCAATCCTGGGTTTATGCACAAACCGTGGTGTAACATGTAGGATTATACCACCTGTTATGCTCTGAAACATTTGCATATCATTACCTTTCTCAACATTGCCAGGGCACCATATGATGTAAAGTCCATGACAGTGAGTTCAAATAATTTGTAGTTCTTCTGAAGTTACTGTACCTCATTCATACAATAAGATACTCAATGCACTGCATTAAACAAATTATTACAACTTTTATTTATGCACAAATATTTGATTAACAAGGACTCATCCGGCACAATGAGAATTTTCACAAATCGAGTGAGTTCCCATAGTGCCGTTGTTCATCACATCAACTTTGGCATCCCCTCTTTATTGCAGATTTGCCAATTCCAGCTGAATGGGGTAGGGACTATCTCTGGTTTTCATGAAAAATATAGGTAACTACACCACTCTGTCTCTCTCTCTCTCTCTCTCTCTCTCTCTCTCTCTCACACACACACACACACACACACACACACACACACACACACACATGTGTGCCCATGCGCTCACCTGAGGTCCTTCCACCTTGGTCGGCTGTCAACCCCAGCTGTTTGCACCCATGAGCAGTACCCGGTTGTCCTTGCAAAAGTATGTGGAACTATTACCTGTTTGTTCCAAGCACAGGTGCACCCTGTGCAGGGGGGGATCCAGGATTATGGTTGGGGGCTTGCCTTCAGTGGATTTTTTGTTTTTTTTTTGGGGGGGGGGGGCTTGAGTCGGGCAAAGGGGAGTCTTTATAGTCTCCTCGGGTCTCAAATCCGTAGAGCTAAAAAAAAAAAAAAAGTCTCCAAAATTACAATGTCAGGGGTGGACCTAGATAGTTTTGGGGGGGGGGCGACTTGAGCCCCCTAGCCCTCCGCCCCGGATCCGCCCCTGACCCTGCGCCACAAAGACCTTGAACATTCCACCCGGGGTTGCAAACCTTCAATATCTGTAGCTTGCAGCACCGTCAAGTAAACTTGGCAAAATACTGTAGAATTGTGGGTGCAGCTCTCTTTGTTAAATGTTTTATTAATAAATATGAAGCATCCTGAAAGTGGACAACTTTAACCTCCCTTGCAAAATAGTCTATCTCCCTCTGCATCAAAAACATTTTAAACCAACATATATTAGAATTGTGTTTTTCTCTTGTTTTGTGGTGTTCATTCCAGTCATCCTGCCTTAAATAATAATAATAATAATAATAATATGTGACATACAAAACACAGCTTGTACCAGTCACAGATGGATGGTGATACTATACGTCGAGCCTGTGGGTGAGTTATAATGCTTAGGCCTGGATTCAGCTTCAAATCCTGTCACGCCATCCAGATTATTGTTTTCCACAGTTTCCAGAAATCACTTCAGGCAAATGTTGGAGGATGGTCCCTCGAAAAGGAAATTGCTGATTTCTGTCCCATTCTTTGACGGCAGTACTTTCCCGCCTCTAATGACATTGATGTCAATCGAGCATAAAGCATTATGCAGAAACACCATATATAGGTGGAATAAATGTTCTCAAAACTAATTTTATTTTGTTTTTTCATATTTCTTTGCACCTCATCAATATTGAGCTCCTTATAGGAGGTAAAAAAAGTGGGAGGGGACAGGAAACAGGAAGAAGATTGACCATGACCTTTTAAAGAAACCTTCATGACATTCACCTGGAGTGGTTTCAGGAAACCATGGAATAGTAGTATCTGCATGGCCGGATGTGAATTTGAACCCTCATCCTCCTGAATGTGAGGCCAGATCATTACTGCTCACCGGCCACACTGTCTCAAAACCAAGCTTAAGTAAACAGTTTTTTCGTGCTTGATTTATTGGGTTTTTGCATATATCTTGTATCACTATTGTTTAACTGTTAACTTCACAGTTAAGTTTGAATATCAGCCTATTGTGGCTAATAATTATGCTATCAATTGAGATAGAGTGATTGTTGATTTAGTCGTCTCCAATCTTAAAGAATGACTATAGATCCAGATCTTTTCACCACGTTTCAAAATGTTAATGCAAACATTTGTTGGAATGGCTCAGCTTTCCTTTCTTCCAGTTTTTGCAAGTCTCAATGACCTCAGTGTTGACATAAAACCCCAATGCCACTTCACTTTCATTCCACCAAAGAAAATAATGTGGTTAGTGATTGGAATTTTTAAATACAATTTATATGTTTTTTTTTGTCTGTACACATTTTTTTTAAATCTTTACAGTCTCTTAGAGTTCAGATGGATCAGCAACAACGTTTGATCATTGAACTTCAAGACCTAGCTCAGAATTTAGAGCCTGGGCACTCTTCAGACAAAATGCTTGAGAAGGTTGAAATGCTTCAGGACCGATGGGATGCATTGATACAAATAATGGAAGTCCAGAGCCAGCGTGTGAGTTCTTTATCGTATGAATTTTGCGGTTGCTACAATTTAAATTTTTAATTAGGATTAGACAAGCTTTAGAAATAAATCTAAATGTTTCTTGGCATTTATAGATTCTAAGATATTACCTTGTAATTTGCTATTGCATTTTAACTTTTCAAACCAACAGATACAGTTTAACAGCTTTAAAATACTTTAATTTAGTGAAAAAATATGTTTATAGGAACTGTCTTTACTTCCTCTTGTTTGTATTTAAATAATTACTTTATGATGTTATATCATTCATAAGTTGCCAAAAAAAGTATAGGTTTTCATTTCCCAGTCATGAATGAAAATTCTTTAAATGGAGCAACAACACTAAGTACGTGGATATCAAAATGCAGCTGACATACAAACAGTTTTCAGAACAGTTAGAATAGTAAGTTATTAGAATACATATGAAAAAGAATGCATGATTTGTGGATTTTATTTCTTTGCAGAAAAATATTCAGAGAAACTATGTATCATAATTTGAGTAATTATATTTTCTCCAATGTGGAAAACATATAAAAATTTTAATTGTTTGTGTTAATATTAACTAATATTAAATCTGTAACCAGTACTCAACATCAGTTATTTATAATGCTAACAATAAATACTTTCTTACCCATTTTCCTGTGCTTTGTTATGTTTATTGTTGTAAATTTTGAATTAAGTAAATGGTACCCACTATATGCTGCTAACATAAGTGAGACTATTTAATTGTTGCTGTATTATACCTGCTTTTTGAAAAATGGTTGCAAAATAATTGTGTATGTTTTAACATCAATGTTACTTCTATCAAAATTTCCATGGTACAGATAAAAAGCTCTGGATTCGAGTTCAGCATGACACCATCCACTGTGGAGACATCTTCAGCAGTTATTTCTTCTGTGGATACAGAATGGGAAAGAACATCAACTTTCTCCATGCCATCAAATCAAGAGGCAAGTAATACAACAAAAACCTCTACCATGGAACAATAGTTGAAATGCACAAACTTCAGACATCTTCATTCCTTGTTTGTTATTTTTAGATGTGTTGTATAACTTTAGATGTGTTCTATATCAGTGTAAGTTTTCACAGATAATGCATGGAAGTCCAAAGAAGCGTCGTATAGTTGGTGTGGATCGCAGTGAATTTGATTCAAGGTTGGTTCAACATCGGGAATGGTTGGATCATGTTGAAAATAGTCTTGGGCCACCAAAGGAGCCAAAAACTGATGAATTCAACATTTTTGAGGATCTCAGTATTGAGGAACAGTTGATGATGTATGATGAAAGTCAAACAGATATTAAGAATCATGAAGAAGAACATAATCAGCTACTAACTCTTGCCAGAAAACTAGTTGATGAAATGCATGCCCGTAAGTAATAAAATTTCAGTATAGCCTATTTCTGGAAGTTGAAGTTATTTTTATTGTTCATTGTGAGGGAACTAATGCTCTAGTGACTTCTACCCAAATGTTTATTTTAATTTTCAGTCCATCATCTTTTTTTCCTTTTAATGTATCAAAACAAAAAAAGATCAGGAATGTAAACCTGTCATTTGTAACATAGCAAGGCTCTTGAGCCATGTTTTAAATGAAAGAAATGATTAAATAATTTTTTTTTTTTTGGTATTACATTATTGAAGAGAGCAAAGGAAGCCAGACTGTCAAATGTTGTTTATAGGTAACTCTATCGCATATAAAACAAGTGTTTTGGCAAAACCCTCATTACTAGGAAAGGTCTAGAAGAAAAGTTAGGAGGAGAAATTAATTGGGGTTGTGACCTCATAAATAGTGACACAAAGAAACAAGGTTATTAAGTTAAATGCAGGAGGAAAAGTTACCAAATAATGTTTTAAGGGGTAAAATAATGTTGATTTCAAATGTTTGAGGGAAGATAACAAATATTTACAAGGGTTTTTAATATTCTAAGAAGTCTTGCAGTTGGGGTGGAAAGACAAAATAGTTGATAATTCATAAATAAAGGGTTTTAACATGAGAAGATAGTCATATGAATAAATGTAAAAGATATTAATATGAGAGCAGTTAAAGGTTATAAAACTGTAAAATGGGTATAGTGACACGTTTTACATATGCAGATAAATTACACAGCAGAAGTAAAAAATGTGAATTTGAAATACTTCTATAAATAAATGATTGGGAATTACATGAAATTAAAGAACATTAAAATAAAAGTTACATGGAAGTATTCAATATTTAATTTTAATGATCTAGTGCTTAAGCATAGTGTGATGGGATGAATTTGTAGATCATTTTGATTAACATTAAATGATTAAAGTCATTTGTAGGGAATAATGGGTATTAATAGAAACCAGAGTAATAGGGAAATTTTGAGTAGTAAAAGTTTTGACAGAGAAGTAAAAATTGAAGGGGAAAGTTCAGATTTCAGTTTTGGCTGAAATGCTTAGTTAATTTTTGTGGGCAAAGAAAGGCACATTTCAAGAAATGGGTAAAAGATGGCATATTTCAGTAAAAGTATGAAGGCAGAAAGTGTGTAGAATAAAATTTGGTTAAATCTGGTGAAGTTTTTGGAAACAAAGTAGGATTTTGACTAGAGTCCAAGTGGTTGTTTGATCCCGTGATAAGGAAAATACCTTGCTCCGAGTCTAACAGTTGCAGCTAAAATGGGTTTTTTCCACCCAAAGCTGTAAATATGATGAGGTGATGCCTGTGGTTGTATTGTGTACAGTGAAGTGGAGAGGTATGTGTCGCAGAGCACATCTCACAATGACTAAAGTGGTGGGTAGATGCTAGTAGTGTGTTAATAAGTGGATGATGGTTGGTGGCAGCCATTTTAATTTGCTGGTCATTGTTATTTTGACTTCAAGAAATTTTAAAAGAGTTCTGTCAAAAACAGTTTACATTTAACTTAACATAGTCCACCACCCGAAGGTTGGTTGGATCCTCCTGGAGGAGGCATATTAAGCCATTGTGTCAGACGTAGGACAGCCAGTTCCTTTCCTCTGGGACCTGCAGTTTAACGTGGAATCCAAACCACAGAGCAGCCTGGCTATCAGCAATAACTAATAGAACTTTAGGGCACATTCTGAATATCAGATAAGTGAGTTAGTTCTGTACAATGATTGAATGAATTTCTGGAAAGTAACCAGCATCTTCAAAACAGAGATTCGAAGCCAATTAAGCTCCAGTACTGTGCTGGTGCCAGAGAGTGTTTGGTTTATTCAGCAATAAATGAAGTGAGCTTTAGAATTTGTTTGAACTTTATTTAGGGGGGAAATATCTACAACTGTTCCTTTTTATAGTTTTAATTCAGTAATGCTAAAATGTATTTGAGGAGATGGAGACCAAATATAATAAGAAAGAACTTCTTTCACCTTGAACAGCAAAATTCAGCAAAACAATTTTATATCACAGCCATGGTCATAGATTGCAACCACAATAATGATGATATAAAACGTCGGAAAAAAATAATTTTTATGTGACACACTCACAAAGTTGGAGATAGGAGGACTGCAAAGATTCACATGGGAAAAAAAAGATGAGCAAAAATCGCAATATTTTGGAATAACCTTCAGTTTTACAGAAGTGTGATGAAACATGGAAAGTAAATGGGTATTCTTACACCTTCTTCCTGAGAAGTCCCCACCTGTAGATAATATTTTACGAAGGAAGTAGCCATCATTCTATATATAATTTTAATGGGTTACATTGCCTCAGGATATTGTTTAGATCTTAAGTGCAGTGGATTCCTGTTGCCTTCTGCATCCCATTGCTGTTGATCATCCTGGCTTCATCCCGCTATGCAGGAAGTTTACAGTCTCGAGAGCAACAGGGTGGCCTGTACTCCACCCTGCTCCTTCGTTCTCCTTTCAGGAGCTCATTGGCAAACACCTTATTCAGGAAATGATTCAGTTGCCAAAGCTTCATACATGCAGACATGGTACACCAAATGAATGGGTAGTTTAAACTTGGTAGGAAAATACAAATATTGCCTGCCCTGTACCCTACTACCCTCCATCTTTTATAATATATGTATGACACAGTGTAAGGACTTAGACTGCTATACTGGGGTGAAGTATAGGGCCTAAGCACCTTAACTGAATGTTACCTTGTAGAAAGTTCTGTTAGATTTGACTAAATAATTTTGAATGACCATATGACACCTTGTATTTTCAACTGTAAAGCTTAATAGCTGCCACAAAGCTTATTTGAACCAAAAGCTTAGGTTATAATTTCATTATAGTTGTTAAACACGACTCTGGTAAGAAAAATTGTCATGGCCGCCAAACATTCCTGGCCTGGTTCAACTATTTCCGGCTATCACACTGGTCTAACCGACACACACGAAACATACCAGCGCAAGTTCACTACGCACAACGTTCCCAGGTTAAAGACCCCGACCTCGCTACCACGTCACCCTTTATACCCCCAGCCACATGATCTATGTATATTGACGCTTTCCAAAAATAGTGTGAAAGGGTGTAATTATAGAATGTGTTTTAAAATTAACTGTGTGTAGCGTGGCCTTCAAGGTTTATAAAAAGTGTTTAATGAAAATTCTCAAATGATTAGCATTCTTGTAGATGAATTTAGTTTACAGGCGCATTGGTAAAAAGTTTCTGAAAATTAATTAGTGATTCCGCAATTTATTTCTTAATTTAAGCAATTTTTGGGTGACCCTGCTGAATTACCAATTATCCTGATAAAATTGGTGTCATGTTCTACATTACTTCCTAATTTCAGAAGTGTAAATTTTATTAAAATTGGTGGTGTAATAGCAATGTTATTAGTTTGACAAAAATCGGTTTAAATCTGTATAGAAGATACTTGGTTTATGTTTACTAAATATTCAGGTGTTGTTTATATCGAAAAAGTGAAGTGTCTGAATTTTCTTTGAATTTTAACCATGGTTTTATTTACAGAAGTGGCTTGGTTTAATAGCAAATAAATTTTGAATACTGCCACATTGCGATTGGTGACGAAATAACTTTAAAATTGGTTTAATATTTGTTCTGCTGCAAGGAATGTTTTGAAATTTTGATATGTTGTACTAGATTTTTTTGGTCTTTTAGGAAATTTACTTTTTAGTTCTTGAAATTACTGAAAACCTATGATTAAAAATATTGAAAGTGTGTTTAACGAATTGTTTAAAATTTTATTTACATTATTTACACGGGCTGAAACAACGGAGTTTTACTGAAATTAACTTTCTTTCGGATTATTATTATTTTAAAATTACTTTACTGCTTCTAAAAGTGTTGGGAATTAGTTAAATTGTCACGTAACAAAAATCTATTGTTTACAAGTTGAATAATAATGGATTACCCTATTCCAGGTTAGTTTAAAGGTTCTTTACTATTATAAAATGTTTATTTAGAGCTTATATTGTGTGTTAAGTGGCTTTACTGTTTATAAATCGGTCTATTTACCAAGTTAGGTTGCAGTATCGGCTTCTGCATGAAACTGGTTTCTCACGTTCTATAGTTGTAAACTGAAAAATTTAATGTTTACTGGGAAGCTTTCTCCCTCCCTTATGTTCTACAGCTATGAAAACTAGAATTTACCCAAATTCTAAGGTGCTTACAACAGGCAACATACGACACTTAGGAACAAACGACAACTGCACAATAACACTTGGCCACAGGGAAGACAAGAACTATCCACATTACCTATGTTTCTGGTCTAGTATCACTCCTATAGGTGCCTCAGGGTGAAGCACCGTACATGATAAATGTAGTTTGAAAATTATTTTTCTTTAAGATATATCTAGAAAATGTTATAAAGAATCAAAAAATTCACAAATGTAGGTGTCCCCTCATTGTCTAGCACATAAGGGATACACTGATCTAGAGCTTTGCAAAGAATATTTACCTTCCAGTTTGCGCACCTATGTAAAATCTAACTGTGCTGTCCTGCATTAAATTGAATATTTTAACTGAAGGTTTCTAAAAGAAAGATTGATAGGCAGTTTACAAAAATATCTGTAGTATAACATTATCACTGCATGACATTAGTGGTTGAGTCAACAATTGGTATATTAGTTAATAAGGATGAAGTTTTGTGTAAATGTTTTGTTTACTTGAAGACTTATTACATCAAAGGAATGCCAATAGCATTGACATTTCATGATGGTATACCACTTTCCATTTTATGTATTGGAAGCTAAGTTTGTGATAAACAATGGTGTTAATTTAAATAATCTTTCACAGAAAATGAGGAACCCAATGATGAAGAAAAAATACTGAAGGAATTAGAAGAAAGATGGGGTGGTGTCCAGAAATTGCTTCAACAGCGCAAATTAAAGATTGATTTTATGAGTGAGCGTAAGATGTTTTACAATGAAGTTCTTAGTCTTGAGCTGTTATTGGAAGGTTATGAGAAATGGCTAGAATCTTCAAAAAACTGCTTTGAGTTTGGTGCATCAGTTGGAACAGTGCAAGGTATGTAGGAATAAGCAAGAAATACATTTTGCTTCCTTAGCAGATATTTTCTTGTTTCTCATTATGTGATAAATATATGTAAAATGTAACAATGAATTTAGTAACAGAAGTAGTCTGTCTATGAAGAAAAAAGGATGGTTAATTTCATAGATATTGTGTAATTTCTTAGTTTATGTTTAAGTTATGTTGCATCATATAAGATAGTTTGAGGATTACTAATTACTTCTTATAATCGTTTGTAATTGCAGGCCAAACTGAAAACTGTTAAGTCACATGAGGATCGAATTACTAAGTTGCAGACGCGGTCCAATGAGTTGATTACAAACCAAACTGCTGGTCCTTATGCTAAGGATATAGAAACTGATGCCAAGAAAGTTGCCGAACGCTGGAATAATTTGATGCTCAAGTATGACCTGTATTCATATTTTTTAATGGAATATTTTTGGTATTTCAATAAAACTGTTACTAACACATTAGTTTATACAGGTTGACTGAAAGGCAGACTGAAGTAAGTAATACTATTGACAGAACACCTCCAAAAAAATACCTTGATGCAAAGGAAGCATTAATGAAGTGGATACACAATGTAGAAGGAGTTTTGCTTTCAGAACATGCAGTTGTTACAGATGTTAGGGCTATGGAAGACCAGCTCAAAAAATTTAAGGTACTGGAAAATATTTCACAGTTTGACTGTAATGTAAAGATTTAATTTTAAAGTTATAATCAATGTTATATAAGTGCAATCTTTTTTTATCTAATACAATGCTCAGAATTATGCAGTTAGTAGTAACCGATGCTATGTACCTCAAACATTGAACAAACTCTCACTTTTAACTGGATGTAAGTTGTTTGAGCTTTAAATAAACTATTGTTAAGAGTAACATGTAGAATGCCACACTTGGTGAAGTCAAGAAACTTCCCTTGTGATAGGTGCCAAACTTGCATTGTAATTTGCATAATATACTACAATAAGTGCTGAGAGTTCTTAATCAAGAAGTTAATAAAATTGTATGCAAGAGAATGATGATCTTGTATCTTTACAACTTTCAATACCAATAAAAACTACTAGAGTTCTAAATGATATGTTGCAATCGTTAACATTATTTCAAGGCTTCCAAAATCTTTATAGCTAAATTAAAATAAGAAAGAACCCTTATGTTTCTTGCTGCTTACTATGAAATGTGATGAGCTTATATTTACATTCCATGATTAACACAGATCTCAGACATTCCAGAAATCTGCTATATAAACCATTTATCACAATCTTACCAGTGATGTGGATTTTTATTTAAAGTGATAAAATCACATGAACAGATCAACAGGTTACATCATATTTAACGAGCTTGGTGGGTGAGTGGTAATGCTCTAGTGTCACATTCAGGAACATGTCAGTTCAAATCCCTGTCTGGGAATTCAGATTTGGGTTTCCCACAGTATCCCCAAATCACTCCAGGCAAATGCTGAGGTGTTTCCTTTAAAAGGCCATTGCCAAATTCCTCCTCATTCCTTGTCTCCCATCCGTTCCCCCCTCTAATGACCTCGATGAGGTGTAAAGCCATAACCAAAAAAAAGTACATTTTACTAACAGCAGCTTGTGGTGTAAATAAAAGTCAGAATTGGTGTACCTTGTTTGGCTGGAAGGATCACTCATATTCCACTTTTGAGAGTCATCTGGCACATCCTCTTCCAGAGGCTGGGCTTATTTTGAAAGCAAGATTCCATCTACTACCAGCTTGCTCTAGGTCTGTCATAGTTTGGAAATTATCAAGAATGTTGCACAGTTATTTATTTTCACTGAGGCCTTATATGAAGATTGTTTGTACAGAGGGATGTTATTTCAATTGATAAAAGGAAGGAGTCTATAGGTAGAGAGGTGTGGAGACTGTGGACAGATGCTGAGGGAAGAGGGGGTATCTTTAATGAAGAAAGGAAGATTCTGTACAGAGGGCTGGAGATGTTGATCCAACAAGAGTGAAATCTGTTCAGTGGCTAACCCATATGCCACAACTAAAAAATCAAGAAACCTACCTGCATGTATGGATTTCTAACTATGTTTTCCAGAGTTATGAAGCTAAGAATATGTTATTGTTGTTTCTATTTTTTTTTACACATGGCAGGTAATTTAAATTGTATTTTTGTCACTTCCAAGTAAATTACTAAGTTCTAGGTGTGTGTACTGTTCCACATAAATAGCAACTAACATAATATAATATGTAGTCACAAATTACAGTGAAACTTATCATGGTAACTGGTTGGTAAGAAAATAACTGGTTATTAGATGCTGGTAACAAGTGTATACACTGTTCCACATAATAAGTATTAATTAACTCGGGATTGTATTTGTAGATTACAGGAGATATTGGTTATACTAATGGGTTGTTGCTAACTTGTTGTCAATATATAATAATAATATCAATTATATAGTAATATTGACATTACTAATAAGTGTATGTACTGTTCCACATCCCCGAGATTATTCTCACATGGGATCAAAGTGAACATATCTATCTATCTATCTATCTATCTATCTATCTATCTATCTATCTATCTATCTATCTATCTATCTAGTCAGTGACCTAATTGTACATTCTTCTATTATGTTACAAGAACATTCAACCCACTGTATGTTTTGTCTAGTTGGTTTGATATATACTTGTCATAACATGATTTTTGCAGGAGCTTCAGAGTACAATTGATGAACAACAAGATAGTTTCCAGTATGTGAACAAGACTGGTCAGGAACTTATACAAGCTGCTAGCTCTGAGGCACAAGGACAGAGACTTAGGGAGGAACTCCAGGATCTTAACACACGTTGGTGTGACATACCAGATATTCTTAAAGAAAGACAAAGTCGTCTCAAAAAAGGTAATCACAACATTGCGTCCTATATCCATAGAATGGTCATGATGTTATTATTGAATCTTTACATGCAAAAATTGTGTTGTCTCTTACAAATTAGATGCTTGTGGAACTTATCATAAAACTCATTAAATTATGATAGCGATGAACAGTCATTAAGTTTAACAGCAGGGAGAATGATGGCTAATGCAAAAAATAATAACATTTACCAATGTAATATTTGTATAAAATTTTGGACTATTTTTTGTTTGCCATCCATAAAGTGTAACATGCTTTCATGACAACACACATCCAGCATATTAGTTTTTATCCCTGACTAATGAGTAAAAAAACAAAAAAATGTACACTTGAATACCCTTATTATTTTAATGCATTGAGACCTTTTTTAATGTAATCAAAACTTAACACTGGAATCAGATTTCTATTTATGATATCTGTTTCATTGTAGACATTGAAATCATGCATCAGTTCAGAGAGGAGATGGATGGCCTCAATTCATGGCTGCGTGAAGTGGAAACTTTTCTACAGACTGATGAGGAGATGCCAGTTGGAGAACTGGATACTCTGGAAGGACAGCTGGAGCAATCAAATGTAAATGATATGATCCTCCAGTTGCAACCAAATGTCTCATATAAAACTTTAAATGCAAATTCTTATGCCTTGTTTTCTTTTCATCATGTAGGCTCTTCAAGACGATGTGGAAACGTTGCTACCAAATTACAAGAACATCAACAAAACATCACATAAATTGTTGGAAAATGCTGATCCTGCTTTTGCAGAACAGTTGAAATCAAAATTACAAGCCCTGAATCATAAATGGGATAAAGTAGTTAAAGAGTCAAGGCGCCAGAATTTGATTTTGAAGGAAGCTGTTGAAAAAAATAGGAAGGTATGGAATGTCTGAAATAATTATAATAGTCTTGTATATTTCCTAAAATTGCTGGATGGGCTTAGAATAAATAAAACTTTTCATTCTCAATCATTCTTCACTGAAATGACCTACTATTTTCTAACATCGTTAATAGCATTATGAGAAAGATAACATCAATTGCTGGTGTTTATGGTGTATCACCTCTGCTTGTCGTACACAGTTGAAAAAAAAAGGCTCCATACATCTATTTGTCTGATACTGTTTGGTTTTTAAAATTTTCTGTCATCCTACCCACAAAAATCTTACAGTTTTTCTTTACACCCTTTAGACATAACTTTATTAGTCAAATTTAATTAAATTAAATTCACAGCAATGAATTATTTTTGTAATACTTTTGTAAACTGTGTAATTACCTTAATTCTTCCTATATAGGTGTTACGTGGAGTTGAAGAATTTAAAGCCTGGTTGTGTAAACTTGAAACAGAAATACCACCATCACCTATGGTGAACTCTTCAACAGAACTATTCCAAATGAAAGGAAAATATCAGCTGCTTAAAGACAAAGTTGACAGTAGAACAGAAAGTTTTAGAAATCTTAATGAACTGGGTAAGCAAATGGAAATTGGAAAACTAAGAGATTGTTATTGTTGTTCCAAAAATATAGCCAGTTACTGCACCTGCTGTTGCAATCATTTGGAACATTTCAAATATGATTGTGTTTCTATTAGAGAGGATGATAAGGGAATGTACCAGAGATGTAAGGTAACTTGGTTGCAAATTATTGGTTATGTCCAATTGAGTGTAGTGGTATAGTATGTGATTGACATTATGGGTATCAAATGTAGCAGTGAAACGGGGGGGAGGGGGGGGGAGAGTGTGTAAAGTAGGTTAGTTAGATGTGCTGGCACAAAATGGCTAACTGATATGATAAAGGGGATGGCATGGTAGTCATTGGAAAACAGATGGAAGGTGAATAGAGTGGTGGATGTGTATAAGGTGTAGATTAATGATGAGGCTTGGCTAGATGTTGGGACAAAAATAGGGCATCATATGGAGAAGGGAAGAAATGACTGACCATAAATTAGCACTTGATTTCATGCATGAGGAAGTCAAAAAGTTTTTGTTTGTAGGTAACAGAGAGTGTCAGGTATAAAGGAAGGTGCTGAGCACTTTACCCCAAACAATGAAAAATTTAAAGTTAGATTGTTATAGTGCAAAAAAAAAAAAGGGTATGATGAGGAAATTTCCTTTAAGGAATAAAAGCCATTGCAAGTAATAGTAATAATCACGTTTCAATTGTTTTTATACACACTTGGATTCAGAAAATATTCACCTGGGGTAACAAAATGTTTCTAGAGTTTTGATGGGGGAGCGGATGTGTCTGCCATCTGTCAGTGAAGTCTGTAACTTGTGTCCTTGGTGTTCCACTTGAGCAGCTTTACCTAACTACTGTTTATGAAAATTGCAACCCGAAGAAGGAGACATGTGATTACAATAAAATTCATTCCTCACATTTGGGATGTGAAATTAAAGATCTGTACATGCACTCCAGTGGTTGCAGGAGGACAGAACAAAAAAAGATATCAACTGACCATACCCTGAACAAGTTTGATGGGTAGTATGTCAGGCAAATGCGGTGGCCAGGAAAAAAGCGGTACCCATCAATATTCAAAGAAAGCTTTTACATTCTTTGCCACATGTGACCAGGCATTGTCCTACTGAAATATGGCATGTTGAGCTACTTTCAGGAAGGTGCAGTGACTCTGGTTTTGAAATCTTCCTGAGGAAGTAGCTGTTGTTCATATTGCACTCAATATGTAGGAGGCGAGATCACATGTTGTAGCCAATGGCCAAAACCACCACACTTGGCTTTTATCCACTATTCTGCTTAAAAATGTAGTCTGCCCAATTACATTCACCATGGTAGTCTCTAACATGTGTGCAACCATCATTGTAGGACAAATCAAAGTGTGATTTTCTGATGGCCCTGCAATGACTGAGTTTGGCATAACATTGACCTTTCCTGTTCATGCAAAAGTGGGTGCTGCTGGGCCTACATGCATGCCATCTCTTTACAGTCTTAACCACTTCTTATGATTCCACTGTTCTACACATCCTCCAAATTTGGATTAATTCAGACTGTTCTTCTGGGTGTTGCAATTTTCAAAAACAGTGTAGCGTATTATCCAGTGACAGAGAGCAACTTTTCTCCTAGCTTTGAAAATAAAACAAATTATTGAAAATGAAATGGTTAAAAATAAAAACATCAAGGAGAATGTAACCACACTAGGATTATTGAAATATTTCTTCAAATTATTTATCTAGTTTTGACTACATAGGGTGCTAATGACCTCATTGTCGACACGCCCTAAAGCAAAAAAAAAAAAAAAAAAAAAAAAATAAATAACAACAACAACATAAACTGGAGGTGGAAAACTCAATGAGATAGATGGTTATTTCTTCAAACTCTAGAAATTACTTATTGAAAAAATAGGTCTTGACGTCCATAACATGACATAAATTTTTAAATTGTTTCCAGCACAGAGGAATAAAAAAATCACTTTAGGTTTTGGGCACCACTCAGCTAGCTCACATTTGTCAATTATAGGTCCAGATCAACTGATTCCTCGGGTTTGATTAAGTCAATCACAATGCAAATCAGAATGATGATAAGCTAAAGTTTACCATTGCTGGTTGCCTGTAGACTGCACCATTAACTGTTTGATCTTCAAGCCTCTGTGCTACCACACAGCACCACTTAGCATTTGGTGCACTGCTCTAACTCACTATGTTGAGTTCTACCTAATACTTCTAATAGCTAAAAAACATATCAGCTGTAATGACAGTGCCATCCTCTGTTGTAATGCAGCCACAAGCCTCTTTTCATATGTCTAGTACTAAGTCCAAGTACCCAGACCAAGTGCTCAGTGTGAATTCACAATGCCCAGTGAAATCTTTCATGAAGGCTTGGTTCAACTCCACCAAACTACACCTCATTATCCTCTTCTGAAGGTTTTGCTCGCCATCATTGACCGAAACAGAAAAAAAAAATCCAAAATGTTAGTGGCTGCCTACTTTTTGTACATTACTTATTGGAGCAAGTATCCTCACTCCTCACATATTCTCCAGTTTCTTACTATCAGCTACAACAGTTTGACACTCATTTCTTTATCTAAGAAATATTACTAAACTCTTTTATTTACTCCACCCCACTTTCAGTTTTAAACTTAGCTTGCCATCCTTTGGAGAACTCTTGTCGACCTCATCATCCTTTGAACTCTTGCTGACCTCAAGGAAAACCTCCCAATTGGCAGATACTTTAATGTGGACAATCCCTGTTTCTTGTCTTCTTTCCGGAGACTTAATTCCATTGCCATGGTTAACACTCACCTACTATCAATTGTTTGTACTGTGCTTTGTCTCTCCTATTTCCATCCTCAAATTTTCTTGTGCCCCCAATACTAGAAATATTTTCATTCCAATTAATATTAATTTTTCATATGTCTCAGGAACTGTGGAGGGGGGGGGGGGGGGAGAGAGAGAGAGAGAGAGAGAGAGAGAGAGAGAGAGAGAGAGAGTATTTTTTCTGGAAAATATTGTACGCTAGAGATACCTGCTTTGCTTAAGATGGAGCTGACGGAGTATTCAAGTCAATGATACATCCAGCTATAGGTTTGGCAAGCCAAGAGTGTTCATATTTGTGGAATGTCCTTTTCCAGTGGTACACCTGACAAAATATCGAGATAGTAGAACAGATGTTAATTTAGTAATCTCATCAGCCACATATTGCATTGTGACGTACAATGGTATTTAATGTAGGGAGCAAAAATAGTTTGGTTGAACTAGAACCAGAATGAAGGTTCATACTTCCTAGAATATCTTTGAAATAAGTTTTATTTTAACTACATGCCAGCATTTTATGAGTTTTACAAAAATGCTCACTGACATGTTGCTCAATATATTTGTAAGATAAATATCAGGAATGGTGATTCTTATTGTCTTCAAAGAAGACTTTTTTTCTTATTACTTCTGTTATACAGGTTAATAACACTATTATTTACTTGAATCATTCATCTGCTCCTATCAGAGGGTGGGGTCAGAAATTTCTCATTTTGCTCTCTATTGTTGTCTTATATACTTTTTTGTGTTAATAGCGTCATCTTATTAGGGAGACAGAAAATAAAGGTTTTGTATGATTACATGGTGTAGTGAGAATTGCTTGTTGCATAAAATGTAAATATCTGAGCATATAATTTGTTTATAAAATAAGTTAGGTAGGATACGTTGTGGAAAGAGCAGGCAGAGGTTGCAAAGTACTTCATCTGTGGATGAGGGTGATGAAGGGATGTACCAAATAATTAAGAGAATTGGGGTACAGAACCTCGGTCAGTTTCTCATTTGAGTATAGTGGTGCAGTATTGGTTCCATATTACAGGTATCAAACATAGTAAGACAGCTAGATTTATTTGTGGAATTTGCCATAGAACATAATCAGTAACTCAGGTGTTAAAGGAGTTGGGTTGGGAGTCATTAGAAAATAAGAGATTTATGAAAAGATTGCTGATTTTGTATGAGGCATACATTTAAGATCAGGAGTGGATGGATATTCATGAGGAATATATGGAAGGGATGAGACCATAAACTGCTACTTGATTTCAGGTTTAAGGGAATGAAAATTTTTCATTTGTAGTTGAGGTAGTTGGGGACTGGAATAAATCATCAAGGGAAGTTCTGAACAAGAGAATGTAACCTCTAACCTCTTAGAGAATGTAGAGTCATGTAATGCAAAAGTTTGTGTGTAGAGAATCTGTATATAGAGCATTAGTTTCATTTCAATTAGTAATTGGCAATAAAATTATAAAGTAAACAGGACAAAATGATAATTTGTGATTAACTTTTCCGTTTATCAGAGAAATAAGATAAAAAGTGAACATATAATTTTCATTTATGTCCTGTTATAAGTTGAGGCAGTATTGCAAATTGGAATAATGCTCAAGAGAGGGATCCCTTGCTTCTTATTAACAATTATCATATTTAGCATATTTGACAAATAAGTGTGTTTCTTTCTGTTCTGTAGTATTAATTTATTAATTCATGGAGAACTTTGATATTAAAAAAAAACCAAAAAAACAGCAAAGCAATACTGTAATACATGAATGGCAATGCAGTATGATAAATAACATCATATGTTGTTTGTACTTGTGATAGGAAATGATCTGATGCTGAGTAGTGAAGGAGGTTCTGTACAGGAACTTGCCAGGCGTTTCACTCAGTTAAATGCCAAGTGGAGTGAAGTTACTGACCATATTTATGACAGGCACAAAATACTGAAAGATGCTTCACATGAATATGGAGAATTCAGAGGTAATAGCTATATTAACATATTACATTACCTTACTTCTTTTAATATAGCAGTATAATATGTAATATAATACAAATTCTGTACAGTAAAATATTCATCTCAAAGAATCTGGACAGTATAGTAACTGAATTACCTGCTTATTTTTTATCATTATATAAGACAACTGTCTCATATAATGAAAAAAAAAAAAATTGTTTTCAAGCATAACGGAGTGGAAAAATTTTCTTTTTAAGTAAAGGAGTCAGGGACTAGAATAAATTTCCAAGTGAAATGATGAACAATTTGCCCGAAACAATGAAAGAATTTAAAGTTTAAATCTCTAAAATAGCAAAAGTAAGTGAATGGTGACAAAAAAAAAAAAAAACAAAGAAACCAACAATGTGAAATGTAAAAGTCAACCCATAGGGAAATCGTCGCTGGCATACATACCCCATCACAATTAAATAAATTGTATTACAGACTGTAATGAATTTTGCACATGTCCAAGGGATCATTAAAACATTTTCAAAGACATACCCTTCCAGAGGTTAAATAAGTTTATTAACATAAAATATTTGGAAGGGAAGTGGAATAGCTGATTGAATTCACGTCCTTTTAATATTCGCTCACTACTCCATGCCACTAATGTGATAAGCATCTCATATTACCTATAAAACATGGTACTAAATTTCCATTCATGATAAGTGCAGAAAAGTGTATAAAAGTGTACTGTTGTCTTTCTCTCATCCTGTTAGTCAGATCATCATTCAAAAGCTTGTAGGAGGAATCATCAAGCACTTTCCTAATCTTGATATCATACAGACCAGACTAATTGTACACAGACATTATATGTGGAGATATAGAAGTCACATACTGCTTCGTAAATGATGCCTGTATTTTGGACAAAACAAAATGTACTTTTTTTCTCTCTGATTTTGCCATCAAGGACCACATGGACACTGGGGGGTGTTTGAAGGATTAATGTGGATAGGAAGAATGATGATTTTTAAAATATAAGATTTAATATTTCAAAATTCTGTTTCAGCACTTGTTGCACAAGAAATGGATTGGCTTGACAAGTTAGAGAAACGTCTTCGAAAATCACCAAAATCTGCTGCTGATGCTGAAGAGATCTCGGAAGAACTTGATGTAAGAGAATTTTCATTGTTTTTACTTTTGTAATTATATTTGTTTCCCCATAATTAAGAATTTCAATTGCAGGAGCTTTGTAATAAACTTATTAAGAGACTTAAGTTTGACTAGTTTGTTGAAAGAAAACTAGACACATGAATTACTGCTGCCAAAAAAAGAACAATCACTTCTCAAATCTGGACGAGAAGTAAAAGTACATCAAAATGAATGATCAATAGAATAATATTTTGATAATACTACTAATATATTCTTGCAACATCAATGAGCATCAATGTTTAATCTAGAGGTTGTAATGGTACAAAAGAGAAAAAGTAATATTCGAAAAGTTTCATGAGGTTGTGAAAAGTGACCATAAGAAAATTCCATGGTACAGGTAGAGAGCGTCAGGTGACAAGTTGGTGCCAGACATCCTTTGTTAATGGGAGAAAGGATTTCACCCAGTGTGCAGTGATCTGTGATGGTCAGCTCAGAAAATAGTTCCCTCTGAAATTGAAAGTCATTCTCAGCCAATGAAAAACAACCAAGGTGTGGGTATTTCAAATCGATTGGCTGTTTAAGGTTCTGTGTTACTATGAAAAAGTCATTTACAGATGGACAGCTCGATTACAATGGATATTGGGGAAATATCTACCATTCACTCATCGAGGAATAGATAAAATCCACATTTAACTGCTAGGTGAGAGCTTCTGTCCTTTTGTGTTTCATACTTACATCTGCAGGTGTGAAACACAAATGCACAGATGCAAGTACAAAACACGAAAGGATAGAAGCTCCCACCTAACACGTAAATGCAGATTTTATCTGTTCCTGGAAATGCGGCTACCACATGGTCGTGGACGAGTGAACAGTAGATAGTTGCCCAATCTCTGTTGCACTCGAGCTATCTGTCTTTAAATGACTTTTTCAAAGTAACGTGGAACTATAACATGCAGTTCAGTTGTCAGGACGTTAAGAAACCTTTACTCAAACCTGGTATGGAACAGACACGTCTGTCCAAAGCCTATGTTGTACATTAAGCAGCAAAGTGAGAAAATTCATCCTGTAGGCATTCAGAGATATTTTTGACGCTACAGATGCTTGCTTAAGACTGCAGTATGGTCTGATTCTGAGTGCATTCCATTGCATGAAGTATTCTATCAGATAGAGCAACTGGAGAATGTGCAGTTTGCGTAAGCTATATGCGACCTTCTCATTAGCACCTGTGGACCAAAGTATGAAACACAAAAGGACAGAAGCTCCCACCAAGCAGGCAAATGTTGATTTTATCTATTCCTGGAAATGCGGCTACCACATGGTCCTGGATGAGTGAAAGGTAGATAGTTGCCCAATCTACGTTGTAATCAAGTTGTCCGTCATAAACTGAGAGGATGTTCCAGACAATTTGCAAAAGTGCAAGTGTCAAATTATGATGTTGATTGATAAAGAAAATAAAACTTTGCAATGAATTAACAGGGAAGTAACAAATGAAATTTGTGCTTATATGTAAACAAGACAACGAGATCCAAAATGATTACTGTTAAGATATTTTAGTTTGAGACTGAACTCTGGAGTACATCTCTTAGCAGGAGGATGTTGCAAGGTCATTTAACACAAGGATCAACAATTGTTTTCCTATCCTGAGGCATTTACAGCAGCAGCAGTAGCAATATTTTTAAATCTAAGTCTCTGAATTGAAAGAACAATTCTGATCTTTTATATTGATACACACTCTTATTTAATACTAGATTCATCCTGGACTTTAGGAGACCAGGTATAGACCTGTGGATATGTTTTGGGTATGGTCATAGCTCTCTGGTTACAAATTTAGTATCATACAATGTATTAATAAGTAGACACAACTTTTAATATAAATTTAAGCCCAAAATACATTGCACAGAGTCTAAAAGTGACAAACATTGAGTTTTTGGGGATAATGAAAGGTTTTCTGGGGTCACAGTTCATGACTAAAATGGTTAAATATGAACTTGTATTCTATCCTAAGGGTTTGCTATGAAAAAATTTGAATAATTTCTGTTAACTGTGAAGGGACATAGAAGAGAGATGATCTCAGTATATAGAAGATGTTTTCCTTCTCTCCATCTAAACAGCATATTTTTTATATGTAAATTCATATAAGTCTTTCTTTCTTTGCAACTTTAATCAACACACAAAATAAATTTTCTAATTTAGGATCTAGAGAACTATATACGGAACCATCCAGAAGAAAGACTTACCAAGCTGCAGGACATAGGACGGAAGCTTGTTGAATGTTTAGTAATGCCTCATTCAGTACAAGGTGATGTTGAAAGAATTACTGAGAGGTGGAACCATCTAAGTCAAAAGGTTTGTCAAAAATTAAGAAAATTTATTTTAAATTGTGTTATAAAGTGCCATTACTCTAGAAATAAGTTGCAAATAACTAATCTCTTAAAATTATAATTTCAGCTATAGTTTTTGTTTTGTTGATTCTATTTTAACATAAAAGTATTTTTTTAACACAAACTAAGGGTATTTTTTCTTGTTCTGTTACTGTTTATTTTTTTTTTTTTTTTTTAAATAAAAAAATAGAATATTGCAGTTCTGTGTGTCTAATGGGCTTGAATTTGTCTGTAGAAACTTGCAGAGTTACTTTTTTCCGAAATGTGTTTTGTTTCTATTTATTGACATATTCTAATATTTTCTGCTTTGCTTGTTCGCAACAGTTTATTAACACAAACTGCATATGTTTTGTGTAATTTTTAAATTTTATTTGAATTTCATGTTGCATGATGGTTTAAATTTCATTTAATTCTAATTTTTAGCAATCAAATTATTTTGCATTCTATATACATACAGGAATCTCTTAGTTTCAGAGCATTATGTAGATGCTTGGTGAAAAGAGCAACACTTCAGCTTTATCCACATAAAAAAACTTTGGTACTAATTTTTAGTGCATGCTATGTTTAATTTTCAACTGTCAGTAAATTTCTTGTAACATAGTAATATTTGATGCAGTCATTTGGTTGAAATATTTTGTTTCACAGATAGAAAAATTTTAGAGGATGAGGAAACAATTGGGGAGCAGGGTGAAATGATCAGGGAGTGGGATGAAATTATCGGGGCGCTTCAGGCTCAGCCTATAGATGCAGAAGGGAAAGATGTTGGGTTACAAGGTAAGGGCAAAAATGATGTATGTGAGATGGCAACAGGCAACAGGTCATAGGGCAAATAAGGAAAACAGGATGGAGACACATCAGGCACTTGACATAACCAGAGTTAGGGCAGGAAGAGCCTGACATAGATGTAGGAGTAGGTAAGGTGCAGAAGGCCTCTAGGAACAGACTTGTATTTAAAAAAAATAGAATGGAAAAGGTTCTTCTGCTAGGTAGTAGCCATAGATGAAGTGAAGCCCCACTTGTGAAGGAATAGTTATCCACCACTACCAGGTCACGAGGCTTTTTGCAAACTGAGTGCAACACTAGGTCAAGATCACTTTCCATGGGTTTCACTTAGGATGGCAGGATAGTTATAGTGGGTGGAGATATTGGTATTATTCATAGAAATGAGAGTTATAGTACATAGAGTGACCTGGGGAAGGTGAAAAACCACAACATAACAGGATGGAACTAATGCAGGCCCATCCCCATGATCAGCATTAGTTGAACCCAACTGTGGGGTAGGTAAATGTGAAGATGGAGGCATCAGTGGGTACTGTGCTTGTGGAAACGTTTTGTAAGAGGGACGGCCTACATCTGAGTAGTAGGGGAAAGGGGATACTTCCAGAGCTTTGCTAGTGTTCAACACTGGCAGTAGATTTCTGGCTTAATTCGAAGGAAAATAATAGAGTTTTGGCTCTTTACCATAGTAGATGAAGGATTTATGAACACTAGATCCTTGTGGGAAAATTAAATTCATAGGTGAGCATAAAATGTGCATTGTTGATGTTTAGTTAAATTTATAAGATGTGGACTGGAAAGGAAATAGAATTAATAACAAAAGGAAGCAGAAATTTGCAAATACTTTGAATTGAATTGAACTGAGAGGAACTGGCTTTACACACAAGCTAGAGCAAAGCACAAAGGGGCATAACATCCTATCTTTCTGCTATAACCTTATAACTTTGCAGGGTTCAAGGATACAGAATTGTAAGGTAAATTTGTGGGGTGCCAGCTTACAGAAGGATTAAGTGATTATGAAACAATTCTGCTGGATATTAGAGGGTTCAGCAAACCAGTGGCAAAAATTGAAGGTGGTTAAAGGCCCAATTATAAAGAAGCCACATGATTCAGAACTGAATAGCTATTTCAGGGAAAGGTTCGGTATGTGGAAGGAGAGCATCTACTCAGTGGAAAAGAGGTGGGAACTGTTCAAGGAGGTAATTGAAGTGGGGAAGAAATGTTTTTCCAAAACAGAAGATCGTGAACAGTACAGAACCTGTATATTATAACAGGCAAGTGAGAAGACTAACAGGTTGGCAAGAATGAAGCTCAACTGAGATAAAAGAGAGCAAGTCAGTATGTAACACCTGAAACAGTTAAATACAGAATTAATAACAGCAAAGGGGTACAATAAAGACAGGTTTATGAAGAATATTATTTGTGCTGGATGCATCTAGAAATTTCTACGGCTGTGCTAGAAAACTGAGGGTAGTGGAGGGAATTCAGTCAATTGTGGTTAAGGATGCAGAAGTAGTTACTGAGGATTTGAAAAAGGTGTAGAAATTAAGTTGCTGGTCTATTGAGACCATTAGGGATGATCATTCACAAATGTGAGAGGGAAAATCAGAAGAATATCTCTGTGTAAATGAGCAGATTAAAAATTGAAATAGATCCTGAAGATATTTTGAGGAAACTAAGAAAGCTAAAGAAGCATAAAGATCCTTGTGATCTGGGTTTTCCATGGTTTCCCTAGATCGCTCCAGGCGAATGCTGGGATGGTTCCTCACAATAGCCCATGGGCGCCACCTGCCATATCCCGTATATCCCTTCCAAACCATTACCTTTCCTGATAGGTGCAATGCACCCTCCGCCAAACACTTTTAGTGAATCGCGGAGTAATTGTAATAGTAGATAATATTACTACCGGTGTATCAAAGACAGTGGGGTACATCAGTGTTCCATTTTTTGAAATGTTGATTAGACTGTGTAGAGTTCATCTACATCTACATATATACTCTGCAATTCACAAAATTGTGGGTGGCAGAGGGTGCTCAGCACCAAAGCTAATCTCTTTGTTGTGCATTCAAATCCCTAATGGTACGAGGGAAAAAAGAATTCATATAAGAATCATTGCGGCACCTTATTTCTCTAATCTTATCTTTCCTGTAATTCCGGCTCAAATAGGTTGGTGGACGAAGTATTTCACTACACTCGTAAGTGAAAGTGGGAGTACACAGGTTTACCAATAAGTTTAAATGAAACGTGCGTCGTTTATCTACCAGAGACTCCCAGCCTAGTATACTAATCAGTTCTGTGACGCTTTCATAGGGACTGTAGCAAGCGGTCATGAATCGTGCGGCTCTTCTCTGTACTTTCTCTATACTTTCAATCAAACCCTTACGAAATGGATTGCAAATGGCACAACAATAGGCCAAATGTGGATGCACAAGAAATTTGTACGCTATCTCCTTTGTTTGTTCATTACAATTTTTCAATATTCGACCTATGAATCGCAGCCTAGAATTAGCTCTACCTACTATTGAATTAATGTGTAAGTCCCATTTCATGTTCCTTTGTACTGTTACTCCCAAATATTTCATAGAATCAACCATATCAATAACTGAATTGTTAACTCGTATTTCTGAACAATTGGATTCTTTTTGTTAGTTATGCTCATTGTCTTGCACTTATTACAATTTAGCGTAAGTTGCCAGTCAGCACACCATGCCAAAATAATATCAAGATCACGCTGAATTTCTAAGCATTCGGCCAAATTCCTTACTTCCCTATAAATAACTGCATCATCAGCAAACAATCTAAAAAGGCTTTTCACTTTGTCTCCGAGATCATTTATAAAAATTAAGAAAAGAAGTGGTCCTATTACACTTCCTTGAGGTACCCCCGATGTAACATCTAGATTAGAAGAACTTTCTCCTTCAACGACCAGTTAGAAAATCTTTTATCCATTCACAAAGCTGATCCGATATACCGTACGCTCGTAGCTTTGCTAAAAGGCAGTTGTGTGGCACAGAGTCAAAAGCTTTCTGAAAATCTAAAAACATTGCATCTACTTGTGAACCTGCATCAATAACTTTCATTACATCGTGTGTAAATAGGGCCAGCTGTGTTTCACATGATCTTTTCTTCCGAAATCCGTGTTGATTTGTTGTAAGCAAATTATTATCGTCTAGAAATTTCATAATGTTCGAGCATATAATATGCTCCATAACTCTACTACAAACAGATGTTATAGATATTGGACGATAATTTCCAGGATCACTTCAATCACCTTTCTTGAAAATCGGAGTTACTTGCGCGATTTTCCAGTCTGAAGGTACTTTTCACTCTTCTAATGATTTACTGAATATATCAGACAGAAATGGCCCGATTTCTGCCACATATTCTGAAAATACTCTTACTGGAATTCCATCTGGGCCCGGTGCTTTCCCCCACTTCAGGAGCTTTATGATACCTGCAGTATCTATTCGTAATGATTCCATCACCAACTCGACACGGTGTGGGGAAACGGGAACACTATCCTTATTTTCATTAGTAAATGAATTTTTGAATACAGTATTTAGTACGTTAGCTTTATTGCGGCTTTAATTAACCTCTGAACCTTCACGAATTAGTGCTGTAATATTGCTATTGGTACAATAGACTTTTCGTACATACAACCAAAATTTCTTTGGGTTTTCTGTGAGACTCTTAGAGAGAGAGTTGGAATGAAAATCGTTGAAGGCCTCACGCATTACATTCTTAATACGTCCTCTTAACTCAGCTAAGGTTTCTAAATCGCTGCGACACCCCTTCCTTCTTTATCGTGCGTGTATTCTCCTTTGTTTTTTGAGTGATCTTTTGACTTCGCACGTGTACCACGGTGAATCATCTTCCCCATTTATTATCCACTTCGGTATTTGTATAGCCATACCTTCCCTGACTATTCGTATAAATCGATGCCACATCTCTTCAACGGTGTCCTTTTTTGACTTGAAGTTATGGTAATTATTCCTCACGTAGGTTCTAAAACACTCCTTAGAGGCCTTACTGAATTTGTATACAATCCACCATTTTCTCCTTTTTCGCTTGGTCATTAGTCTGATAGTTGCAATTACCGCTTTGTGATCGCTTATACCTGTGGTCGTTGAAATTTCGGTGAATAATTCTGGCCTGTTGGTAACCAGCAGATCTAAAATATTTTCGCTACCATTATGACACCGCGTAGGTTTATTAACTAGCTGCTTGAGATGATTATCTGACAACAAATTGAGAATTACTTCAGAAGCTGCCTTATCCCTGCTACCTGTAATGTGAACGTAATTATGCCAGTCAATATAAGGCAGGTTGAAGTTGCCTCCTAGAATCATAGCATGATCCTGAAAACGGCTAGCTATACTGTTTACATTATTTCTTAACTCCTCGGTGATAGCTAAGTCGGAATCGGGTGGACGGTAGAAGGCGTCTATAATGAGTTTTGACCCAGCAACTTTGAGCTTAATCCATATGATTTCACAGATTGTATTGACTTCTATTTCATTACATGGGAGAGATTTACTCACAGCTATAAATACCCCACCTCCATGAGAATGTAATCTGTCTTTACGAAAATCATTCATGCTATCTTTAAAAATTTTGGCGGAACTTATTTCCAGTTTTAGCCAACTTTCTGTACCAATAACGATATCCGCTTCTGTGCTACAAATAATGCTATCAAGTTCCGGTTGTTTGTTACAAACGCTTCTACAGTTAATTACGAGAACTTTTAACTGTCGAGATTCTTTTATGCTCCTCCTACATTCCAGTGTTATATCTGATTGGGTTGCCCATAACTTTATTTCGTGTTTCGGGTCTTCCTCCCTCAGCCTAAAAAAACCACCCAGTGCATTCCACATGGCCCCTGCCACCCGTGTAGCCGATTCACGTGTGTAGTGCACACCTGACCTATTAAGGGGAACCCTACATGACTCGACCCTATGGCGAAGATCGAGGAATCTGCAGCCAATATCATCACAGAAACGTCGTAGTCTCTGGTTCAGCCCCTCAATACGGCTCTGAACCAGAGGTCCACAATCAACTCTGTCTTCAATGCTACAGATGGTTAGCTCTGCCGATATCTTGCGGCCACTGGCCACAGAGTTCACCATTTCAGCCAGCTGCCGGAAGGAAGAGAGGATAACCTCCGACCCAAGGCGACAAGCATCATTGGTGCCGACATGAGCCACAATCTGTAGTTGGCTACACCCCGTAGAGTTGCTACTTACCAAAAGACTTAAAAAGTGTGATAATAGTACCAGCCAATAATGCCTGTAAGGAAAGAAACTGGTTTGTAAAACAGTATCATGGGTTAAGGAAAGGATACATGACACCACATCTCTCTTGAGTCATTTGACACAGAGAGCCATAAAATGGTGTTAAAACTATTGGAGTAGAGAAAAAGTGACTTGCTTGCTAGAGGAATTCTTAACAGTTATAAACCAAAAAGTTAGGGTAGAAATGCACTATCAGTGGAGATGGCAGTGAAAAAGGAGATGCCACAGGGTAGTGCATTAGGATCATTTCTGTTCATTATTCCAATGAATGATTGCATTAATAGTTTACAGTCAGATTTTATGTCGTTTCCTGATGAGATATTGTACAGTATAATAGGATTAAAATGGAATAGGATTGAGAATAGCTGCAGGAAAACTGGACAGAATATCTGGTTGAGAAGATCAACATCAAATGAAGATAAATGCCAAAAAGAGTCCACTCATAAGACACGCAGAAAAATAAAGGTCTTTTATGATTAGAGAGTGGGGAGGAATTAATTATTGAAGACCTGAAGGGTAAATTTCTTGGAGTAACATTTGACAGTAAAGTTAACTGGGCAAGACTGTTTGGATAGGTGGTAGGAAGAGATTTCAAAATCTTTCATTTACTGGAGAGAGTGATGAGGGGATGTACCATGGAAGTAAAGGAACTGGGTTACATGACCTTAGTCAAACAATTGCTTGAATATAGTGGTGTCGTATAGGATCCAAATTTTTTGTATCAAGTACAGGAGTTGGGGGGGGGGGATGCAAAACAGAGTAGTGAGATTTGTTTGACCACAGAACACATTAAGTAACTTATGCCCTGGAAGCTGGATTGTGAGTCAGTGGAAGTCAGGTAGCAGGTGAAGAGAGTGTTGGGAGTGTGTTAGATGAAAATTGGTAGAAAAATGAAGAGTGGTACATGCAAGGGAAGAAATGACCATTAAACAAGCTGGCACTTGATTTCAGGTGTAAGGGAGAGGGAAAAATGTTCTTTTGCAGGTAATGGAGTCAGGGATAGGAATAAACTACCAAGGGATGTGATGAACAGTTTACCAGAAAATAAGAGTAAAGAGAAGCAACTTGAGAGAAGATTTCAGATTTAGTTTCATTCTGTTTCTGTCATGTCCAAAGTAGGCTCACTTTAGGTGAGCAAATCTCGGGTTAATTTTGGTAGGCAGAGATCAATTAATTGATCTGAATGTTGTCCTTACCCCTGACCATTGCTTCTTGTTTGTTTGATAGCCAGAAACATTACTGCTGTGGATGTACAGTTTTAATTTTTAATTCATATAAATTGTTGAAAAGGATTAACTTTATCTTTCCTTGGAAACTGTAAGACACTTAATACTAATTATTATTTATATGAGTAAAATGATTTACATCAAATATTAACTTCAAGATTGTGGAACAAACTATTTGGTAATTAATTTTCCAGTATGAGTGTATATAAGTTCAGATAATAATGAATGAAGATTGCAAGTTTGACTAGGAAAACAAGTTAAAGATCTTTTCATTGGTTTATGTTAAGATGTACTCTCCCAGAAGTTTTGTATTTTATATGGTATTAATCAGCAATCGTTTGGTACATCCTAGTATATTATCAGTTTTTCATGTGGTGTGCCACTTATTATTTTCCTAAGTTGTAGGGTTACTATTTTTCAGATGTGCAACTACTACATGCTTTTTGTTGGTTTAAAATTGATATTCCTTCTTGTTACCTGTAATTTTCTTTGTGATTGATGGTAAATTACGCTTAAATTTATCGGAAGCATCCTGGGAGGTTATTTTTTGCTAGTTCCGTACATAATGTCTCATGGTATGTGTTTATTGTTTTTGCAGACTAGATGTTCTTTTTTTGCACACATTCACAGTATACAAACTGAAAAGTGGTATGTATAAGTATATTGTGTAGCCAATCATGGATTCAAGTTCTCAATAAAGCTGCTACCTCATATGGGCAATAATTCTGAAAAAGTAGTTAAATATTTTGACTTAAATCAAACATAAACCAAGAGTTAAAAGCATGTACCATTTCCTGACTTGAATAATTTTGAAAATTCTTATGCAACTATTAAATTTTTGCAAAGTGTCAATATTTCCTTGTATCCTCTGATGGCCATTTACTAGAATGCTTACAGCATCTTGTGGATTGCATTTCTCTTGCTTTTGTTTACTGTCTTGAAACATTGTTTTTCTTACACTTTAAATATGATCATGAACCCAATTATCAAATTATTCATTTATTTACATTTCCTAATGGTAAACATAAAAAATAATGAATATCTCATAAGATCAGCATTATAGTTGATGAGATGCTTTTAAAAATGTAGAGAAGTTTGTTGCCATTGAACAGTACAAACAGATATCAAACTTTTATATTAATTGGGTTTATGATTGTTTTGTTAAATGAAAAGCACTGCAGGATAATGTGCATCTTGAGCCAAGTCCAGGCTTTGCTTTGTAGGCTAGGGATCGAACCGTATTGCTTGAAGGCTCTGTCCAGGAAGCTCAGCAGTCAGAAAGCCATATACTAGAGTTCCAGGAGTGGGTAACTCAAGTAGACAGACTACTAACTGCACGTGTTGAAAACGACGTCACCGCAGACGATTTGCCGGATGATGACCAGGTGTGTGTCATTAGATAGAGGTGGTTGGTGCAATATATGATGATTTTTTGTTTTCATTTAATTGGCAATGTTCTCTTCACATACTTTTGTATGATGTACTAATATTTTTAATAGCATGCCTTAGCACTCTTATAAAAAGGACATTTTATACAATCTGAACAGTTTAGATGTTTTCAGACCATTGAAAATTCTTTACTGTAGGATTATTTTACAGTTAACATCTACATTCATAGTCCTTGAATATACCAGCAGGAGAATAATAAAGTTTGTATAGTAAATAAGCACTTTGCACATAGCAGCTGTTTTCTTTTGATAAAAATAAAAGAAATCAGCTGATACATAAAATTTTAAGTTAAAAGTGATATATTAAATCCAATTGCTACAGCTGTTTAGCAATTGTAGAAAAATACTTAGGAGTGCTGTACAGTAGATGCAAATAGGAAGCATTGCAGTGGGAAACAATATTTTTTGTATTATTATTTATCATCTGTGAGACATTAAATATGTATCTGTAGGAATGGAAAAGTGCAATTGATCTTCTGAACAAAATGAAAGCTGACGACTGAACCATATAATAAACTTGACAAAAATACAGTTACTTTAACTGTATCATTTTGTGAGTCCATATGACTCCTTGATTTGCCTACACATGATAACATGCAACTGTGAATGTTCATTTACAGGCATGCTGGGGGTGGTAGTACTCTGTTATTACCTCAAACATATACTTTTTTAATATCATTGAAGGTATAATATTGTTTTATAATTGTATGTAATTATGTATAATTATATTTTTCTGCTATTTATCTTAAATCTGATACAAGGCTCCTAATTGGTTTAGGGATAAACCAGCTGTCCAGGATCTTGCACCAAACAGAGAAAAAAATAGTTGTGACCTTCAAGCATTCTTGTTTAATTGTTTGGCTAATATGAAGACATTTAAAATCTGTGCATTTTCCATGCGTTTCATTTAAATGGTTTTCTTAAATCTCTGGAAGAAATGCGGGTGAAAAGTTGATTTGAAATTACTGAATACATAAAAGGTTTTTCGATTTTCTTCTTACTAGTATTAGGTTTTATGTAATCTGTTAAATAATAGGCATGTTTAAAAATAACATCACATTTTTTTATAATGTTGGCAAAATTGTTGTAACTTTTAGCCAACTTGTAAGGTTTTGACCTATTTCATTATTTTGAAACAATTGATTTTATATGATATCAGCAAGCTATTTCATAACATGATTTCCATCATTGCTAAAAAATGAACATGGACAATGTAAATAAACCCAACATTTATCAGAGTTGGAGGCAGGAGGGCTGCAATGATACCAAAAGAGGATGATTGCAGTATATAATATTACAAGTGACCCATTATTTATCTGAGAGGGTTGCAAACGGGCGGATCCAGGATTTTGTTTTGGGGGGGGGGGGGGGGCTTGAGCGGACTTTGGTTTGAGGGGGGCTTCAGACGGGCAAAAAAAAAAAAGGTCTCCAAAATTGCTTGAGCCCCCCCCCCCCTCCCCCTGGATCCACCCCTGGTTGCAAAGCATATCAAAACCAGGCTAACCATGTCCTTCAAGTCACTTTCACATAAATAAGGGGTCACCCAAACATATTGTTTAGTTGTGTTCACATTGTTTTTTTTTTTCTTTCTTTCTTTTTTTGTCATCATGGTCCTCCTGCCTCCAAATTCAGTAAGTTATCAATTTAATTTCCGTTCTCATTTGATTAGATATATCCTTTGACAATGATCTAATAATGAAAATGCTTCAAGTGATACAAGGACTGTGATAGGTTTTTAATTGCATGTGTACATGTTTCATTACAGACAAATAAGGCAAACTCTGGGGTTAGCTGAAAACAAGTATTGTTTCAACACTGAGAGACTACAGGCACTTAAAAATTTTGAATAACAGTTTATATTAGCAGAGACAGGTGGGGAATTTGTGGGTGGTTTATAGGGTAGAGGAAAGTGTGGAGAATGTGGTGATTTGTATGAATGTTCACTGTGAAGCAACTTTGTTGCCAGTATATTCTGGTTCTAGATGAATAAGTTTAGCATTATAGCAGTATGTGTTCATTAATTTTCAAATACTGATAATTTTCTTGAATGAATGGAGGCTTTCCCAGTGAATCAACTGCGTAAAATGTTCTCAGACCTCCCACTGGAGGAGCACATCAATTTGATGTGAAGTTTCAAAGTCACTCTTTGACAGATGTTGAAGTGGAAAAGAGACTTCATAATGTCACAACAAGTTGACACACTTCCCCAGTGAGAGGCATGAGAACATTTTATAGAATATTTTTTATTGCCCATTCTATATCATTTTTCTGTTAAAATCTGCAGGCATTTTTATTTTGTAAAGACAAGTTTTGTTTATTGGGACACTGATTTCCACGTTTCTATAGAAACAACACTAAAATCAAATGGTTTGTAACAACTATGTTGTTGAGTCCTTAGTCGTAACACAGCACACTGAATGGTAGATCACTGTTTGGGGTGACTGAGTAGAGTTGATATGTATTTGCTTTAAATTCTAGTCCAGGATGATAAACTCAATTTAAGGCAAATGCAATAGGATTATTATCAGTTCAGATTCCATGTTAAACTGTTTGATCGCTGTACCAATTAAAATTATGGGGCCATGTAAAGCTATGATGGAGGTGGAATATATCATGGTATATTACATCTCTATCACCAGTGCATTAAGACCACATGAGATTTAATGTTATTAATTTAATATTTAAGTAAACTATTCACAGGCCTTCATTCTAGCCCTTATTTTCAACCTTGGGTGAAAATGAGGAGAGTGATAGATGCTCTTGAAATGTCCGATAGTTGTAACATTTATATGTGGCTGGAAACCCGAGAAGAGTTTATTTATTTACACCATAATTTAATATTTATGTTGCAGTTTTAAATGTGACCTGTGTTCTGATGTTAGTTTGTCTGAATTTCTAAAATAGATAAAACATGCAGCAGTATTAGAATGTAATAATAAATCTTTGAATGTATATAATTTGGCAATGTCATTCATTTAGTGTGAAGCATTAACATGTAAAGAATACCACATAAAGGAATCTCAAGCTTATTTAATAATATGTAAAATAAATTTAAAAATTGAAAACATATTACATATTATAAGTGTTCAAAGACCATTAAATCTGGGCCTTTGCTATAAATCCCATCTAATTGGTTGTTCAACATAATCATTGTAAATTACCTGAATAACCATTGTCTTTGTAAATTAACCAAATAACCATCAACAGCGCCTTGTTGAGGAGTTTGAGATCCAAGAGAGCACTTTGAAGGAAATGGAACAACAAGTGCAAACATATGAAGCTGCTGGAAAACAGGAGGCAGCTGCTAGATTGCAAGAACAGATGTTACTTCTTCAGGTAAAGAAACAAAAATTTGACAAATGTTTTTGTAAAGGAATCAATGTTCTAAAATTTGAATAAAGTTTTTATAATACTACTGTACTTCCACTTTTGAAACTCTTTTCTCTTTTTATAGCAACGTTTCAGTGAAGTCCAGAAGAAATTCCAAAGGTTCCGATCACCCTCCCATCTGGAGCCACGTCTTTCCCGAGCTTTGCGAGAATTGAGAGGTGTTGAGGAAGCTACCTGCTTACTTGAACTTGCTTCTGATGATCCAGAGGGTATTGAGGGACAACTTAAGCATTGTATGGTCAGTTGCAATCATAAACTTCATTATTTTCTTCTCCAAACTTGTGGAAACTTATATTCTATTTAGAATAAGGTAACATTAAATCAAAGAGAATGGAAAAAGACTGATACTAGACAGAAGCTGTTAATTATATATATATATATATATATATATATATATATATAAGGAAGGATAGGGAAATATGACCCAACACTTACCACAGATGAAGGCGGCTGGGACGACGAACAAAAAACAAACACAAGAGAAGCGCAATATTTCGGCCTACAGCAGCCTTAAACATGCAGAAGGTGAAGCACCAGGCGGCGTCACATGTGTACACATAGACGGCCGACTGGTGAATGGCGTCTCAGGCGCGGATGGTTGTTTAGGTGGAAAAGGGGGGGGGGAGAGAGTAAGCTCAAATATTGGATCGATAATCGATACTGATGACGATATGTTATTATTGAAAGAGGTGAATAATAACTGGGGTGTTACAAAAAGGTACGGCCAAACTTTAAGGAAACATTTCTCACACACAAACAAAGAAAATATGTTATGTGGACATGTGTCTGGAAACGCTTACTTTCCATGTTAGCGCTCATTTTAGTTTCGTTAGTATGTACTGTACTTCCTCGATTCACCGCTCGTATTGTGAACTGCTGTGATACAATACGCCATTCTCCAGGGCTGCATCAGCGCATCAGGGATTCCATGTGACGGAGGGTGAATGCATGTATCCTCGCTAACGGAGGACATTTTGAACATTTCCTGTAACAAAGTGTTTGAAGTCACACTGGTACGTTCTGTTGCTGTGTGTTTCCATTCCATATTTAATGTGATTTGAAGAGAAGTAATAAAATGAGCTCTAACATGGAAAGTAAATGTTTCTGGACACATGTCCACATAACATATTTTCTTTGTTTGTGTGTGAGGAATGTTTCCTGAAAGTTTGGTCGTACCTTTTTGTAACACCCTGTATATAACTATAAGTGAAAACTAAAATAAATGTAAATAGCATGGATAATAGTAAATACAGAAATACAAAAAATGTAAATGGTATAGATAATAAGTGCTGGGTCTGGTGGGCAGAATTTATTGGGGATTGAAGCCAGGAGGATGTCTGGTGTCAAGTACATTCTGGTAGGCTAGTTCTCTTGTGTTTGTTTTTTGTTCGTCGCCCCAGCCGCCTTCATCTGTGGTAAGTGTTGGGTCATATTTCCCTATCCTTCCTTAGTTTTATTGCCTTAAAGCTTTTTCCTGCTTATTGTTATTATATATATATTTAAAGAGAAAGCAAGGAACTATTACTGTTCTAGTTTAAATGTCAGAAATAGCACTGTAAAAACTACCTTGTTGCATGAAATTTTCTCGCATGTCGTGGTTTTCAGAAAGCAAACTAATTTATATTTTGAAAGACATTTGCTCTGATTTCAACTAGTTTGAAAACCATTATGAAATTTAGTTGTTTTTTATTATCTATCACTCCACATTGGTCCAAAAGTGATCCAGTGTGATGACCTTTGACCTAGATTTTTTTTAAACTGTCAAGTAGTGACCTTAATCCCTTTACATGACTTGGTTATGAGTGGTCCTCAACAATCATGTCATATATCATTGAACTCTGTTGGCTTGAGGTTGTGCCCTTCCTTTGTCAATTATTTATTTTATGGCCACAATTACAGCTATGATATCACTAATTCCTGTAGTAATTGAAATGTGTTTGAAGTGTGGCCTATTTATAACTGCAAGATCTAAAATGTTTTAACTGCCACTGAGACACTCTGTTAGCTTAGTAAGAAACTATTCAATATGATAACTGGGAACATTCCAAGAATGATTACATGTGATATTTTAATTTTCTGCCAGTTGTGTGAATGCAGTTAATTTAGTTGATATATAGCTGATTGAATTTACATCCTAATATTTTTGCATAAACCAGAATTCAATAGACTGTATTAATTTACATCATTTCCCAGAGTCTCAGCAATTGTTATGACAGCGCCTGGTGTGGGATAGGTAGATAAATGGAGCCTACCATAAACTTTATGTTGGCTACATTGAATTTATTTCATTTGAAACTGAATCAATATCTGTTTCCTTAGGTGAGTGATATTTATTCATAATAATAAATACTCCACCTCCAGGTTATTACAACCTATCCTTCTGGATAATGTTAAAGTTATTAGCAAAAAGGAATTCTATTATTAACAATTAACCAACAACTTTGTGGAAATCCTCATTCTACATCAGCTGATTTAATATTGATAACAAGTGTTTGTCTTTACCGTGTGATATTGGAATTCTGCTTTTCTTATTTTTTAAAAGTAAACATGATGGTTTTTGCTTAGGACCGGTAAATCTTTCTAATTTTTAAAGATGAGTAAAATAAAGTGGTTATTTCAGAGATTCTATCACAAACTGAGTGAAATTAAAGGTGAAGTTGAAAACATAATAAAAGCTGGTCGCAAACTTGTAGAAGAGAAAGCTGTACCTGATATTCAAAACTTTTCTGCACGGATAGATGCACTGAAGGAACTATATAAGGTAAACAGTGAATTTTTTATCTTCTTTTTTCCTCCTTTGGAAATGATCCAAAAATAATATTAATTATTTGTATTATAGTTGGGATCTCAAATTACTGATGCTAAGAAAACACTGGACTCTGCCTTGGAGCTCTCTAAGAGCATACATGGCAACATACCTCTTCTGAATCAATATATTGATAATGTGGAAAGTAAGATTGCTGAATTTGAAAAATGTTCTGATAAAGAACGCAAAGAATATGTTAAGTTCCTAACGGTACGTTGCTGAATAACTGATGTTACTGATTTGAAGTTTTCTTTTATTCTGAAATTTTTAATTCTGTGATGGTAATTTACAGAATACTCTTAATGAGGAACTTCCAGTGTACAATAAAGTAAAAGAGAATATAAAAGTAAACTATAAAGCTTTTTCACTTTTGTGTGATCCTGTTTACTTGGAAGGACTTAAGGACAGAATAGGTGATACATTATCTAAATGGGATAAGCTGCAAGCCCGCGTAAGTGTGTTGCAGAAAGAGCAAAAGGTAAAATAATTTATTTAATAAGTAAAGTAGTATTTGTACAAATCAAGCCTGTAGATATTAATACTATTGTTGTTTCAGGAGGAAACTTTAAAAGAGGGTGAAACTAAATTAGATGATGTTAGCAAATCGTTGGTGGAGATCAACCAAGTGCTCCTTGATATGGAAGAGAAACTTAACATTTTTAACAATTTTTCAGGAAATAAGGCTTCAGAAAAGCATGCAGTTGAATGTAATGTGAGTAAAATGTGGTTTTACAGAATATTAATATACTTTGTTAACCATTGACATATATGACCATGTCTGAGATAAAGCCCATTTGCCTCTAGACAGTTTAACTTATGTTTCTTTATTAATTTGTTGTTGTACGTATAACATTTATAGTGGTAATTAAGTTCAGTGTTTCCATTCCAGGAACTGCAGAAAATTTTGGCATCAAAAAAAGTGCAAATTGATAAGATCCATGAACTTGTGGATAGTCTTGGATCTTTTCCTGGTACAGTTATAGTAAAACTTAAAGTTGACCAATTGGAATTATTGTGGAATAGAGTCATGGGTAAACTTGATGTGAGTAATGTTACCTATATCACACTTAGCTTTTATTTCATGTACTATCTGAATTAGCGTTAGGTGTACAGTCTTACTGTGGTATTATATGGGAGAACTGTTAATATAGTTTGTAATTTTATTCAATTATCTATCACCTGCTTTTACAATAGATGTTCATTAGACAGCAATAATGACTCCACCCATTGATAATTCATCTGACCAATAAGAAAGGGGAAAAAGTCAAAACTGATTTGTTAAAATAAAGCAGATATGTTAATTTTTCTCTACACATTGTGCTGCACACCAGTATAAAGCATAGTTATAAGCCATTCAGGCATTGTCAGATGAACACTTTTATTATGCTTGCATACAGATTTTATAGAAGGTTTAACCTGTTGTTTTATGTAGAAAATAGTGATGCAATGTTAAAAACATTGACCTTTTTTATTTAAAAAAATGAGATTTAAGAATTAATTGGAGATAAAAATGTGAGAAATGTGCTTTGATTTACAGTCATGTAAGCTCAGTGGGAGGATATTATGGTGATCAGTATCTCTATCACTGTTCCTAATTGAATTGTTTCTGGGCATGAGTGAACTCTTTATGTACCCATTAGATGTGCCAGATATGACAGTGCTGAGGGAGCAATCATTGCTCATTCCACACTAGTGCCCTGATAAGCTGCCTGTAGAAATGATATTTTGGGTACTTTTACCACTAGGTATGGTGACAAACATGTCACTGGTAGCCTTTCTCACTCTCTCTTACAAAACAAGCACGTAGAGTATAGGCCTTATTCAACTGAAAAATCCGCATTGAGGTTTACTAAATTAGCTGACAAGTGTATCTCAACACCCTTGGAAATAATACTGCTCCAGATGTCTTTTGCATTGAATCTGCCTTTGTAGATCTAAAATAGAATCCAAGTGTTATTTTCTTTGCAGCAGTTGTAGTGAGCATGTTCGATATATATTTGGGAAAGATAGCATATCAGCTGGCTCATTTTTGACATCACAAATTTACAAACTAAGTGACTCTTAGCTGGTGTTTGAAGAAAAGAAACTTATGGGTGCAATGTTTATCTAATTTTGCACAATACACTGTAAATTGTTTTCTGTTTGATGAATTAACATAGTAGTTGCATAGTTTTTTTTTTTTTTTTAGCTTCAATAACAGATTCTTCCTTTCTCACAAAAATTGTTTTCTATGGCTTCCATCTTTCCTTGGCAACAGTTGTAATCTCACTTATATTACATACTCACTGTTTCCAGTTTATTTATACAACCAATATGAACCCATTTTTGAATAACTGAACACAGTCTAATTAACACCTGATCACTGCATAATGCCAGTGCCCGATCTAGGGAGGGGGCGGGGGGGTAAGCAGGTCAAAAGTACCCGGGTCCACCGGCTGATCGGGGGCCCCTGAATACTGATTGTAGGGGCCCTCAGGTCATGAAGCCAAGAATCCACCCGTTGTTGTCCGGCCAGTTTGTAGAGCAGTGACTCCCCTCTCCTTTTTATAGCTTTGCTACTGCCCTGGGTGGGATCATGTTTGAAAGGATGGCTATCTCATAGTTTTTGCCACAGCTCGGAAAATTTATAGATCTCTCATTGCATAATACATATTTAATAGATAATAGTTAGTGTATTTTTGGAGAGCAACTAATAACATCAATACCTGCCATTATGGCATAACATAATTTACCCATATGATAGTAGAATTCTACTTAATTTTTGCTGATTCTTTTCATTGCTAAGTCCTTTTACTACTCAGTTTCATAAAATCAATAGTAAATTTATGCCTTGCTATGTATCCATTCTTGGAAAATATCTCCAGTAGTTGACACTGTTTTGCAAGTAGACTTCCTTAAGCTTGAACTGCAAGTTCCTTGTACGTCCGAACATCAAGGTCAACATGCAGTTGGGGCAGGATTGTTGCCATACCTTCCTTTTTAAGACATTCTCATCAGGACAAAGAAGGTGGTATGTAAGGCCAATCTTTGTATGTAAAATGTACATGTGCATGCCTTTACCACAGTGTATGTAGCCATTTTAATCCCACATAAACACAGAATGGTAGTTAATAATTTAACACACTGCCATTGTGTAATCTGCAGATAAGTTCTATTTGCAAAATTATTTTAAATCATAAAAACAGTTTGTAGAGATGGCAAAAGCTGTTTGACCAGTTTAAATCTGTCTTGGGGAAGGCAAAAAGGAATAGCATACAGCAACAGTAAGTACTGTATCACATAGCATTTTTACAATTTACCAGCTCCACATTCACAGAGATCGGTAGAATTCCATATTAATAATAATAAGAATACCTTTCAGTGCACCAACCTAACTTTAAATGTCAAAGTTAACTACAGTAATGTACACACAAGAGCCTTTAAAATTGTGTCATTTTCTGAAACTATGAAAATATGACTTCACTACTATTTAGTAATTGGGAAGATATGGTTTGGATGACAAAATCATGGATTTCAGCCATAACCATGTATTTACTGAGACTAGGCATGTGCAGTTGACAATCTGACTGCAATCATTCCCCTTCACACTACATTAACAGTCGTGAACGTCATCCAGTTGATCATGTATAATTTAATAAGGAACCATGACCCTCCCATCATTGCTGTGAGTGGCATGTGTACTGCTGGATATATGAGGCAGTTTATCATCCCCAGGTAACTCTTCACTTGAGAATGGCAGTAGGGACATTGATAATTAAAATATTCAATGTGTTCTCATCATGCTTACTTGGCTGTAGATCTGGAAAATTAAATCTATTAAAGAAAAAAATCATGAGTTAAATTAGTAAGCATAGTTTTTTAGTTATACATTTAACAAATTATGTATACCTATAATCTGATATTTTTATGCATTGACAGTAAGTGTTAATTTTGTTGTACTGTCTATACTGCAGTCTCACTATTACAATAATATGTATTTAAAATAAGATAGGATAGGGAAAATAAACAGTTACCCGTCACTTACCACAGATGAAGGCAGGAGGGCGAGACACGTAAAAACACAAAAACGGTCTCGCCCTCCTGCCTTCATCTGTGGTAAGTGACCGGTAACTGTTTATTTTCCCTATCCTATCTTATTTTCAGTGCCTCGCGGCAGTTTCTGTTTCCTTTATCCAATAATATGTATTTGACAGAATTGAGTATCATGATTATTTCACTGCTTTCTTGTTGTGCTCAGTTTTGCTACTTTCCTTTGTTATTTCAGCACAGAGATTATTTGCTACCAAAAGAAACTGAAATTTTTTTATTTGAAAAAAAAAAATATTTAAATCTATCCCCATTTTAGGTCACTATCCATTCATGAATCAGATTTCTGCACACTGTGACAAATTACGCCTTTTTGAGTCATTTACGCTATTTCTCATAACTGTAACAAAATATTACTTCCCTTTACAAACTTTCATTAATCCTAGGTTGACACAGTTTTTTAACCATGCTCAGCAAGGGCAACATTATCATCAACACAAAAACACAAATGAAGAATAAATGTTCTTAGTGAAGGTTTGGCAAAAACTGCTTATAATTATAATTAAAAAATGTTTTTAATTTAGAACCTATATGTTATACATTTGTTTGTAATTCATACAAAATTTCAAGCATATTCTGTTCTGTTTATTTTAGTCATTGGCTCAGCTTGTGTTTTATACTGCATTGTATAAATGTGTGATATGTTAGTATTTTGTCTGTGCATATTTATGTTTTTACTAAATTAATGGAACAACGGACATGCATTCAAAGTACTAATCAGAAAACTAATTGCTGTTGTGTAAAATTTAAAACTTAATACAGTTTATTAAATTTGTTGTAGTAATATTTTCTGACTAACTTTTTAGTGATTAGATGGATGTATTCTAAATCAGTAATGAATGAAAATTTGGAGTACAGTGTCATCAGTTTTTTAACTTGCATAATTATGTTCTCTAAATAAATAAACTACTAATTTCTTAAGTGAATTCTTGTTTGGTTTTTATTGCAATATAAAATTTTCCTTAGTCAGTAGGAAAAAAGGCATCCTTTCTATTCCAGCTGCTATTTTTCTGTATTAGATGAGTATTTTGTGTGTAAAATAAAATGTAAAAATGTAACTGTGCTTATTGAATGGTGAAGTGGTGGCTTGTGGTTTTTATCTGTTGTGTGTGCTGTGTATCTGTGGGAAGGAGGAGACATGTCAGACACTGTCTCCTCCTTTCCCCCTCCTCAGTTTTTCTTAATGGGAGCTGGTGGTTCAATGGTGTAGGTGTTCTTTGTTAAATGACCTGTTTTGCAATGTGTGGATACTGTTGAAATGTTAAAATTCTGACTGATGTTAATGTGAGTGATACTCCTGGATATGGTCTCTCTCCCCCGTCTCCGACACTGTTTAATGTATTCGTTGCTTTGTTCTCAAAATGCTGCACGCCTGAAAATATAACTCATGGCTTTTCTTGTGACTGCATTAAATTCTGGAAAAGAACCCGAAACTGAATATTGATATTTGGCTTTAACAGGAAGTAGTTTTAACTTCTTGTTCAGACAAATTACATTGTTGATGATCACAATTCATATATCAGCACTATTTTACAATTACTGCTATACTCTGCACCACAGTGCACGAATGGTGATGGCTTCTGTATGAAACTCTGTTGAGACATTACCAGCTGCATGTTGGATGCCACTGATAATTAATACTGCTAATATATTTACAAGAATTCAGTAATTTTGTAATAACATTAAGAACAGAATAATGCTAAAAATCTTAATGTTTAAATTTCATTATAATCATTTTAAAAATTCATGATCACAAATCACTTTTCCACAAAACTAAACAACTACTAATTTTTTGCCTCAAAATTTCAAAAACCTTGTTTTTCCAGGACTGGACTGAAAAATTAAATAGTTTGGTCGAGAGCCAATCAGGCAGTCCTGATGGTAATACATTAGCTGCAAAATCAACTGATGGAGACTCTAGGGGGAGAGAACCACAAGAAATTAGCAGTAAAGTTCAGGAGGATTCTCCTTCAGGTTCTTCAAATGAAGTTATAGTGCAGGCAACCATTAACGAACCTGCAGTATCCCAAAGTTTACTTCCTGCAGCCATTTCCAGTAAAGGAAGTACACTGTCAAATGTTAGTGATGAGGATTCTCAGTATAATGAAGAGCCAATGGAAGTGGACATAGGATACATCAACCCAGCATTTGAGGATGTCACTTTCAAAAAGGAGCTTCCAGTTAGAAAGTCTGAAGTGGAAGAAGAGGCTGTATGGAAGCAAACAAAATCTATACCTGTAGAAGAAAACAAGTCTGAACCTTCGCTTTTAAGAGATTATGCTGATGTTCATGTAAAGGCTGAAACAAATATGAAAAAGCAAATTGACAGAAGTGCTATTCCAGATATTGTGCAGATGGCAGAACCTGCTGCTGCAAGTGATGATTCAATGGAGGTAGAATCAAATGTAGATGAAAAAAAAATTGACAGACTGTCAGCTGATGATAATGATACATTCTGTTTAGCCAAAGAAAGTATTCTTTTCTCACAGGTGTCAAACAACACACTTGTTACACAGTCACCAGATGTTACTTTTGTTAGTAGCTCACAGCAGCAACCTGATCCCTGCCAAGTGGTTGAAGTGAAAGCAATAGAAATAGTGAAACATGTCATGTACCCCAGCAGAAGTTTGGAAACAGCTGTTCACCTTGGTCCCCAGTCTGTAGAAATGGTTGAAATTGTAGAAGACACTGAAGAAGAACATGAAGAATCTGCAGCAGAAACTGACAATGAAGAGAAGGGATCATTAAAACATGAGATGAATGAAAGTTTTCCAAAGAGTTCAGAGGTATTGGACTCTGCAACAAAGCTCCAAGATGAGAAAGATGCTGATGTGTTTGATACAGTAGTTCCTAATTTAAACATTTCAAAACAAGTTACCGTATGTAGTACAGCAACAGAGCAAAAAAAGGAATCAGATGAAGAGATCATTAGGGTGAGTTCAGATCACACTGTAAGTGATGAAAAAAATGCATGTAACCAGTCACTAGAGAGACTTCTAACACAAACTGCTGATTCATTTACTAGATTCCCTGCTCCAAAAGTTGCCATTCCAGGGTATCAGGTAGAAGTGCATGCTACTCCCACACCACCCCCAACACCAGCTATTGTTCCTAATGAAACCCCTCCATTACTGTGTCTTCAAATTACTGACAGAGTTAACAAAACTGAACAAACAACTGTCACTGCATGGCGTGAACCTGAGAGTGCCGAGTATCTAATAATTGACGATGATTCTGAACAACCTGCACGTGTAGACAGTGAATCCTCTAATAACAAAACTATTTCTGGAACACAGAGGGATGTACAGTTGGAGAAAATTATAACTCCAGCTTTAAAGGAAGTTACACTTAAAAAAGAAATTGAAGTCTCAAAGACTTATAAGATTACAGGAAACTTTTGTGACCCAGAGACATCAGCAACAAACGATGTTGCTGATGTAATACAGAGTCCCCCTTCAACTTTGTTTGAAGCAGAAGAATATGACAGTTTCTATGGTAGTGACAAGGAGACTGATGATATTGTGGAGTTTTCTGATGATGGTGGATCTCCTCTTGAACTGAATAACAGTTCGAGCTCAGATGATGATGAAAGCCCATCATTTGGTCAGCTTATTTCACAGCACTTGGACAAGGTGGGTTAAAAGTGTCTCTTCGTTTCACATAAGATATGAAAAGATATTTAATTTGAAAACAATTGTTATATAGGTAATAAAAATGTTGAATTGTAATATAAAGTAGTTATGTAATTATTCATATTATGACTGAATCTATACATGAATTTCTTATCCCCCTTTTTTTTTTAAGGAAAAAAGAAGTTAATACTCCCATTACAGACTGCTCACACATTTATGAAGTTGAAGTTAATGTGATTAAGCAGTAATGTAAAAATAATAGAGAGATTAAGAATTTGTTTGTTACTAAAATGTCTTATCAACAAAATAGAAACAGTCCAACTGTAGATGTTTGGTTTAAATCCTTTAAAATATATCTTTGATTTAATATAAACATTGTAATATATATGCATCAAGAATTTTTAGTATTCTAAAATTTTAAAAATATGAACATAATGTGGTATCTTAATGTTCTTGACATATTTGCTATGCAGGATTCATTTTCATGGGAAATATTTCATCGTCAACAATCGAAATTAATTTATAGTTTCAATAAAGTGCCATTCACCAAGTCTGCTGCATGAATAATCTTGGAAAGTTGGTGATAGTTGGGACTATGAAAATGGGGTACTTGACCAGTTTTTGGAAAATAGTATTGTAGCTGAGTGTCTACTATAGCAAAAAAATATATTATTTCTTAAAAAAGTAAAACCCAGAAAAATACAAAATTTTTCATTTTTGTTGGCCGATTTGAATACTGGTGCCAAAACATTCACAGCTATCTTTTCATCTCTTGTAAAGTCACATCTCAGTTTGCATCACTTTAAACAAAGTGGTGGTTTCCTTATTTTGTTGATAAAATGTATTCTTCATTTTAGAAGTGTTGTTTCTCAGTGAGTAACTACATCAATTTAAATGCCAAATAAATTTTTTATTCACATTCCAAACAAGAAAAATATGTGGAAAGTTTCTAAAACTGCACGAAGGAACCTAGCTTATCTGTCTACAATATCTTCAGTGTATTTTTGTGAAGACCACTTTGATGTAAGTTTTTACTTAATATTTTAACATGTTCAGTAAACTGTGAACCTTAATTTTTTTATGTGGTAAACTTAAATGTCTATCAATAAATGAATTATCTTTTTTGAAGTTATGTAGCATGTGCTCCCATAAGCACAATACCGTTATAACTTGTTGATATTAGCCATACATGATATACTTAGATGATTTAAATTAATACAAGTACATATATAATCTAGAGAATTAATAATTCTTTCCAAACTATGTCTGTAATTTTCATAATGTCACTACTGTTAAATGTGCATTGTTTATTATTACAAGTGTGTGCAGCTTATTTATTTATTCATTTATTATTTTCAAATAGCCTGTGGATAATACAAATACACTTAATGTTTTTGATAGGTTTTGCTATACTATGTCATCACAGTATCTGAATATTGATATATTGTCATGACAAATGCTTGCTGCTAGTTCATTGTCTACTTATGTGCACAGCAATTAAGCGATATTTTCAACTCAACTACTGCCACTGATAATATTGGTCCTACAATACAACGTTTATCTTACAATAAGAGTTCTTTCTAGGCAACATAAGTTTCTGAAGTCTATTCTCTAAATCCTAACATTCAAATACAATACCAAGAGTTCTTTCTTATATAATGTTTCTTAATTATATGACACTGTGTTCAATTTTTTTAGCACAAAATTATACTTTCAATTTTTGACTATGTATACTTTCAGGAAAGTTTTGACTTTCCAGAATTCCACTGTGCAAAAATCAGTTTTTTATGTGAAAAACTTTCCCAGCATCATCACATCAATTTTGTTTGATTCAGTAAATAGAGCTTCCATTGCAAATATTATTTATTTTATAGATTGGTAACCAGAACAGTGTAATGGCTTGACTTAGAATCTTAAAAAAACAACACATATATTGTCAACAGATGCTGAAGGCATTAGAAAAGCTGGTGCATGCTGAGATGTGACACCATGTGCTCCGAGTGGTGTTTTGCATCACATGATTTCTGTTTTGTTAAAAATATTATATTTTTAATTCTTATCAAACAAAGTTGATTTTTGGTATCCATAAAACTTTTCCTATCATTTTAAATTAATTTTTTGTTTTTATTGGTGGTAAGGATGAAAATAATAGGGAAAATTAATGGTGATTAAAATAATTACCAGATGTAAAATAATACTACACAAAGGCAGATAAATTATATTATTTTCTCCAGCATTGTCATATTTCCTTCTTTTAGTGTTTGTTCCAAAGTTATTATAAGAAATGGTAATGTGCTCTCAGTGTAGACTTTCTGATGAATTTAACTTCATACCATGATGAAAATAATTTCAGTAGTAGAAATGTATAGAGTAAAAAAATGAAACGGTATTGGAAATCAGGAAAAGATCATTTCTTACACCATTTCAGTCATATCTAAAACTGATGTCCTTATTTTTTTAAGGCTGTGCATCTTGTTGTTGGGTTCATTAATGGTATTTTAATTACTAATGGATGAGATTTCAGCCTCAGAATGTGTCTCAAATAATGTATGTCTGTTTTAGTGTCCTTAGTGTAGTATGTATTTTAATTGTGGTAGCATGTGATCATCTCAGCACTTAAATGAATTATTGTTCTGACAACTGTTGACAGAACCTGTGTACACTGGCATAAGGATCTTACCCATAACTATTTGTCTCTCTCTCTCTCTCTCTCTTACTTTAGGGACACTGAACTAATGATTAAAACTGGAAAGAGAGCTTGCTTATTTTATTGAGAAAGGGGCACAGTGAGATAATGATTTTCCATAACAGGCTAGGCAAATACCACAAAGCAGAAATGTATAAAGACTTAAATTTTTTTTTTGTCAAATCCATGTGATAGTAAAGGGTGCGCTCTGGGGTGGATCCATGATTTTGGTTTGGGGGAGGGGGGCTTGAGTTGGGCAAGGGTAATCTCCTCGTATTGCTGAGCCCTTAAAAAAAAAAAAAAAACTCCAAAATTGTGACGTCGGGGGAAAACCTAGATACTTTTTTTGGGGGGGGGGGTCTGCCCCTGGGTGTGTTGGTATAAGATGGCTTAAGTACCATGTAACCTCACACTGTTCTAGTGAAGAACCTAGCCTAAAAATAATTATGTAATATTTCTGTTTCACCATTTTACAATTTCTCCTTTTCAGTTCCAAGCATTAATCTTTCTCATATATACAGGTAACAAATATACAGGTATACTAGTTGGTATGATTTTCTAAGTGATAATAAAAGGGTGTAATATGGCCACCACCACATGACATTATCAAAATTCATGCCTTTCACTTTTCATGACATTAATATTTAAGAACCTGAAAGCAAGTGCAAAGCAAAAAGCCATCTTTAATCTGAATTGTAATAAACAAGGCAATTTACTTCTCCCTAGAATAGACAGTAATAGTTTGTTTTTGTGAGGGACTTGCAGATGCCTAATACAATTAAATCTGGCTACAGCTAAGATGGCTGTATTCAAGATAGGACTTGAAGTGTGGAAGGGGAAAGTATTCTGACAAAACTTGAAGTATCTCTCATATGGTGTGTATTGGTATGTATGAGCAATTGTTTGCCCCCTTCCTTGTTAGTGACAAGTAGGTTATAGAATTACTTGTACTAGTATTTACTAATGCTCTAAATTTCTGTAATTTCAATATGAAGGTAGAAGAAAAGAATTTGTGGAAGACAATCTAAAGCTAATATAAGTTGAAATTTGTAACAATTTTACACTATTGAAATGTTATGTATTCTCATTTTTAAATTCTAACAAGTATTTTGTGTTAAACACATGATAATTAAAATTATCTATATTGGTGCTGAAACACACCTTTGTTATGGTTTTCTGATTCAATTCTTGTTTGAAAAAAGAATGCATGGACCGTGAACATGTGTTGTTACCACCATAGACAAGTAATGCATGAAAATTAATTTGATTCCTTAATTTGTTTAATATATTATGTATTATATAATCTATATTCCTGTTTGTAAATTTGATCATCAGCTGGTATGACAAGTGATAGTATTTTCAGCACATTGTTTCCCAGGCCATACTTTCTTCAAGAAAGGAAGCTAATGTCAAAAAGGCTGAGAAAGTCTTTTCCAGTCCTGTCACTGTAGCAATGAGGTCTGAACAAAACTCTCCTTCACATCTTACTTCCAAACCATCACTACTTAATCCTACACTGGTGGCAGAAATTGCAGAATTTGAAGATGAATCACGTCGTATGTTACGTAAGATGGACATCATGCTGGAAACAGTAAAAGGAGTTACAAATGAAAAAGATCCTGTTAAAAGACTTGAAGTGAGTACTGTGAGCTGTCAGTGTGACAAATGCTTGTTGTGTTTTTCTGGTGAATATCAGATGTGTTATTAATATGGCAAGTTTAATTCTAAAATGCTGATTTTCAGTTTCCATCTGTTCCATTTATAGAACCATTGTAATTCTTGTTAAAGGTTTGTTGAAACACACCATGATTAGTATCTTCCTGTTTATGAAGTAAAGACAAGACCAACTTATTTTTGTCTGTGATGAAGATATATTTTTTGTATAAAAGTTTGATAAATAAGGTTATTCTCTAATGATATTGAACTGATGCCATTGAGTCAGAAGTTATTTGGGTTCAAAACAGAGTAGTACAAAATGATTATATGGTACTAAATATATTATACTGGAGTGGAGTCTTTTTTTAGCATTGAGTATTAATATAATGCTCTCGGCTAACAAACCGAGTGAGCATGGCATTTCAACATATTTTAGTGAGCAAAATCTCCATTGCTATATTCAGAAGATGGTGATTTTGATTACTAAAATGTTGTGTGAAAATGCCATGTTAACTTAGCTAGTTATCCTAGACCTTTAGTAAATATGTTGTTTGAAATACCTTTCCATAGAATTAGCAAGGCAATAATAGGACCTCATTTTTAAATTAGATTTTTTCATTTTAATTTCCAGTACTGCAGTTCTTAAAAAAATATCAGTAAAGTACTACATTTAAGAATTCAGACAAATAATTTGGTAGAAAAGGCATTTAAAAATGGATACCCCACTCCACTTAATGCTATAGTGAAGTTCTTGGAATATTATTTCAGAGAAACATGAGAGAACTGAGAATAAATGATAATTTGGCACTTTGCCCCTTGTTTAAACAGTGGTTTCACAGTGGCATATTTATGCCTGGATGGTTAGTAAATGGACTATTGTAGATGTGAACAAGGTGATGAGCTAATAAAACGTTTACTGAATAATGTCAGCATCCTATGAGAATTACATTTTACAAATTTTTATACTTCGTCTTTATTTACAGTCTGAAATAAAAGGTTTTCATATTATTATTATTATGATTATTATTATTGTGATTTTACACATCCATCATGACTTTGAAGTGATTAGAGGCTGGGAAGGATGGGTGGCAAGGAACAGAAATAAATTTGGTCATGGCCTTTTGAAGGAACCATCCTGGCATTCACCTGGAGTGATTTTGAGAAACAATGGAAAACCAAAATCTGGATAGGGATTTGAACGTGTGCATCCTCCCAGATGTGAGGACAGATCGTTACAGCTCAGTGCTTGTGCCTGTGCTTTTATTTTAAAGTTACCAAAATTTTTCTGAATTCAGTCATCAGCAATGTTTAAGAAATATGTGGTGAAAGTATTACCTATATCAGTGGCGGCCGAAGTGATTTGATCAGGTAGTGACAACAATAAAATATTTCGACGGTTTACTGATCATTATTGAAGTGAAAGGTGCCTGGAAAAACAGCTCAGAGTGACATAAAGATTTGTAACCTGTGTCTTATTACCTGCAATTATTGTCAGATTAAAGAAATGATATCGAAATAATCAGACAAATGTTTTGAAATTGACCAAACATTTAGAGATTTGCCAAAAATTGACAAGTTGATCTACAAGCAGTGCTAGATTGCCCAATAGGCAGGACTATACACAACTAGGCAGTAGCCTGGAGCCCCTGAGTTTATTTTTTTCACTAAATAAAAATAATAAAAAAGAAAATCATCCAAAATAGAACAATCAAAGTAATATGAAAGGCATGAAAATTATTATTTTTTGTTTCATTACAGCGTACGATAAAAAAGTAAGTTTCAAAATACCATAAATTGTAAAATTCGGTTGTTAACAATTAAAAAATATGATAAATTCTATTAATGATCTATAAAACCTTTTCTTTGTACTTGTAAAATACAGATAATTATTTTCAAAATTTTTAGAGTGCCTAGGGCCTCATACTTTCTTATTCGGCACTGCTTTTGATGACCACGATGACAATGAAATACGGTTAGCTTCAGAATCTTTTCCTGTTGCGTGCATTCATAAACTCAAGTAATTCTTCTTCTGAGAATGTAAAGACACAAAAGCAATATTGCCTGCTCGCATTGACAAATTTTCGAAGCCAGCGTGTACAAACTTTTTTCAATCCCAGAAGCAGTAAATTTTCAAAAAGAATGCTGCAGTCCTCTAACTCACAAGGGCCATTTTTTTCCTTTTGTTTCAGCTGAGGATTACGCAACTTCTCTTCTGAGTTTCCTTTTTCCGTTGCCAGTTACTTCTGTAATTTTTCCTCTGAATAGTTCCCTGTCTTTAATGTCTTCCACCCTGGGCCTAATTTTATTTTCCACATTGTTATTATTAACATCTCGGAAATTATAACATAATAAATCTAAAACCATGTTTTGAATTCCTAAGAAAACACAGATATAAAACTTGATGTGAACTATCAAAAGCTAATTACATGTTAATCAGACCAAACCAAATAAATAATGTTACTACAGTCTGGACTGCAGTATGCCAACAGCCTACATGCATAAACTAAAATAAAAGACGCTAGACCGTACGTCTTTTATTTTTGTTTACTTCACCACTCGTGTTAACAAACATACCACCTCATACCTATTTAAAATTCTTAGTAAACCATCATTTACTTAATCTCTAGATGAACCGCGCTCTTTCTGATGCTGTATGATTGCCGGGTCATTGAAATATTCAAGGTTTTTAAAAAGTTGGGCACGCAGCCTTATAAGGTGCGAATATGGTATCTAAGTTTATGGTATTAGGCCTGTGGAACTCCTAATCTGTGTTCGCGGACCACCTGTAATCAGTGAACCACAGGTTGAGAAGTACTGTTCCAGCAGCTGCTGCACTCCACCGGCAGTGTTACTAACTTTATCGAGCTGCAGAGTGTGACAGAACAAGTTGTCTCCATTCGCCACTAACAAAGCGAACCCCAACCCTCAAATATTTCCACGAAAATGCTAGAGCGCATGCGCGATTGGTGACACTCGGAAAGTGTCTCCACAACAGCGAAATACTTCACTGATGTGGCCAACAGATGGAGTTAAATGTTTTCCCTAGCTGTCATAAGTTAAATTAGAGTAGAGATTGCCGCATTTATAAATATTTATTTTTCTTTCACTACATTTATTTTTTAATTTATTTATTCCTGATTAGAGGTGGTGACATGTCACACTGTCACTACACCTAGAGCCTATTTATCTTTTTAGATTCAGTTTTTGATTTACCCATTGTTAAATATTATTACTGTCTACCTACCTTTCTCCTCCTCCTTATTTTACAACTTTTCACATGCTTCAGTTTTATTCATAAGTGTTTTTTTTTTTTTTTTGAAGCAGTGCTAACAACTCTATTAAGAAACCATCAAGTTTTCTGAAGTAGTTAAAAAATTTTGAAGTTGTTTTTGAAAGGAGGGGTGTTGAATAGGATTGAAAACTAAAGGCAGATCAGTTTGACATCAATGGTAGGTAAATTAATGGAGAAATTGATATGCAACCACATCAGAAATATATGTGTGGAGTGTTGGTGGTTTTCAAGTTGGCAACATGCTTAAGGCAAGGATATTCATGCAGATCTCAGTTAGTAGGCTGTATACAAGATATTTCAGATAAAATGGAGAGGGGAGGTCAAATTGATATTGTAGCACTAGATCGTTCAAAGGCTTTTGACAGAGTGAACCATAAAATGGTGTTAAATAAGGTTGGAGGGTACGAGAAGGTGATTAACTGGAAAGAAGAATTCTGAAAAGGTAGGAAGCAAATAGTTAGGGTAGGAAATGCAGTATCAAAAGAAGTGGAAGCGAACATGGGAGTCCCACAGGGTAGTGTATTGGGAACATTGCTATTCGTTATTCTAATAAATGATTGTGTTGATGGTTTATCATGAGAAGTTAGATTGTTTGCAGATGACATAATGTTATATAAAAGGATCAAAATGGTAGAAGACTATAAACAGATGCAGGATGATCTAGACAGGATATCTAGCTGGGTGAGTCAGCATGAGATTAAGATAAATGAAAAGAACAGTCAGCTTATTAGATACACAGATAAGAAGCTAAAGGTTGATTATGATTACAAAGTGGAGAACGAATTACTTATTGAAGACTCAAAATGTAAATACCTTGGCATAACATTTGATAACAAACTTAACTGGTCAGGACACATTGTACAGGTAGCTGGAAAAGGCTTAATAATCCTTAAACTGTTGGGAAGAGTGATGAGAGGATGTACCAGAGAAGTAAGGGAAATGGGTTAAAAAACTTTGTTCAGACCGTTGCTTGAATATGGTGGTGTAATATGGGGGACACTTTTTTTTTAACTGTGAGGTCTTTAGAGATGGGAAAGGATGGGGGGCAAGGAATGGGAAGGAATTTGGCCATGGCCTTTTGAAAGAAGCATCCTGGCATTTGCCTGGAGTTTGGGAAACCATGGAAAACCTAAATCTGGATGCCCGGATGGGGATTCAGACCGCCGTCCTCTCAAATGCGATACCAGAACTGGGACCCACATTTTGGGTATCAAAGGGTACAGAGAAGGGCTGCTGGATTTGTCTTTGGAAATTGTTGCAGAACACAAACAGTAACTAATATGATAAAGGAGCTGGAATGGGAATCATTGGAAGACAGGAGGAGGATGAAGAGACTCATGCGAGTGTACAAGGAATATATTGGTGATGAGGCATGGAAAGATATTGGTGGGAGAATTAAAAGAGGTGCAAGGAAGTGTAAAGATGACCATGACCATAAGCTGGCACTAAATTTCAAATTAGTAGTTGGGAAGTGGAAAGGAGAAAAATGGGCATGTAGGGAAATTACCACCAGAGAATGCACTCAGTCGCAATTAAATTAAATTGTATGCAAATTGCTGGTACTAGGATATAATAGGTGATCTAACCTTGTACTGCTTATTAAACCTTGCGTTCCTGTCCTAACTTGGAGCCATACTTCAAAATAGTTCACAAATATATTTTTTAATGCAGCATTTTCGTCATATGTTTCAAAATAGTTTATTCACTTGTTCACAGCATTTTTTTTTTTAAATATCGAAAGTAAATAAATCAATACTATATATACTAATATATGAAAAAATAAGAAACTTTTTGCATTTTGGTCTGGGCTCTCCAGAATCATTATGCCCAGCTGTGCTGCTAAAAGTAACAAGGGAATCTACTTTCAGGTTACTTCCTAACGGTAGTTCCATATCATTTACATCATGCTTTAGTTATTTAACTGTACTTCTAATATAACTGTAACCAGGAAAAAATCTGTACATTAGAGATTATTTTTAAAAAAATAATGAATTGGGGGTATCAGAAATCAGCTACAGAGAAGAAATCAACTGGTTGACTATATATATATCTGTTTCAATGAACTGGGTTCAGGGAAAAACTACTAGTTGGATGTTGATGGAGCCTGAGGTCTCATGGGTGGGGTATGTTACATTTGGATATGATGTCGAAAAGCTAGGATTAAAAAAAAAAAAAAAAATGTGAGAGTTTTCCATTGAATGTGATCCACTCACTGGTTGGATAAGCAATGTACACCATTCATTTCTATGATACAAATTGATGATAAGTGTCTATATACTATGTAAATAAATAAAATAAATAAAAAATCAAATTAGTTATCATGATTTCAGTGTATGAGTCATATTACTTGGATGAATGCATTTACATTTATTGTGAAGACCATTCATGCAGAAGGATTTTTCGTATTCTGTGAGCCACAGGCACCGTGGGTCATACAGTACTTGACCATGTTTAAGAGAAGCTTGTGTACAATAACCAGCCCAAATGAACTAATTTGTGGGAAACTGCTAGTATCATATGGGAATGAAAATTTCTGTTGGTTTTAAAACTAGAATTACAATTTCCAGAGTTATAATCCATGGGTGATATTTTAATTCCCACCTACCATACCTTATCAATAGAGCTTTCTCAGTTTGCTACCTGGTGATTCACCCATTGGGGCACAGAAAAACTTATACTGGGGAGAGAAATTTTGAGTAAAAATTCTCACAAAGAAAAAAAACTTGACATGAAGAAAAAGAGTAATAGAAAATTATGTTCTGGTATGAAAACTGAAAAACTTTTGGAGATAATAAAAAAAAAAATAACCTTAATTCTTATGGTCTACTAAAGCAACAGTGAACATTACAAAAATTTACACTAAGGAAAGTGAAATTTTGAGCAAGGTCATATGTCAAAAATACATTGAACAGTTTGTGGGTTTTGAAGAAAATGTACAGAAACAAAGAAAACAGTTAGGAAAGATAAATGAAGGATACAGTTAATGAAAGGATAAAGAAATATTTGGAGCAATGAAAAATAAAGGATGTTTGATACTGTTTTCCACAGACCAAAGTTGGTCAAAGAAAATAAGTAGACTGAAGGTTAACCAGCTGATCACTAGCATTTGATCAATAGTTGTAGATGCGATTTTTGTCATGCATGTAGGTGTTGTAAAATTCAGTGAGGATACAATGCTTGACAATGTAGTTTTCAATTTTGGCTCTTCAGAAAATATACATTAAATACCCACATAACATACAATTACAGGTTTACAGAATGTATTTTTTTCAAACATTTCACCTTGCGCTCCTGTCCTAACTTGGATCCTCCCCCTCTTGAAAATTCTATGCATAAATTAGTTTTTGCACTTATGGATAGATACTCCTGAAACCTCAAACTGCATTTTTCTTGTTCTTGTCTTAAATTAATTACCAATACAACGGATCATGAAGAATTGAAATTTGGTGGTATTAATATGGAAAGCAAAACCAATCACTTACCAGAGACAAGGGAAAGAGGAATACAGCAATAAAAATACTGTACAAGGACTATATTTTGGGCTTTGCTGTTAAATATGAGTTTAAGCACATGGCTGGGTTTACATATGTACTTGCAGTCAACCTAGTGATAAAAAAATGGTTTGTTTGACCATTTTGTTCAAAGCAGAGACAATGTAGGGTGACAAAAGGAATATTGTTGGAAATTTTATATGTGGAAAGAAATTAAACGGAAGCTGCAGCTGATTGTTTTATCAGGGCGGGAAGATGAACAAAGTAATTACTACCTGAGATTGAGGCCCATAGGTTTCTGGTATTCAGAATGTGTTGATTGGCCAATTCCCACCTACAGAGTTAGGATGAGTATTGAGTTTCAGGTAGTATGCTGACGAATTACAAAGAATGAAACCACAAATTATGAAGCTTGTAAAAAAGGGAAGAAAAAGAGTGTTTGAGTGTGGTGCGTGAGCAGTAATGCTCTAACCTTGCATTCAGGAGGATGCGGGTTCGTATCCCCGTCCGGCCTTCGAGGTTAGAGTTTCCGGAGTTTCCCCAGATAACTCCAGGTGAATGCTGAGGTGGTCCCTAAAAAAGGCCATGGCTGAATTCCTTCCCATTTCTTGACCCCAGTCCTTTCCAAACTCTAGAAACCTCAACGTCGATGAGGCATAAAGCCATAAGCCAAAAAAAAAGAAGAAAAAGAAACAGAAATTCTGTGATAGGAATAGCACACAAGGAAACCCAAAAGGCAAATACTTCAGAAGCAGTGGAGAAAGTTGAAATGCCATGAGGAATAAGGTATATAACAATATAGTTTTTGCCTCTCTTCACTACCTCTGCTTTGAGCCTAACAGTCAAAAACAACCCTTCATGTGACTGGGTTGTGTGTGAGCACAGATGCAAGCATGGACATGTGCTCATGTACTTAACATCTAATAGTGTGAAATATTGCTGTTTTGTGTTTGTGAATGGCACTGTAGCCTTACTTCTGCCAACTTTGGTAAGTGATGGGTCTGCTTTACCTGTCCTTTCCATTTTAAATAAATTAATTGCTTCAAAATCAATCTGTGCATGTATATTGAATTCTTAGGAAAGAAATACACTATAAAGTGGATATATTAAATATTTTGATAGCAGAATAACCACCTGTTACCAAAGTTGAAGATTGCTGCAGTGTCAAAACATGGAAATGCACATACATTTAGAGGATTGAAATTTTCAGGCACATGTCCTGAGTGAGGTAGCTGCCTGAACGTACAGTGTGCTTATAAACTGTTACACATGGATTACAAGTAAATAAAAGAAGCTGGATAACAAAATCAGAATATGGATAGGGAAATGAACCAGAGAAGAAAGCAGCATGGTGTCAATACACACAAAATTTTATAAAGGAATGGGACCTTTGATACCTGCCTTGGGGGTGTCATGCTCTTGTGTTGGGAAAGGGTATACAACCAATAATTTTGGTGTGTCAATGGTGTGCTGACATCATCTGTGAAAGACATTGTTTGGGATAATTGTAACCTGCAGTGTCGTAATATTGAGCTAGTGTTCAGTGACATTCAGTTATTGAATCAGAATTTAAATGATGTGCATAGATTAGATGAATAATGCTGTGCATATAGATTATCAGTAGATGAGAAAGGAACTTATCTGTGAGGTGCATCTCTGCAACTGGGACCAAGCATGGTGGGTGAACAGTTAATGTTCTGGCCTCGCATTTGGGAGGAAGCGGTTTTGAATCCCCGTCCGGGCATCCAGATTTCGGTTTTCTTTGGTTTCCCCAAATCACTTCAGACAAATGCCGGGATGCTTCCTTCAAAAAGGCCATGGACAAATTCCTTCCCGTTCTTTGTCCCCAGTCCCCCCACCTCTAATGACCTTAGCCATAGACGAGATGTAAAGCAATAAAAAAGTTTAAAAAAGCTCTAGGACTGGAACATTATTTATCATGAATGACTACTGCACAGCAATCTTCTTCAGGAAAAAGATGAACACATTAAACTCTATTATTTAATCAATGCCTACATTCATGAAAAAGATAGCACAAGCTTATGGATACAATAGTTCTCAGTGTTAGTACTGAGACACATTATACTTTTCTTTCTCATATTAAAATATTCTAGTTTTTAATTTTTATTATAGATAACAAGCTTTATGTTTTAAAAATAACTTCTTGTGTGTTAAGTATGCTACAGCAGTTTTAATCTTGTGTATTTGATGGTAGCTGAGAAATTTATTTTCAAATAAGTCTGAAAAATTTCTAATTTAAAAAAAAAAAAAAACATATGGCCATACTTTCAGATTCTTGAGAGAGAGCTTAGTTTCATTGCTCCTGATGCTGCAACATTAATAAGTAGAGGAGATGGGCTTGTACTGACAGTACATTCTAGTGATCCATCACGAGCTGAAAGGCTTAAGGAATTGTCACAAGACAAACTGCGTAGTAAATGGCATCAAGTGAAATCTGAAACGGAGGTAAGAATGTTTTATTTCTGTTTTTGAGGTCTTTGTTTGATTTTCTGTCTACACTGGTGTGTCCAAACTAGTTTAGCTTTTTACTGAACACGTCTTCATTAATGCTTGCCTTCTTTTATTTTAATTATTTTATAGTGATTACAAATATACTGGTTTGGTATTAAGTGTATTACTTACAACAATTATCTACATAATCTGAAAAAAAGTGATCAGTCCCATTGGAGTTTAGAAAGTAATATGAATAACATTTGTAATTGTGTACATTTATTTCTTAAATATACAGTTTTGCTGGAAAGAAGATAAACAACATATCAACAAGTCTTAGGTGTGCAAATGATTTGTGGCCAGGATTTATAGTCTGGGGTATATTGATTAGTACAAAGAGGAGTTAATTATTCTGGTATACATCTGTTTAATTAACTTCCCAAGAGTATAAAACAGTATGCAGATAATAAAGATATATTTAAAGAAAAACTGAGAGATTATCTTATTGGCAACTCCTTCTACTCCATTCAAGAATTTGAACAAATTTATTAATTGTATTCAACATGATTTTTGCAAAATTCAGTTGTAAAAATTAATGTTTATTGTTATTCTCTTTATTTGTCTTTGGAACATATACTTGTTTTTACTATGATCGTGACTCATATTGTATGTATGTGTATTAAACATGAAATGTTTCACATCCCAGAGGTCCTTCCACAGCAGGGATCCATGAAACATAATTGATAAATAGATAAAATAAAATGAAGTAGATGTTTTACATAGAGAGGAAAGGTATTAATAGTTTAAAATACCAGCTATTTGTCTTGAATCACACTTCTGCCGTATTATACAAAAAATCTAGGCAGACCCAGATTGTTAATCAGCTTGAGGTTTGTAAACAGATTTGAGTTTTAAAAGTGGTGGAAAATTAACTATAATGGAACAAAAAGAGGACTCGTGGGAGATAATAGAATCTGCATTCTTTAAACATCATTTGGATGCAACCCAGGAGTTGGAGGATCTTGTTGACAATATATATTTGAGAAATACACACATGAAAGAAAATTTGTATGGTGAAAATCTTGGAATTAGCCACATTATTGATATGAATACAATGTTACATTTCATTTTGGGCTCTGACTTTGATATGTTTAGTTACTATTGTGCACAATCCAACAATGTTGATATGTTCACCCAATGGAAAATCTGATGAATCAGGAATACATACCAACTGGTGGGGCTTGATGGAAGTGTCATGGAATAGAGTGGGGATAATTTTAGAGGGAGACATAGTAAATAGACTTTCCAGGGTTTCCAATAAAGATGCTGTAAATAACATTGCAGAAAGTAAAACTTGCTTAAATAAAATTACGTTGCTCTTTTCTAAATTTCTGATCAACTGTAAACATACACTAATGAGCTGAATCATGACAACTGCCTATAGTGAGATTGAATGTTGTTTGGTAATGTTGCGGGTACGTCATGTGTAATGGAAAGTGTATAAGTGGAGCAGAGAAGTATGGGAAGTCATTCTAACCACAGTATGTGTGGCAAACTTGGAAATCCATTGATCACATTCTATTGCAATCAGCATCTGTGGGAAGTGGTTGAAGGATGGTGAAACTAAGTGTATGCAACAAGGTGGTGAACGTCTGCGCCTTATCACAGATCATGGTGGTTAGAGGCTTGCCTGCTCCGGAAAGCAGGATGGGGGCAACCTGTGGCAGATCTGATGGCAGGGTACAATGCTCATGCAGGCACAAGTGTTTCAGGTCAAACATTATCATGCATTGGGACGAGATAATCAAGTTACTTGTCTGCTGCTCAAAATCGTGTCTTACACCATGGACGCAGACTGGTGCAGGCAGTATTATACTATGGGGGCATTTACCTGGCCTTCCATGGGACCTTCCGTAAAAATTATTGCAGTCTGTCAGCATACCTTCATGCATCATGTCTTCTATGACAGTGATGGCCTCTTCCCTCAGCAAAAATGTCCATGTCACAAGGCTAGAATCATTCTACTGTAGTTTGAGGAGGATGATAATGAAATGAAGTTAATGTATTGGCCACCAGATTTGCCTGATGTCAGTTGGGATGCTGTATGGCACCATCTTTGCACCCACAAACCATCGGTCCTTAATGTAAGGGGTCTGCTTGACCTGTGCATAGAACTCTTGTGCCAGATTACTCCAGAAATCTACCAAGGACTTTATCAATGTGATGCTGAATTGCTGCTGTATTGTGTTCTAAAGTTTGTCCAACATGTTATTAAGCAGGTGGTCATAATTTTTTTGCTTATCATTGTACACAACTATTTTCAACATATTAATATAGAGTTTTTAGATCTAAAGAAATATTTTACTAAACAGAATTTTGAATATTGTAGTATGCATATGTGCTTGGCCAACAAATGTTCTGTAGTTTCAAGGATTTATAGTGCCTCTTTGAAAAACTGAGTAGATTTAATAGCTAATTTAAAGATTGCTGCATTAAACCTGTTATGAACTGAAAAAAAGTTATATAATATGAAGACTGTAAATTATAATTTATGTTACCTAATAACTATCTAACTGTAATGCATAAATGATTCAGTATTAAGCTATGAATTTCTACACTAGGGTACAAAAAGATAGAAGTGTTAGCAAGTGCTGATAATATGTTTGTAGAGGGAAATTCAGTATTCAACTTAATAAATAACTAACAGAGAATGTTTCATCAGACTATAGTGCTGAAGTTAATACATGTATGCAATAGATGCAAACATAGAACAAACAAAAGAATGACCGAATACAAATTAATAACTTAATAAAAACTTTAAATAATAAATTTGAAGAAGTGAAAGTTGAATAACTTTATTAATGTAAGGAAGGATATTAAATATAAACCCATCACTTGACACAGAGGGCAATTATGAACAAATAAACATTAACACACTCTACAATATCGTGTTATAAGCTTAACTATGTTTAGAGGTTAGACATCTAATCCCCTTACCATATTTAAAGTGTGTTCATGTTTATTTGTTCGTCATGGACCTCCAGAATTCACCTGTGGCAAGTGATGCGTTTACTTTCTCCGCTCTTCATTATTTTCAATGCCTAACAATATTTTCATTGACACTGGGGGTACGTTAAGCATATATTTTTCAAAATTTGTGATACAGTTGATATCAGTCAGTCGAATAAGAAGTAGAAAGTATTGGTTTAGAATAGCTGTTTAAATTTACTGGTGTCATAAAAGGGAACATTTTGATGTGGTTTCAGAAAGCAGCAAAGAGACAAAATGTAAGAAAAACCTCAAATACACTCTCTTTCAAATAATATGCTAACCATGTAAGATTGTTGAACATAAAGAAAAATGAAACTAGAACAGAGAATTTAAAAGAATCGCTTACCATGTATTGTCGCCGGGCTGTTATAACACAGAATACACGAGTGACACATCTTCCTACATTCCTTCCTTGACATGTGAATTTAGCTCTAAAAAATGTTTTCCCAACCACAAGATTCAGCAGACTACCCAAACTAAAATCCTGTTGTATAAAACCTATCTTCTGGCTCTTCCAAATTCCCATGGACACTTTCCCTGTAATAGTTTGTTATAAAACTTACACCTAGTTGTAACCAACAACTCCAGTTTCAACACTATGAAAGAGTTAACTTTCATCGAACATGCTTCCTGCACCACAACCTACTTTATAAACCTTCAATGCCATATCTCATAATATGCCTCTGAACCAACTAGCTGTTCATCAGGGTGAACATTCACAGACAAATAGTTTATTTCAAATATATACCATCCAGTGGCTCATGTCAACTTCTACAATCCCAACAGTCTTAACAACTGTTTCATACTTAAAGTCATTATATATTTTTGAGAAACTATGATCCATCTGAACTCCACAGATGGCTTTCAATGTATCCTTGGCACATAGCCTCAATTGGTAATAATATTCTTTCTGAATCCCAATACTGCTAAACCCATCACTTTTTAAATTTTTAAAACCATGAATGACAATATTTATTAATTTTTCTCCTTACTTATTTTTTTTTAAACTTTTGATTCAATCTTTCTCCACTATCTCCAGCTCCCATCCTCAGTACTGCATACATTCTGCCGTGCATGATTTCTGTTTTGGAACTTTTTTGCCAGCTTTACCACTGTTTCCACTGCACCATCCACCTACAACTTTTTATCTATAGCTCATCAGTTAATTACTGCAACTGTAAGTATGTTGTACACATAATTTATCAGCATTTTCTCACATGATCAAAGGATCACTCAAAAACTGTGTGTTTGTGTTCTTGTATTTCACAATATTTCAGCACCTATTCTTCCTTCTTTTGTAAGTGATAAGTTTCATTTCTACATCCTTCTTTGTATTCATACTGTAATTATAAATAAATTTACAGAATGTAGGAAGATTCCTACATCTGTTTGTAGAAAGTGATGCTCACCAAATTGCTGTGACATCTCATTATTTAAAGTATACCACCATTTATGGCTGAGGTGAAGGGTTTGTCAGATAATCCTTATAGTTTGTCTAACTCTTGGATTTTGATTTGTGTTCTCCACTGATCAAAACAGGATTAGTTTAAATCCAATTTTTTATTTGTGTTTAGTGAAATGATTGTTTACTTTACTGATTACTTCCCCCACTTTATTCACATATTAATTACAGCTGTTTTCACCAAAAGATGTATATTTTGCAATCACTATAAGCATTAAGAAATCTTAAACAAATACAACAAAAGATTTGGCACAAAAATTACCTTTGACTACAACATAGTTTTTCCCAGACAAGCATCTGTGATCTATCTTTTCTTTCTTCTCATATTTCCCTGTGATTTATAAACGATACACAAAAAATTATAATGCAAATAACTATTTAACAAACAAATTTCTATAAACCCTCCAGAAATCAGTTGCCTATTATCCTGAACAACTTACTTTGAAATTTGACAAACATAATGGAATGGGTCAAAATTCTAAAAAGCGATATGAATTTGAAAAAGATCACTCACCAAGGCTGAAGACAGCTGGGTTAAGGTAACATAAAATGGAGATGGAAACAACCAAACAGCATCTGTAGTGAGTGACCTTTAAAACCTGTGAAAGAGCAAGTGGCATAAACAGCAATTCTTCCACAGATAGCCATTACAAGTCTTTAGTATGGATGTGTGAATATTGTGTGTAATTGGACAAAGTGAGATCTAGACTGATGTGGTGGACGATTGAGAAAGTATTACGATTTTTAAAAAGCAATTGCAAAATATCTGAAAACATCTTTATATCATATATTCATTTTGTTTTTTATCATTCAAAATGTACTATCATCAGCTTTTATAAGTTAAAGGTGTACTTGCTCAATTAATGTTTTAATTAATGCTACTTAATTATTTGATAGTTGATGTTAAAAAAGATGGCTATTCACATAAAATAGGTTTTGAAAGAGAATTCCTATTCTCAAACCTGCTTTTGTGGTTGCCAATGTGTCAGATAGAGTTTTCAGCTTACAAATAATTACTGCTTCTAAATAAATTATAGATAGTAGAAATTTACTGCTACAGATTGAAAGAGTTATCTTACTGTTAATATTGAGGTAAAAAAATATCCCAAGAAGCTCAATGGTCTGATAGACTTTATGATCCTGAACATCTTCTAAAAAAGAACAACTGTATCAACTCTGTTGATTTTTTATTTTGTTTTAGAATTACAAAATGAAAATACCCTGTGATTTAATTTTATATCATGACTTAATGTTTACATAATATTCCACACTTGCTAATTGTGTGTTTGATATGGTTCAAATGTAACTCTTATTGCAGTTTCAGAAGAATCAGGCTCAGCAAGCTGAACAGAAACTGAAAGTGTTCTTAAAACTTGTAGATGAATTAGAGCTGTGGCTTAGAGAAAATAGAAGAAAGATTGATGCTGCAAATAATGATGACAGACAACTTCAGGTAGTATACTTTTTGTATATATCTATGTTATTATTGTGGTTTATCTAGTAAGGTAGTAATAAAACGTTCATTTAACATTGGATAAAAATGTAGTTAATATTGATATTGCATAAAACTGTGCCTAGTGGATTAATCGAACTTAGGACTCAAAGAACTCTATTGTGCAATTGAAATAATGGAATTGTAATGTACAAACAGAAGCTGTAAAAATAGAGTTGACTCTAGAAGAAGGTCCTTACTTCAATGTTACTGCCAAAAATATTATATATATATATATATATATGCATATTTACTAGTAATGCGTAGTTAAAATTGCAGAAATGTAAGAGAAGAAAGTAGCAAGGCTAAGTCTTGTGATTTTCACAGTCATTATGTTTATGTTAATTAAAATGACTTGTATGATTTCCTGCTGGCTTAACTCTCTTCTTTTTTTTGATCACACCTGGGATCATCTTCACAAGAACTAGGCACCTGCTGAGTCTCAATTTATAGGGGAGCTCAAATTGATTGTTCTTTGATCATAGGGTGTGTGCTATGCTGAAGGAACAATAGGTGGAGTTCAAAACATCACAAAGAGCAAAGAGTTTATACAACAGACAAATTGAAAGTGGTAGGAGCTTTCAGTCCTATCAAATTGAAGCTATTAGACCTGTCGAATAAAATGCAACAAATGTAAATTTGTTTAAATTCTATAACAGTAATGATCTTGTACTTACTGATTTTCCTATAGGAAATCCTGAAAGATAGCTTGAATAAAAGACATTAGTTTATGATTCATGGGTAAACAGATACAGTTAGCAAATAGAACAATTTTCCTTGTCAGATATTGACACTGGCCATAATAATGGACAATGAAATATTATTTTTTTTTAGTAGAAATACGTAAAATGGATAGAAATGCTAAAGTGAATGCAAAGTTTATGAAAGTATAATAACCAAACAAAAGATAATTTTAATAAACGAATATGGTATTCAAAGTAGAGAAATAAGCTTAAAAATGCTACTGAATTAGAAAATACTGACGAATGCATGCAGCCTTACTCTTCTCTCCACTGCCCTGACCTGACCCCTTCCTTTCCCCACTTGGTAAATCAAGTAATGTGACTTATTTTTATATTGAGGCAGTGAAAAGTCTAACATAATATTCTTCTCATGTGAAAGAGAATGTTTCCTTACCACAAGTATTACTTATAGTTTGACTACCTATTCTGCTTGTGTACAGTGATTCAACATGTCATCTAGAGATAGAAATGTTTGCTTAGAATTTGATTGAATTAATAATTTCTTGATAATGAACAATTGTATAGATATTACTTGAGGCCTTTATAGATACAGTGTTTTATATCTAATGTATACTTACTTCTTAAAAGGGAATTAAAGAAGAGTTTGAGAAGCAGCATCAAGAATTTTCCAGACTGAATGAAATATCTGAGGAGCTACTGAAGTTTAATGTAGGCCACGGGGCAGATACTGTGGGAAGGATAAATAGTAGGTGGACTGATATACAAGAAAGATTCAATCAGCTACAAAAAGGATCAAAGGAAAAAGACAAAGTCCTGCCTGAAGGAAAAATGGTAGTATATTCATTAAATAATTTATATTTATTTGTGTGTTTGTATTTGTGTGTTCATCATGAACCTCCAGCCTTCATCTGTGGAGAGTGATCAGTTTATTTTTACTATCCTCCCTTATTTATTTGTATTAATAATAATAATCATATCTCTTGACACAATTATTACAGAAAACTGCCAGTAGTAAATGGTATCTCTGAAGTAGAGAGGGATAAGAGCTTCCTATTCCTGGACATTTTGATAAAGTGGAAAACTGGTGGAACTTTGTCACATAGTGTGTACCGCAAACCCACCCACACTGAGCACTCCTTGTGTGCAGCCAGTTACTATCACCTGGCACAATTTTTGGGGATTGTAACATTCTTTTTGGGTTTTTCTTTCTTTTCTTTAAGATTTTCAGCCAGTTTTTGCTTTCAAAAATGACTTCAATCTTCCAGGGGCATGTAAGCTACCTTACTCTCTATTTTCGATATTCAGTCACAATCCAACGAAGTTCGAGGTTAACATTCAGTACAAGATACTATAGTTGAAATCGAAATAACAACACTTTAAGTTCAGAAAAGTAAATAAACAACACATAACAACCATAAATAAGAAGTTTCTAATAAAATATAAACCATAAACTTACCTAAATGAGCGTAATCCATAATAATTCTGAAGCAAAATACACAAGTTTGGTTACACAACCATAACACTAATATTCCACTAAATTGAACACTGTAAAGCACTCTAATAATCATAGTTTCACCATTTGATATTAAATTCACCAATAAATCACAGTTCCAGACTAATTTAAAGCAGTAAATATGATTTTTAAAGCACTACCACATGTAGTGAATTCAATATTTAATTCCACCACATCTAAGTAGTTTCAGAGCTTTAAAAGTAAATGTAACCAAGCAAAATAACCGACCAGTCAATATTCTTTAAGTTTCAGATAACCATCAACTAACGAAAAGAAAATATAAATAAATAAAAGTCCACTTTTTGATGGCGTCGTAGCAACTAACTTGTAAATTTAATTTCTTTCCGGCTAACATGTTTCACGAACTAAAAACTTTTCTAAAGTACTTAAATTAAATAAAGGTTCGATTTAAATTTAGTTTCAGGCCACAACCTCCTTTAAATAAAAAGTGAAGTATCGGTTGCACCATCCACGAAACCAGTAAAATTTAGAAATTCTATAACTTCTGATAGCCTTAACCCTTTGACTGCTGTAGACGCGTTAACGCGCGTGGCTACTACTGCGCCCAGGTGCTCCAGACGTGTATACACGCGCCGCCTTGCCGCTCTGTCTCTGCTCCAGACGTGTATACACGCGCCGCCTCGCCGCCCTGTCTGTACTCCAGACGTGTTAACACGCTAGCCTCTTAGCGGCCTGGCTATGAAGCCATATTTCCACCCAGGGTGGTTAGTTGTTTTCCTCATTCGGCCCTTGAGCATTGGCAGCTGCGATCTAATTTGTGTTGCTCTTTTCCTTTTAGTTTTCGCTGAGAAAATGGCATACAGTCATTATTTTTTTTAACTGCTTAACGTCTCTTAACAGCGAGGTTTTTAGAGATGTTAAAGAATGGGGGGCAAGGAATGGTAAGGAATTCGGCTATGGCCTTTTGAAGGAAGCATCCCGGTATTCACCTGGAGTGATTTGGGGAAACCATGGAAAACCCAAATCTGGATGCCTAGACGGGGATTTGAACCATCGTCCTCCCGAATACGCCGTCGTGTTTGTACCGCGGAAGAAATCATGGAGATTATTACTAGAAGCGACAGTGAATATAATCACTTTAATATGGATGACAGTGATAACCCTTCGACAGGATCTCGATGTAATTTTCCTAAGCTGTGTACATCAGCTAGTGGAAAATGACCATTTTTCAGAGTTTGAAGCTACAGATTGTTCGAGCGAAATGTGTGGAAAAAGGGAATGCTTTAGTGACGTGTTTGACAGCATGTGCTTGTCGATTAAGCTGCAGGACACAAGTGTGGATTACGTTAACATTCCAGCAGTTTGTCATTTTTCCTGATATTTCTAACGGAATATCATATGATATCTAATGCTGATGAGACCAACAGATACGCGAGAATCAATTCACACTATATTTTCACTATGAAGTGGTTTAAAAACTTTATATGTTATATTAACTGTATTTATTTTGTATCTGCGGTTTCAAATCGCAGAGTGACAGCAGAAGAACTCCACACACAACGCTCCAGATGTATTCAGCACACAGCGGTCCGGTCTAATGCGGCATTCCAGCGCAGGTAAACAGCTTATGCGTAAACAAAGCCGCTCTCAGCGAGGGCTCGGCCGGCCGAACCGTAGCAGTTAAAGGGTTAACCGATTTAAAAGATTTTTACACCACTGAACTCAGCAGGAGCTGGGGAACACTTTGAAAATAGTATTAACTTGATATTTTAAAATTTTGCAAATCCATATTTCGGATGTGACGTAATGGTGACGTAGCGCAATACTCTAAACAAATATGCTTCCGATTAACCAAATTTCAAAATTCATTTACACCGGTCTGGAAGCTTTAAAACCATAACCAAACACATCACTACTCTTGTCTCGTTACGCTCTTTATCTTGTGATTTTCTGGTAGTTTGTAGTTAACAGATTCTTTTTCTAGATAGACTATTGTCTAGTTCAGTCGGCCATTTTGATAAAAGTGACCCAGGCGTGTTTTTTTTCACACTTAGCTGAAGTATCTGGTCGGGTGCGGATGTAGTACTTTGTTAGGCGAGTTCAAGCAAGACCGGCACCGGCTCACGGTGGCTTATGGGTAGTCAGGACCAGGGCAGCATGGTTGACCGACACCATTACTAAACAGGCGTGGCAAACTCTAAAACTTTCAGACATGTGTTCATCTTAACTTTCAATTTCATTCGGGGTAGTGCGGTCTGTTCTGTTTCATGACTTGTGATCTTCGGCAAATGATTTTTATCCGATTGCCATTGCTAACTGTGACTTTTTATAAATTCTGTGAAATTTTTTAAGAATATATTCTACAGTGATCAGGACTTAGACTTTCATTTCTACTTTAGTACCTTTCTTACAGGAGGTTAATATGTAAGTGGCGGCCGTCTTCATTATACAGTTAGCATTCTCCAAGGTTTTTCACGGTTATAGAACTTTAAATAATATTTTTGGATGACTTCAAGTTTAGGTGTACAAGCCGATCCCAACCCCTATACGGCTTATCCCCTAACAAGCTTCAAACCCAAAAACCACCGGCGCATAATTTAAGGGAGTTGAGTGACCTGTGCATAGGCATCTGGTACCAGATACCTCTAGAAACAAACCAAGGACTTGGCGGATCCTTTCCACACCCAACCACTTTAGTACTGCGTTCCAAATGTCTGCTGTTAAGCGGGTGGTCATAATTTTTTGGCTCACCAGTGTATGTTTTTGTTATATTCTCTGTTCATATGTTACTGTTATAGTAAGTTAAGTACAACATTATAGAGCCAGAGTTAGGATTATTATTTACTAACGGTTCTATTAAGTTAAGTAAATGAAAAGAAATGAATTGCCAAAACATTTCATTCAACCTGTCATTTTTAATGGGCTGATAAGCAAGTAGAATAGTGTTTCATATGGTTTGACCATAATAATTTCTTCATAGTCAATAGTTTGTGTCAGTAGAGACAGTATGAATACTTGTTGCGGATTGCCCGGCTGTTACGTATTCACGGAACCCGTGGAGAAGGATGTCCTAGTTCATGCATCACCGTGTGGTCTGGTGTCTCAGTAGTAAGGTAGATGCCTGTAGCTGTAAAGGTCCTTCCCTGTAAGGGCCTTAACTGCAGCAGTATTTTCAGGCATTTAGCTTCATCTTATAACATCTATAAACTGAATTTCAACTATGTCTGATAATTCTCTTGGGAGTAAAGATACAATTCTCAAATCTTAGACATTGTATAAGATAGGAGTTAAAAATGCCAGGTACACAAAAAATAAAATTCCAGTTAAAGCTTTATATTTTGAAAACATTATTAACATCTTTATAATATTCACTTAGTTTTATAAAATCTGTGTACTTGAAATTTTCATTTAGTTTTTCTGTTTTCAGAGTAGTCCAGCAGCACGTGCAGCAGATTTTGTTACACATGTTAATAAAGTGAGGGAAGTAGTATCTTCAGTATCTAGACAGCTTAATTCTTATCCTCTAAATGGTAGAGATTATGACACATTCCCAGCACAAGAAGAAAGTTTGAAGGTAACTGAAACTGATATATTGATAATGAGAACAGGAAATGGCAAATTTCTTTTTTTGTAAATAGTATTACACGTTTTCAGAAAGTAAAAGATGGACTTCTCTCCATCAAACCTAAAATGGATGCCATTGAGAAAGAAAGAGATGCAATAATGCACCATCTTAGGCGTGATCAGAATGAGCAAGTGAGACGTGTTGTTGACAAGTTGCGTGAAGAATGGTCTCTTCTCAATCGGGGATATATGGAACGTCACAGGTAATATAAAAAATAAAAATAGTGATTAGAAATTCTTAGATGTGTGATTTTGTTTTTGTTTATGACAAAACTGCAGTTGGTGATGAGTCTTTAGTAACCCACAGAAAAATTAGAGAAGAGAGTGGTATTTATATAAATTAAAAAGAATTTAAACAGGAAAATTCCATCTTCATATTAAATGTATTGTTATAAAAGTAAATGAAATTGTATTCATACCTTGCAGATAACTATCACTTTAGAAGTAGGCAAAGCACTTAAATGCTGGGTAGTGATAGATGTTAATTGCTGCGTTAAGGCGTTATGCATAAAAATTTATAACAGCTTGCCATATGCATCTCCAATTAGCTGACGCTGGATCTGAATTAGTGGTCAAATTGTAATATTTCTTATTATGTTACTGCAAGTTAGTTATATGTTTTGGTTTTCTAATTATACTTTTAAAGCTCTTAAAGCTTTCAACTACATATGTATTTAACAATGGTCACCGTGAACTTATTATGTTAATGGTGACAGGAATTATCAAAATAAAATATTTCGATAAAAGTTCTTACAAATAACAAAATTTATTGGAAAGAAAAATTGGCGGCACTACCACCTAGTCAATTATCATGATTTCTGACCGAGCGTGGTGGGTTATCGGATAGCGTTCTGGCCTCGCATTTGGGAGGATGGCGGTTCGAATCCCCATCCGGGCATCCAGATTTGGGTTTTCCATGGTTTCCCAAATCACTTCAGGCAAATGCCGGGATGCTTCCTTAAAAAGGCAATGGCCGAATTCCTTCCCATTCCTTGCCTCCATCATTTCCCGTCTCTAAAGACCTCGCTGTTGAGAGATGTAAAGCAGTTAAAAAAAATGATTTCTGAAGATTAATAAGTTATTTTCTAGAAATTAAGAGCTTAGGCACCACTTGATTTGTCTCATGGAAATGTTAACTGGTGCATTTAAAACTTTTTATAATTCTTAAAATAAGACACTTGTGCACACACAGAGAGTTATTTCGCCTCTTTAGGCATAATTATGCCTTTTGAAATTGATTGTTGAATTTTTACAACTATTGCACCACTGTAATTCACTCAAATCTGTATAATCTATCCAATTCCTGATAATGGGTTGTTACTCATTCACTTGGTGATTGTTGACTTTTCTTGGGCTGCTCTGATCTTTCAATGTAAAGGTGGGAGATGATGGAATGCTGATGCAAACTATTATGATGCTCTCTGTAAGCACCTTAGAATTTGGGTAAATTCTAGTTTCCTCAGTTATAGAGCGTAAGGGAGGGAGTAAGCTTCACAGTAGATATTAAATTTTTCAGTTTGTAACTATAGGATAGGAGAGAAACGTTTAATGCAGAAGTCGATACTGCAACCTAACTCAATAAATAAACCAATTTAAATACAGTATAGTCACTCAACATATAAAACAAGCTCTAAATAAACCATTTATAATAGTAAATCACTTTTAAACTAACCTGGAATAGGGTAATCCTTTATTATCCAATTTGTAAACAATCGATTTTTGTTACGTGATAATTTCACTAATTCTTAACACTTTCCGGTGCAGTGAAGTAATTTTATAGTAATAATAATCCAAAAGGAACTTAAATTCACTAAAATTCAGTAGTTTCAGGCCATGTAAATAGAGTAAATAAAATTTTAAACACTTCGTTAGACACACTTGCACTTTCAACATTTTTAATCATGTGTTTTTGATAATTTCCAGAACTAAAAAGTAAATTTCCTGAAAGAACGAAAAATCTAGTATAACATATTAAAGTTTCAAAGCATTTCTGAAAGAACGAAAAATCTAGTATAACATATTAAAGTTTCAAAGCATTCCATGCAGCAGAACAAATATTAAACCAATTTTTAAGTTATTTCATCATAAACTGTAATCAAACCAGACCATTTCCATAAACAAAACAACTGTTAAAACACATAGGAATATTCAAAGAGAATTCATATAATAACACTTTTTCGATATTAGTAACAGATGAATAATTATTAAAAAGAAACAGGTTTTTACGTTATGGAGTATCGACAATTCCAAACCCGATTTTTGTTAAATAGATAACTTTGCTATTACACCACCGATCATAATAAAATTTACACCTTTGAAATCAGGAGCAAATGTAGAACACAATGACACTAATTTTATCACGATAATTTGTAATTCAGCCGGGTCGCATAAAAATTGCTCAAATTAACTTACATATCGGGGGTTCACCAATTGTTTTTCGGAAACTTATAACCATTGCGCACATAAACTTAACGCATTTACGAGAAAGCTAATTATTTTAGAATTTTAGCCAAATACTTTTTATAAACCTTAAAAGCCAAGCTACACATGGATAAATTTTGAACATATTCTATAGTCACATCTTTTTAGGCTACTTTTTGGTAAGCGGTACTCCTATCATGCGGCTAAGGGTATAAAGCTAGCTGCTCAGGCCATCTGGCTGTCTTTATTATTTCGTCTTTCGATTTCGTCTTTTGTCTTTATCCGGGAACGTTGTGCGTAGTGGATCTGCGCTAGTATGTTTCGTCGTGTCATTTTGTGCTGGTCTGTTAGCCGGGTTGATATCTCTTTGACTTTTTGATTTGCTTCTGAGTTGTTTTTTGACATTTCAACATCAAATTTAGTTCTCCTATTTGTTCTCTTGTTACCTCTGTTTTGAGGGATGAATCTCATTTTTATGGTTATTCTCATTGTTGGCTCCTTTTTTCACCTTAACATTTTGGATCTCTTTCTTACTTTTGGAGGAGATAGCTATGTTTTCAATTTGGAATTCAAGTTTTGGGTTTGGGGACCACCATATTGTTTTATATATATATAAAGGTAGATATCAATTTGAGATTCAAGGTCTTGTGGAGTTTGACAAGCCTTATTCCATTTCTGTTTCTTCGTTTCTGCACTGGGAACTCTCTTATAATATTCTTATAAATTCTTTCTCTCCCACCTTGAAATCTCCAAGTAACACTTGAGGTGATCTATAGAAATTTTATGGATTTCATTTTCTAAAAGTTTACAACTCTCTTCCACTTTTTCAGAATTTTTCTCATTACTGTCATTACTTGGAGCATGGGCATTGATTGACATATAGTTTTTATTTCCAAATCTCATTGTTAAGAGAGACAGCCTCTCAGAGGGTGAATGGAAATTTTGGGCTTCTATGTTCTTGTTTACTATTAAAACAGTTCCAAGGTGGGGGACATTCTTCATTACTCTGTAATTTTCTGACTCTAACATATTATTGTCTATATATCTGGTTTCCTGAAGTGCAGGTATAAGGGTTTTTCTGGTCGTCAAGAAGTCTGGTTAGTTCTTTTATTTTTCCAACTTTCAGAAGTGAATAAATATTAAGAATACTAAAGAAGTATTTTTGTCTTGGCTTCAGCTTGGTATTTGATGGATCGCCAGTAAAAGGCTCAAACTCCTTCTTGCATGCTGTTATGGGCTCTCCAGAACCTTAGGACTAGTTGCACAGCAAATTGCCATCTTGGATTGTTTACCAGTTGGTGTAGTACTTCCATATGTTTTTCACCATGCATGTAGATTACTTAACTGCATTGGTAACAGTTTGTGGACCATTCCAAGGTTGAAACGATGGTAGTGAGCCATGGAGTTCACTTCTCAGCCATACCTCACCTGTTGTGCAGAATGTTACCACAGCACCACTCGGTCTGAGATTAGACATGTGGATTTAAGTTTTAAAGACAGTTCTTCCACCTCCTCCGCTGTTTGGACTTGTGGTCCTCCTCCAGCATTACCTTTGAAGCTGTTGACTGTCTTTGCTTCCTCCAACACTGATTGGCTCTCTGACTGAGCTTCTCACTGGAATTGGTTATCCAACCTTCCACTGGGTTGTTCAGCATCACAGGAGCTCCTCTTGTCGGTTATGTGATGGAGTTAGATTCTTTTGATGAATCCAATATGTTATTGCTGCAGATGACAAGCAACAATGCTTTCACTCCCATCTCTGCCACCCCCTCCCCATGTACTTATTGATACCAGTTCATTAACCTTTGTAGATACAATGTTTTTCATTTCTCCTGCACATTAAGTATTTCTATGTTTATCTTTTTGTGTGTCTTACAGGAAGGAGACAGTTTGATCACTTGCCATGTTGTTTTCCTTGATGATTTTGCAGGATTTGTTAGTCCCATAATGTCCCTACCTCAAGGGGTGTTGCCAAACAAAATTCTTCAGATGTTTCTTATTTCTGGCATTTTCTATTTGGACAATTATTAGTTTAATTATGTCAACTGTATATTTTTTATTGTTTGATATGTTTTAAACATTCAGTAACTTTCCTCTTGTATCTCACTGACCTAATGTATTGAATCTATGGTTCTTGTGTAGATGATACATCTGACTTGTCACCATCTAAATCAAAAGGTACACTGGACAAGCATCAGCAGTGGCATTTAATTTCCCAAGCATGTACTTAATTTGGAAATCACTTGTGTAAGGCTAATACCTTTTCCTGAAGCCTTTCATTATTTTGTTCCAAGGCAATGCATTTGTTTACTCTTTCCCTTATAAAAATTAGACAGTCTTGTAAATTTAATTAGGTTCTATTGCTTCTTTGACTCTTAATGTTTTTAAAAATATCTCTCTGTCAGGTAACGCAGTGTCAATAAAAAGAAAAGAAAGTCAAGGTAGTTATAAAATGTTTGTTTCCAATAAATTTCTGAGAAGGAATTATCAAACAAAATAAAAAGTCTTTAAATATAAAAAAATAATCACACCTTTATTTTTTACATTTAGTGTAGATAAGTATTCATTGGTTGCACTATCCTGGGAAAATTTTTAAATTTTGAGATAGAAAAAAAAATTTTTTGCCAGTTTTGCTCAAGTGGGTCAGCTATGATATACAGGGCGTTCGCCGGGAAACGCAACCCTCCCAGTCTATTGCCGTCGGCAACTTGCTCGGTCAGCGGGGTCAGCGGTTCCCGCCACACGATACCGTGAATCACCGCACTGTTTAACACCTCCGCTGCCCCAACAGTGCAGTGGCACAGTATAATGGGACCCTTACATGGTTAAGAACGGTTTCTTTGCATTGTAGCTAGTTTGTGACTTCAGTCTCTTATTAATCAGTGTTGTGAATAAACGTTTCTTTGCGGTTTGGCTGGTTTAGGGCTTCATACTCTTACTAATCTGTACCGTGTTTGAGTGTGAGTAAAATTATGGTACGTTACAGTTTGCAACAAAGAATATTTCTCTACGATACATATGTGAAGAAGAAGTCGTTTAAAAAGTGTCGCAGTAAATTTCGTCGCGAATATCCTGGCGCTTTACTGCCAGCTAAATCAACAATTCTGCGTCTGGTTAAAAAAGTAAGAGAAACGGGTTCATTTTTTAACAAAAAGAGACTGTCGGTCAACCGTATTCTCACAGAGGAGAAAATTGACGATATCACTTTTCGACTAGAACAGTCGCCCAAAAAATCATTAAGTCAGTTAGGGCAGCAGGCAGGCGTATCTAAGACGTCAGCTTGGAAAGTAACAAAGCTAGTTCACTTAAAGCCGTACAAAACAATTGTGGTGCATAAAATTACAGAAATAGACCAGGGGCCTAGGATTAGATTTTGCAACTGGTACCTGCAGGGTGTCCACGATGGCACTGTTGATCCGCAACTGACGTTTTTCTCTGATGAGGCCTGGTTTCATCTGAGTGGTTATGTTAACGCTCAAAACAGTCGACACTGGAGTTCAGAAAAACCAAATACTCTACTCCAACTGCCATTGCATGACTTAAAAGTGGGTGTTTGGTGTGCGATTAGTGCTTCGAGAATCATAGGTCCAATTTTCTTCCGTGAAACTCTTACTACCGCAAGATATATCGAAAATATTGTGAAACCGTTTTTCGAGAAACTTACTGAAGAAGAAAAATTGTACGGCTATTTTCAACAGGATGGGGCGACAGCTCACACCGCTAGAAATTCGCTTGCTGCACTTGACGAAGTGTTTTATGATCGTGTAATCAGCCGTGGGTTGTGGCCCGCCAGATCACCGGATTTAAACCCTTGTGACTTCTACCTTTGGGGTAAACTTAAGGGTAAGGTGTACGAAGGAAATCCTCACACATTGGAAGAACTTGAGGAAAAAATCTATCAAGTAATAATGTCCATTGACAAAGGTGAAATCCAGCGTGTGTCTCGAAATATGTTCAGAAGATGTGAAATGTGCATTACACAAGAGGGTCAACACTTCCAGCATCTTTTATAAGGTAAGCTAATGAATTACGACACATTTAAATGCTTAGCACATACAAGTTTATGAAGCGTAATTATTGTGAAATAGTCCGCGGCCGACGGTCGAACAATGCCGGAAGCTGATCGCTCGCTCGCCGGGAGCAGTTTCTTCCTTGTAGCGCTAACAGTGGGTTGCGTTTCCCTGCGAACGCCCTGTATATCAGCCAAGCAAAGTCCATCAACTGTTGGCCATCAGATCTGCAGCCCCTGCATTGTGTTACAGCCTGCCTGGCTTCTCTCCTCTTTGAATGCTTTATTGTGTATCAGTTTGCTCAGCTACTTTTCCCACGGGGCATCATGTGTCACCACTGCATCCTAATGTTGAAAGTGATACAGTATGGTACAGTTGTCTCTGCAATGTAACAACACTGCTGAAAACATCGTAAAATAAAAGTTCCAAAGGAAAAGACTGTGGTCCTATAGCTGACATACTGGCTTAGTATGCCTTTCTTGGGAGCATCCAACCAATCTTTGTGCCGTGGAATAAGTTTAGTTTTATTGATAAAATATATTACATTAAAAATAGAAGATAAAATCATCACTTACCATTGTAAATGACACGAGCTGCAAACATTTTGGAACAAGAGATGACTTCTTTCTCTAAATTTAACATGAGTTTTTGCAATACATTTTTTTTCTATCGAAAATATTTGATTCAGATAAATTAGAAACAAATAGATTTTCTTTTCTTATGAAATCTCATTTTTTCAGTTTGTGGTTGAAATGTATGGAAACATGGAGAGGACTGCATACAAGTTGTGAGACGTTCTCAGAGTGGCTGAGTTGTGCAGAAGCAAGTATCAGTGAATGGAACAATAAGCATTTATCACAACAAGAAGCAAAAGCAAAGCTTAAGGAACTAGAGAAGCAAGTTACCTTGAAACACAGGTAAATTATTATATATATATATATTACCATTTAAACTGCTTACATGTTTACAAAACAAGAAATTGATTATTATTGTTATTGCCATACCCACCACTGTGGCTTCAATCATTAAGGCCGTTACAACATTGGATTAGGAACGTACAGTGAATCTAGCTTCAAATCTCACAGTTGGCATTCCAGTCCTCCTGACTGTGATCTTTAAGGTGGATTTCTGAAAGCATTTAGGTGAACGCTATGATGTACCCCCATTTCTGCCAAATGCACAACATATTTCACAAACAAAAACACACTTATCACATAGAACACAAGCTACATGTTTCACAGACATACGGAAATACATCTGCTCCTCCATCAAAACTACAATGGGCCTGTGAAGCAGGTAGTGACAGAATCTTGCTTTTAAAATAAGCACGGCCTCTGGACGACCCATGGAAACATTTAAAAGATAAGGGTGATTGCTATTGTCAGTCCATTTGTTGTTTCTCACAATAATACAATTATATATGTGGGCTTATATTGTCAAAATAGAAAAAAATTCATATTAAAATAAATGGTTTCTTCCAAGCTTCAGGAAGAAGCAGAAATATTACAGTAAGTCACACCGGTGAAATTGGGAGGTATTAATTGGTGTGAAGTAATGTTTTGGATTTACAAATGGCATTTAACATTGTTATGTTTGCTTACCATTACTTACGAGTATAAAAGAACATGACAAAAGGCATAAAAACTCAAAAAGGGAATGTCAAAATTATGTGGTGTAAATCTTTCATCAGTAAAAGACCATGAAGTGCTACTAGCTACGGTGTTTGAGAGAGTAAATGGGTGGGCTAGAAATTAGTTAAACAAAGGGCAGGGGTTATGGTTAAATATTGATTAAAATATACCCAAACACTACAAAATTAATGAATAAAAATTTATATATATATAAATAAACAAAAATTTAATATTGAATAAATTGTATCTACAGCTATAGTCTGCAATTCACAAAATTATGGATGACAGAGAATGCTTTGCACCAAAACTAAATCTGTGCATTCCAATCACAAATAGCACTAGGGAAGAAAGAATTCATAGAAGCACCCATATGATACTTAATTTCTCTAATCTTATCTCTCTTGTCATTATGACCCAAAAAGCTTGGTGGAAGAAGTATTTTGTCACACTTGTAAATCAAAGGTGTTAGTTGCATGTTCATCAATGAATTTAGATTAATGCTACACCATTTGTTTACCAGACAATCCCAGCTCAATCTGTGTAACAATTCTGTGACACTTTCGTAAGGACTGTGGTAAGCAGTCATGAATAGAACAGTTTTTCTCTGTACTTTCTTTATACTATCAATCAATCCCTTATGATACAGATCCCAAACTGCAAAACAGTGGCTCTCTATCCTCACTTTCATTCTAATTTGATTTTGATAACCAGCATCATTTTTTTCTGTTGAACTTAAATTTTCTTATATTATGTACATATTTCTGGCTTTACATGGTATTTATAATTGAGTTATTACAAGTACATTTTTTAAAAAAAGTTGGTGAATATACATGCTTTAAGAGAAATTAACAACACCTAATCCTAAGATGAAATCCAATAAAAGCTAAGGCTGTCCTCAGGGTCGGATTAAGAAAGTGCGGGGCCCGTAGCAAATGTGAAGAAGAGGCCCTAGATATTTTGTCGTCCGGGGGAAAATTGTAGAGCTAAAAAAAAAAAAAAAAAAAAATCACCCGTCTAGCCTGGGGCCCCCTAGAAGGCGCGAGGCCTGTAGCATTTGCTACCTCCTGCTACGTGGTTAATCCGGTACTGGCTGTCCTTAGTTTTGCAAGTATTAGCAATTCAAATTTTATGGGCAAATTGTTTGGAGTAATGCCAATCTGGAAGAAAATAAATCCCTTGTATCAGGATTACATTGTAAGAGATGTGCAGCTGATATAAATTCATGTAAATATCTGAGCATCAGGTACCACTATAAAATGAAATGGATGTAGAAAGATAGAGCATTCTGGTAGCTCAGTGGCTAAGGCGCTTTCTTTCAAAAATGTTCGCTGCTCCTGTCCCGGGCACGAATCCCAGCAGGCGCAGGAATTTTGAGAGTTGTGTTTAATCATATGAGCTATGCCAGGATGCTCCGTGGTTCGGATTTCACATTAAACTGTAGGTCCAAGAGGAAAGGAATTGTCCGTCCTACCTCTGACACAAAGGCTTAGTATGCCTCCTTCGGGAGGATCCAACCAACCTTCGGGTTGTGGACTAAGTTAAGTTTTAAGTAGAAAGATACTTCAGCAGGCAGAACAGAAGATCATATTCTTCTAATTATTGCAAATTTTGTAATGAGCCGTGAAACAATAAGGAGGGGAATCTGAGTTCAAGGAAAGATACTCCTTCACTGAATGGTGCAGCATATGTTTTCCTAAGCCTGAAACTGAGATAAAGCAAATTTTTTTGTCAAGAATTCATTTGGCCATGTTTGTTCCAGTATGTAAGAAAATATAGCTTTCACCCCTTTCATAAAGTACACCAAAATGAACAAAATCAGGTGAATAGTAAGTGGAACAAAAGTAAAAGTTCTTTATCTTCTTGGTGCTAACCTACTTTGAGTTTTATCCAGTCTCCCAAATGTTAGCAATTATATTGGCCATTGCTTTTCTAACTTCAGCAACATTTAAAGTTCTTACATGTTTTTTTGTTACTGGTGTAAGCATACCATGGCACACATCTAAGTGTGGATTGGAGAGCATATATTGTGTATATTGTAACTCATGTAGCTATATTATTACTATCAATTTATATAACACTTGCACAGTTACACCACAGTTTTTTTTATTATTATTGATGTTGTACATCACACCTATCCCACTATTTCTGTTAAATCATAGAAAATAGTGATTAATGTATGACACTTGACACGGAAGGTGTCGTAATATAAGTCTAGTTTTCTGTTGCTAACTCTTCTGTTAAAAATATGTTTGGAGATTAGGCATGGTTATGCAACTGCAGCAATTCTTATACATTCAAAAAAATAGGGTGATTTCCATTCAGGTTACAAGGTTTTTCCAGCAGTATATCCATTAGGAGTGAGTTGATATATTTTTCAGTCTGTTATTACCTTTAGTTGTACATAGATATGTGCAAGCACATTATTATGCATTTTGTATTTTTGTACACTCCAGAAGTTATTTGTAGAACAATTATGAAGATCATTTATTGAATAATATTGTATGTACACTTTACTGTTTATTGTATTGATTGATATGTTTATTTAGTGTATATTTATTTAAGATATCAATTTATTTCAATGCCTTAAAATTTCAGAATAGTCAGTAATATTAATACAGCCTGCAGAACAATAGTAAATCAGTCTCAACCTCCAGAGAGTACAATTATTCAAGAGAAAGTTGAGCGTCTCAAGAAACGTTGGCAATTTGTGCTTACTGAACTTGCAGATAGAAGAGACAAGTAAGTAATCTTTCAGTCCTGACTTTTGCTCAGATTTTATAGACTCTTTGTATTTTTTTATGCATGTCAATCAATGACAGCTCTTCATGTAGTTCAGTGAAGATACATTTACGCGAGCCCCTCTTTTAATTAATTTTTATTATTATTATTTTTTAATCTTTGTGAGGTACAACAGTTTGTTTGCATATCTGTTAGACTTACACAACAAGGATATCTGTATTAACCAGTGCTGTAATGCCTATTTCATCTATTCAAGGGTATTGCACCCTATGTATTCCAAGAATTAATATCCCGCCTATATTTGCCTAAAATTATTAGCCTGCTTTCTCTCAGCTTCATCATCATTCCCAATGACATCATGAATGTTTCACTTTTACATAGATTACATGGGTGTTCAGCCATATAAAGTCTGCTATAGACAATGTTTCAACAGCATCATTCGTTGAATTTAGGAGGTGTCAAAGAAACTACGGCATCAGCTGTGGCTGCCTCACGAGGTGCACTCATATATGTACAGGTGGTCAATTGCTAGCACATATGAGTCCAACTGCCAAAGATGGTCACCTGTTGGCTAGTCCTATCAGCTAGGCTTAATATGAGGCCTGCAACAGACTTTGCACTGCATCACTTTAAATAGAGCCTCCATGGCATGAACCTATCACACTGCTGTTAATAAATGGCCTCCATGCATCACCAAGGAAGATACCGCAATCTCTGTTTATGTTGTTGTTGCTCAGCCTTATCTCAAATGGCTCCTGAACACCCAGAAATGCGAATTTGGTCCAAAAATTTAGTTCTGCCAAAATTTATTATGAGGCAGTTTTCCATGCCATATTCAGCTAACATGGACTTGTTAAGCTTTTGCAAGCACAGAGAACTTAATTTTTGGCCCAGACTTCATATTTATAGTAGTTGGTAATAAGAGACCCCTTTGGAAACTGTGCAGAAGCAATATGCTAATGTGCCCTGGCAACAGCTTCAAAGGGAGGGAGGGGAACAGTCATAGCTCCATCACTGCAAGAATAATATCTGAATTAAAGGATAGTTGTCTCTAGAAAATGTAAAACATATTGTACTGAAAAGAAAGTTGGTAGGAACTAACAAAAATATTTCGTTTTTCTACATAATTTTCATTTATATTCAACTAATGTGACACTGATTTTTTAATTTGACCAGTATTCCCAGTTTTCACCATTCTGTATAATTATTTAGTTAGATCTTCCTTCGGTTCATTACCACTTAGAAAATAAGTATCTCCAAAAACTTTTTAAATTGTAGTATTAATTAAAATCACTAGAAGCACAATCCTCCAGATTTTTTCAACGTTGTTTTCTGCTCGTGTTATGAGAGATGGTTAAACATAATGGCCATCAGTATGAATATCTCGCCATCTGCAGTAGGCTGATAAATGGCTAAGATATGTGGACCTTCTCATTTTTTCAGTTGTTTAAAGGCCTATAGTAATAGAGGAAGGACCTTGCAACTTCGAACAAATTTAGCTAGAAGCACAGGGAGTTGGACAAACATGTGGCAGAAATACAAACTGTTTATATGTTGCGTTCAAGCATTCTTTGTTTTATGAATGATCCTTATATTTCTGAAAGCTGTGGTTTAAAATCACAGTTTTCTGCTTTAATTTTGGATGAATAAGTTTTATTGGTTTTAACTAGGTATATATCTCCTAAATAATTCATTAAGAATAATTTGTTTACATATATTTTATTCTTTAGATTAGCAGCCATGGAAACTAGTAATGAATCATTTGGTGAGCCTTCTTCTTTGGTTGGCAATATAACAGCAACACTTGATCAAGTACAATATCTCCTTGGATCCAGTGCCAATCCCTCTGATGACACTTCTTTAGCTGTTCGATTGAGCATGGTTAAAGTAGGTATACGTAAAAATAGAATTCTGTTTTAACTGTCTTTGTTTTCATAGTATGTTTAATCGGCATGCATTCTTAAACTGAGACAAAACTCATTCTAATTTAACTGAATTGTTTTATTTGTTGTTAGAACAATATTGCTAAATGCATAGCTAATGTCTAAAATCACCTGAACATTCCCATTGGCTCTTTGTAATGTCTTTAAAGAATATTTTAAAATTTTGAAATTTTAAATTATCAATGTGTCATTATGTTACTCCAAAATTTTAACTGTCAATATTTTGTATACAGTGCAATCATTGGTTTTGATTCCTGTGTTATTTTAGTATATGATAACTATATTACTAACAGCATGAATATTTCAGTGCCTACACCATATAGTTAATTTTTTTTTCAAAAAATATAAAAACTAATTAGTGCACTGACCAAACTATAACCTTAATGCTTGGAATCATTTTTCATAGCAAAACAGCTGAACAGTGCAGTTGATTGTTGTAAGACAGTCATGACTCTTTTTAATCACACAATTGGTAATGAATTTATAGTTTTCATGATAAACAATTGCCATCAGTGTGTGTACTCCATCGCAATTAAATTAAAAATTAGTGCCGTGAATAAAAAAAAAAAAACTGTTTTCTCTTGTCAGAGGATTGTGAATTACATAAGGAGATAATTAACTTGGGGAAATAAATATTTACCTGCTGTTGTGTGTTCTGTTCCTCGTTTTAACTGTGAAAAATGTTATGAAAGGAAAGCTTTGTGGCCTGGCTCGGAACCCCCCCCCCCTTTCCCCTCACGTAGCCCAGCGTAGCCTTCCAGCCAACCCCCCCCCCCCCCTGAACCGAGCCACGTAGTTTGTGCACACTCCCTTAGGATAATATTCAGAAGAATAGAAAGTAAGTGGAAGATATATTAGGTGTAGACCAGTTTGGGTTTATGAAAAATGTGTGCAAAAGAAGTTGGCTTTAGGATTAATTCCGGAAAGGCATATCAAGAAAAACGGATACTTTTATGATACTGTTGGACTTAGAAAAAGGCGTGGGGCAGTATGTTCAACATTTTAGAGATATTTAAGAATTTGGTGGCTGCAAAACAAAATTAGAGAATTATGAGGGACAAGCATCAGCTAAAAAGGGTGTGAGATTGGGTTCTATTCTATCCCTACTAATATTCAACTTGTATCCAGACGAAGCAATCAAGGAAGTAAAAGAAAAATGAACGTTTTCAGAGAGAAACAATTGGCATGCTGTGATTTTCTGATGACATTTTCCTGTTAGCAAACGAGAGTTAAGATATTGAGAAATTGCTAAATAGCATGAACAAAATACTGGGAGAATTTTTGTACTAAATATAAATCATAGCAAGAGAAAAGTATTGAAATGTAGGGGAAGTATTAGTAATAACTGCAGATTCAATATAAAAATAGGATCAAATATGTTTGAAGAAGTTCAAAAATTCTATTAACTGGGTTTAAATAATTGTTAATAAAGAATACCAATGCAACTGTTTTCTATTTGCAGTGGAATACATTTCGACCAGAGTAAATAGTTTTTATGCTCACTGCGTGGCACCATGGCATTGTATCAAATCCAGATTTTTTGGCCAACCTGCTTTGGCCTTCTATTGCTATGTAGCAGTGTGTTTCACTTGCTCTTGTAAGTATAATGTGTGAAACACATCCAAGCGCTGTTATGCTCTAGAAGAAAGGTGAAGCAAGTTGGCCAAAACATCAGCATTTAATACTGTGACATAACAACACATGGGTAACATGGAAACTGTTTTTCAATGCAACTTTTTTATGTTTACTGTCATGTGGATTTCACCTATTTTTGAGATAGCATCAGCAATAAATCTGTACTGAAATTTACACTTAGTTTTATAATTTTGTTTAAATTATTTTTATAGAATTCTAAACTTGTACAGTTAGATGATTGCTTTTCTATTTACTGTTTACTTTATTGTTAGCACATTTCTGCTTGCTTCAAGAAGCATCAGTTAAATGTATACTTGCTTAGTAAAGCATGCAATGCAGTTATTTTTATTTGTTTAAAGCTGCACATATTTCAGATCTAATCAAGACATCATCGGTGCATTGAAATTTACACTTAGTATTTCCAGACTATTAAATCATCTTGCTGAATTTTATGTTTGCAATGGTTATGTTAGTTTGAGGTGTGTTCTTGCATAGTTCTTGAAGAGGCCTTTTTAAAATGTCTGGCAGAGCTAAAATAATGAAATGTTGTTCCAGGCCATTTTTCCTTAGGTTAGTGTATCAGTTGTAAATAAAGAACGCTAATGCAACTGTTTTTTATTTGATTATTGCCATACAAGTTTCCGGTAATGAATCTATATTGAAATTTCCACTTTACTACTTATTAAGTCATGTTTGACATATTACTTATCTCAGCTGCAACTGCTAAGTTTAATTTTAAATATAGGTTCACTGTTGATGCCTCGAAAGGAAGTGAAGTATATATATATATAAAAAATAAGGTTATATTGGCACTTTTTACTAACAATTAACTAAGCAACTACAGGAAAAATGGCCTGTAACCACATTGCATTGATTCACCCCTTCTAGGCATTCCCAACAGGCCTCTTCAAGAAATCTAAAGAACACACCTCAAAATCCATGGAACGATGGTGAATATCAAATTTAACATGATGTACAAATGGAATAATGGAATTCTTAAAGTCATCAAACATGATTTAATATGTTGTAAATACTAATTCTAAATTTCAATTCAGATCCACAGCTGATGATACCTTGATAAAAGGAAAAATGTGTATAGCAATAAACAAATAAATAAATGTTGTATTGGTGTCCTTTAATTAACTAAGCAACTGCAAGAAAAATCCCCTGCAGCAAGATTGCATTTATTCAGCCCTGCCAGACATTTCCAAAGGGCAAATGCAGGAGAAATGACTTAAAACAACATGTAAGACGATAAGTTCATATCAGGGTTAGTGCCAAACCATTTCGCCTTAGCTGTAACTGTGTGCTATGCCTTGGATAATACAGTTTGTGCTTTACTAACACTCGGCCACCACCTAACTTGATCTAACACCAAATTAGGAAAGGCATATAGTTATTGAAAGTCACTATTGCAATTTAAACTGTTGAACCACATATTCTTTCAAAATTTTATAAAGTCACAAACTTATGGCATCAAAAAACATCACCAAAAGAATTTTAATTGCAGGAACGATTAACACATTTGAAACAGACCAACCTCACAACCACTAACTGAATTTACAGTCACATGAGGTGTTCTAATTTTGCCACACGCTAGCCTCGAAGTTCAAATGCCTGCCAGTGTGTTTCCATCCACCTAGCTGCACACCCAATTAGTGCCACAAAGTAGTGTAGTCATGCTCTAACTAATTCTGAAAGACTGGGGTGAGGAAAGTCTAGGACTGCTATATATAGAAACGCCCATGGGAACTCCTCGTTTTCCGGTTTCCCACGAAAGCAGTCTCACGATCTGATCAAATGTCATCCTTAAAGCTTATGGATTTCGTCATACTTATGACCTTGGTGACTCAAAATATTCCTATTGATATGAAATTTTGGCAGTAGCTAATTTGATTAATAAATGTTAATTTTAATCCTTATAAAAAAAGATTGTAGCTTCAATAGTTTGGCTGTAAAAAATATTTTCTGAGATTACAAAACATGTTCATAACTTCTACAATTTTGCAACTATGAAGCTGAAATAACTTTTATTTTACTTCTAATTGACAGCTCTTTCATTTGATACCAAAAACTCCATGTTTACTATTTTCTACCAGGTTGTACGAAAGTTGAGAAAAAAAAAAATAAAAAATAAAATATTGTGACCGAGCGTGGTGGTGTAACGGATAGCGTTCTGGCCTCGCATTCGGGAGGACGGCGGTTTGAATCCCCGTCCGGGCATCCAGATTTGGGTTTTCCATGGTTTCCCCAAATCACTCCAGGTGAATACCGGGATGCTTCCTTCAAAAGGCCATGGCCGAATTCCTTCCCATTCCTTGCCCCCATCCTTTCCCGTCTCTAAAGACCACGTTGTTAAAAAGGGATGTTAAACTGTCAAAAAAAAAAAAAAAATATTGTGCAATCTTAATTTTCGACTCAACAAATAACTTTCTGACATCTATGAAACCTACTTTACATGATTCTACGTGTTTTAAAATGACTGTTGAGCAAAGTTGAAGTAGCTACCTGTTTTCTTTGATTTATTATGAATTTCTGCAAGATCGCTCACTTGAAGGCTATTTGTCTGGCCATCTTGCTAACCACCAAAAATCTTACACAACTTTACTTTCTCCTAAGGAGGTGTACATTAATGACATGAGGTGTTTTGCCGGAATTCCAGACACGCCCCCCCCCCCCCCCCTCTGGTGAGACTTTGTGAGATCTGGTCGGTATCCCCCCCTCTAAAATGACATGAGATTTTGACGGGTGACCACCTTCCCCCCTACTAATCGACCTCACAACTTTTTGAGACCATTTATTTAGGTCTCATGCTTCCAAGTTCGGTTATACCCCCCCCCCCCCTTAAGGTTGGTTTTTGGACCAAATAACCCCCCTCCCCAAATAGTCGACTTTCGCGTCATTTGTAGACTTTTGCTACATGAATCTCAAAACCTCATGTGAGATTTCCGTTGACCCCCCTCCCCCTTGGTGATGTTTTGTGAGATTTTACCGGACCTCCCCCCCATTTAACCCCCTAATGTGACCCCATGACTTTGTGAATTTAAATGAAACTTCCTGAAAACTCTTTGTATTTGGTTAAGATTTATTTTGAATATAGTTTTCCCAACTGAATTTACTTATTCTCTAAACTAGTTAATTTTTTCCATAGCCATGCGTTCAAAGTTTTCACAAACTGTTCAAAAATCAACCTTTAAACTTTAATGACCCTTTCCAAACTTTAATAGGTTGTGTAAGCAGAAATTAGGTTTCTTTCTTGCTGTAAGCTGACTTTCTACATCTTTCAAAATATGACTTCTTGAATTTAAAGTATGCAAGTACGTCCTAAGTTTTCCATACCGGCTTTCAACTTTTAATGTATTCAAAACTCTTTAGTAGGATTCCCTAGCTACCAAATTTCTATTGTCTATTTACTAGTTATTATTCTAAATGTGTCTAACAATGAAGGATATGTTACTTTTTACAAAAAAATATTTTGCAACCAAATACTACATATGCTGATATTATTTTCTGACTTTCTATAACTGTTTAATTTAATTTATAGCTTGAATTATGTAAACAAATGACTTTAAAAAAACTGATCTGCAATGTTATTTAACTGAACTCGCAGTTCTGAGAACAAATTTTGTCATGCAATTACAAATTTGTTAGGTTACGTTACAAACATTCCATAGAAAGTTTTAGTTTCGTAAATTTTTATTGTTATTAATAATATATGAGATAAATAATGATCCACAGTAGTTAAAATGTTAAATTATTATTTTATTAAATAGATGCCACGCACAAGTGGCTGTTGTGAAAGATTGTCCTATGACTTGGAAAGAAGTTTCTAAAACTGTATGTATTGAGCACAGCACTTGATGGAAGTGAGGCTTGGGTTTTAGCAATACCAGGAAAAAAAATTAATTTTGAAGCATTTGAAATGTGGTGCTATAGAAGTTCACTGAAAGAAATTTTTGGAAGAGTCTCACAAATAGTCAAGGCAGGGAATTGTAGAGGAAGACAAAGATTGGAAAATGCAAAACAGATGAATGATGATATAGACTGTAGTGTCTGTGTAGCTCAAGATAGGAACAGGAGAAAGATTGCATTAAAGTAATTGAGATGATAAAAAAAGGAAACACTTTCAACTGTGTCATTGAATAATGCACCTAATAGCAAATCTGGGATGCCTAACTTTATCTAACTTTAATCAGGAGAGTTGCTCTTACTTATCTGAGACACAAAAAAACCCAGAATTTCATGCACAATTAAATCAGTGATATTGCAAACATCAAAAAGATTTGTGCTGTTTTTGGAACATCATATTATCCATTCTTACTCTTATTTTCAATATATAAAATATAAGTCAATGAGAACAAATTTATAGAGTAGTGAAAACTTAATTTTGTCACATATTGTTAATAAAGTCAAACTTAAAACCAATCCTACAATCAGTTAAATCTTCCCAACTGATCTTCTGTATCAGTTTGGATAATAGATAGGAGCTGGTCAACGACTGTGCAGTCCTGTTTTGTACTTCATTTACATTAACAGGTCATTCCTCACAATATGCATCCACATACTTTTTGATTCTTTAGGGGCACTGCACAAAGATTTTGCATTCTCCTGTGTATATTTGTTGCATTATCTCAAACTGTTTTCAGTTAAATAAAATCAGTTTTCAAACATTCCTAGTAGCCAGTACATTTAATAACTCCACATTTTCTTGTTACGTCTAATCATCCGAAAGTGTCACATTTCTGCCAGGCAGTTTTTTTTTTACACTTAGTCATTTTCATTCCCCATGGCATGTGAATAACCTTCACTGTGTCTTCAATAATTAGAGTTTGTTGGGTTTCATATTTTAAGTTTTTCCTAAACCCAAGTTAGTGTGGAGAAAATATCACTTCATTTTAGGATTTTGTAATCTTTAACCAAAGTATATGCTGCAGGATCATGCTGACAGGGGACGTTAATGATTATTGTGTATAGTATCTTAGTTTTCCAGGTTCAGCCACATCACTTTATTGAAACATAACATTTCAGCCATTGTGAACAAGTCCTCTGATAAAAGCCGTAGCACAATATCTGAAATGTTAGGTTTAAAAAAAAAAAAAAAAAACTGACACGGCCCCACCGGGAAAACCGAGATGATGTTAATGATGTATGTCATTTAGTTCTGTATATTATAATCATTTAACTATTCCCTCCCTCAATATAAAATTGACGTAACTTGTGCTACTTTTTTATTTGGAAGTGTATTTTTCTCCTTCATTAATAACTTTTATGATTAGTGAGCTGAGTTTGAAATCACTGATGCATAATCACTTTCTTATGGCTGTTTCATTAAACTTAAATGAGATAATTTTTGAAAGAATAACAGTGTAGTTGGTTGATAGAGAATAATATCTGAAGTAAATTTTCATAAGTTATCAAAAAAAATTCCACTTTTAACTTGAGACCAATACTTTCATGGTAAGACAGCTTTCTTTCCACAAAGGAGAGCATATAACAATGTAAAGTAGATGAATGAGACAGTTATAATGTGCCACTCACTATTGCATGTTGCAGTCTTTCAGGAATATACAAGTTTTATTTTAAAAAAAATGAATTTCTGATCATTGTTTCATGAGAAGTTAAATTTGATTACATACAAATAAAATCAATTTTGTTTTTGATTAAAGTATATTGAATTTTTTTATCTGCATTTATGACATTAATTTCTGTAAAAGAATTTGGAAGTTGGGGAGTAATAATTAAAATGTTCAGAAATTTTAAACATTTCAAAACAAAATGTTACCTTCGCCCATCTGTTTCAATAAGTGCAAGAAATACTTCTTTCTTGCATATCATCATATGGTTTAGACTTTAGAGTAATAAGACTGGAAAGTAGGTGGTACCTATTTTAATGCAACCTCACTAAACTGCATCTTTCACATGATATGAATAAAGTATTGGTATTTGCTTTGTTAAACTTGCATGTTTAAATGTATTAAATGAATTCTGTAATTTTAGGACAAACACCTGCGGGTGCCTGAGGTTGGTACACTTCATGGTGGATATGAATCTTGAGCCAACTTTTATAAATAGAAAGATGAGCTGAATGGCCTAGCTTAAGTTTTTTGTTTGTTTAGTGTGCATCAAAAAACAATTCGAGTATGGCACGTGGCAGTCATGCTTTTTGTTTCCATATAGTTTTTGTCATTGTTAACCAGATACATGTGGCTGTATCACTAACAGGAGTTATCTTCTGGATGTATCTGACTCTTCATTTGTTAATACAGAGTTAAAATTCTGTTGACTTAAGAATGCAATTAATTTCTGCTACCTTTTTGATAGGCAAGGGAACAAGAGTTATTAGGAAGAAAACAAGAGATTGAAGCACTGAAGAAAGCAAAGCAGTTGCATTTAACAGATCAAATCAAGAGCTTATGTGGAGCATTGGAAAAAGTGAGTTGTTTAACCTTAACTTTTAGACCTTGATTTAGTCAAGTAAGTAAAAAAGTAAGTAATAAAATTTGTACATGTATTGGCATGGTATATGTCCCATTTGCTGAGTAGTTGATGTTGTATTTTGTGTTCAAGTCAACATGTGATGCCTGGTTATTATGTAATATTAGAGCAAATGTCAATGTTGTTGTGAAACATATTTTTTTATAATAATAATAAATTGATTATGTTAATACACCTATAAATTAAATGAAAGTTCAATTTGAATTGTGTAATACAGTTTTTAAGTAGACTGTGTTTAATTATTATACAAGGATGCACTTCATTTGTTTACATCAGTTTTATTGAGCAGTTACAGTGTTTACTTAGGTACATAACTGATGTATCTAGCAGATTATTAACAACTGTTGTATATGTAAACAAATCATCTGATGTCAAGCAAGCTTCTAAGTTATATTAATGTTTTGATAATTTTGATGCACAGATCATTTTTAATGTGTATGAATGCCCAGTGTTAAGTGTACTTTAGTTTCATGGTATAGTCTGTTTTATGTTGGCTTTCCTTCTTCGATGAACTCACTTGATGTTTATTGTGTAGCAGTAGAATTTAACTGTATTGCTTTTAAATGGTGAAAAATTGTTAGTAATACAACCAAATTTGTCAGCTTTTTACTTAACTAATAGTTTGAAGAAACTAATTATTTGAAGAAAACTTATCTTTTTTTAGGCATCTTCGGATATGGCGACTCATCGTGAATATGTTGAATGCAAGTTGGTGTCTTTGAAGAAGTATACTTCTAGTCTGGATGCTGTAATTGCATGGATAATGGAAACAAAAACAAGAATCAATATTAGCAAAGAATTGCCTGAAAAAGAAAAGCAGAGAGTGATTGACAATATATTGGTTAGTTCTGTTGGGGTGTGATAAGCTTTCTGTGGAAGACTGAAATAATTCAAAGTTTTAACAAGTAAACTTTAGATGTCTTGGGAAGTGGTATAATTTTTTTTAGACTACTTTAACACCCCTGAGCTTAATACAACCAAAAAATCACATATAAACATCAGTTTTATATAACCAAATGCTGAATAGGCAAAACATGCTAGGTCTCATATTTTGGTGAATAAGCCCAGATCTTTTGAGTATCAGAAATAAAAGTTTCACATCATCATCAATGTGAAGTTAATACTTTCAAGTATTCCTTAGGATTTTGTTGTGTATCGTTTGTTTTGCGTATATTGTAAGATTTTTTTAATTAAAAAATACTGTAGTTGTAGGTGAATAGTAATTGAAGATGTTGGTTCCTATTTAATGATGGATAGTGTTATTTTTTTAAAACACAATTTCTCCATGAATGACATTATTTCCAGGACAATTTTTACAGATCATGTGGATATTTCCTCTTTGTCATCAAAAAATATCTCAACAATAACTTTTTTCTTTCCTGTTTTCTTCTGTATCATAAGTATGATAGAATTATTTTCTAACATTTCTCCTTTACTTGCATCCTACATCATGTTATCTGCAGTTTTATAAAATATGTTTTTCTTTCTTCTTTTGTGGTGTAATATTGACTATTTTTTACATTGGTCTAGTTTCTTTATATCTCATTGTTTTGTATAAGTTACATATTTTTTCTTTAGTCTTTCCTTGTACTATTATATGTAAAAAATCTTCTTTTCTCATGTTTCCAGCTGTGCTTTTGGCTAAGAATTTCATAATTTTTGCTAACTCAGTTCCAAGAATTCAAGACGAGTTTAGATTTTTCTGTCTTATTAAGAAGTAATATTATGATAAACCTACCATTTGGAAAATTAGTAAACTAAAAATTTCATTCACCACACTTAGTTTAATTACTTTCTAGACACACTTTAATTTTCATGTCTCTGAAATTGATTTTTTTAATAATATATTGTGTGAATTACATAAAATCTTCAGTTCATGAGTACCTTTAAACATTACCACCAAGAAACGTAAACAGTTGTGGAAAAAAGTTAACTGCCAGCAGTTCCATTTACCTTAAAGTGTTTAATCACTCTACCAGATACATTGATAAATGTAGGAATTGAAAATAACATGGTTTATCCTAGCAGAATAATTGATCAAAATTATATATATAGTAAATGATCTTACTTGCTGTTGAGTTGACCCCTCAATTCAAATTTTTTATATAACAGTGTGAATATTTCATCATTCAGTCATACTCGTACTTTCTGTACTATGCTGCAGCAGTATTGACAGTGGTTCAGGATGTTGGATACCTAGTACATCCCAAGAAATTGGTCTTATTTTTTTATGTTCTTTTTGATATACCATGTTATCCTTTAACATTTTGCTTTGCTCTGTTAATTTACTAAATTGTATTTTAAATTTAATTTTATGATATGTTTTGGTGTCCAGAGCAGATGTCTATTAGCACTTTGTGTGAAATGAAATTATTTTGCCTACTTTCTTTGCACGAAAATGATTTCTCTGTCATTTCTATGATGAGGAAATTAATGATATGTAAAACGTAATCACATGATGAGAGTTTGAGATTTCAAATATGTGACACTCTGCAGTCATTATATATTGGATGTAGCTGATAGCATAACTTTTTGTAGAAAGCCTTCTTATACATACCTCTATGTCTTTACTCCTCTCATAGGGGAAAAAAAAAGAAAAAAAAAAAAAAAAAAAAGAAACTGATATATAGGAACTAAAATAACATGTTTGTGTTTCATATCCAGAAACCTTATTATGCAAAGTAACTTTCTCTGATTTGATGTTAATACAAACACATATTTAGACAGGAGAAAGACACCTTCACACAATCTTAAGCCTTGGCATTTCACTGTATGTTTGTTTTGAATATTAGTTCTGTATTTTCTGAACCATTTTTACTTGTTATTAATTTTAATCACTTCTCATTTCGATTAATCTTTGCTCTTCCTAGGATGTGTCCCATTTCTTTTCTACTTCTGGCTATATACTTGATATTCTCTGAGATAACACTGAGCATGATGGGTGAACAGTAACACTGTGGCCTTGCTCTAATGACCTCAGCTTCGATGAGACATAAAGCCAGAAAAAAAAACCTGGCATGATTCAACTAAAGGCATAGATGTTCAGGTGCCCTAATCCTCAAAATTCAAGAGAATTTGTTCCACCTTGGTTTCAGTTTTTTTTTATCATCTAACAAATATCTTTTTCGGTTCTGACTGACATTATTTCATTGAGTGTCATAACATTCATCTCTAATAAAAATAAAGTAGTTCAGGAAAAATAAACTCAACACTCACCACAGATAAAGGCAGGAGTGCCTTGACAAAGACTAACACATTTTACAATATTTTAGCATAAAACCTTAATCATTTACAGAAACAGACACGTGGCATGGAGATCATATGTGAGCACACTGAGACTTCCTCATGTATGGAGATGGAACATATAGCAAATGGCTGAAATGTACACTCTTAAGACTCACCACGTGGCTTAAACAATTGGATGAGGCTCGCTGTGTACATCTCGGTGTGTAAGCATCTGATCCTCTTGCCATGTGTGTTTCTCTATACAAAATTAGTTTTTTATACTGAAATTTTGTAAAGTTTTTGTGGCCCTCCTGACTTCATCTGTGGTAGCGATTGGTTTACTTTCCATGTTGTTCCTTTTTTTTTTTTTTTTTTTTTTATTGCCTTAAAGCATTTTAATTCTCATTATAATCACAAACACTTGTATGTAGTCACATAAAGGGTCATCATGTAACAAACCTGATGTTATCTGTCAGGTGCATGCCTGCCTTAAACATTAATGCACATGTTGATTGCCGTAAGTGTTTTTTTGGCAATATTTTTATCCTCACAATAAGAGGTTTGCTGCGTGTCTTATGTTCTGAGGCAATAAAAGTATAAATATTTGCTTCAGAGTAACAAAGCACCCAAAGTTTTGATCTATGAATGGGTTTTGCTGTTCATTGACATTTAAACTGGCATTCTTACATTACTGCAACCAATCCAGGTCGCACTACCACTTATAAAACATAATTTGCAAATACTTTTTTTTTGAATTCTGGTATGTGTATTTGGGTTTTAAATTCATAAACTGTGAAATTTATACTAATTATTATGATTTATGGTATGACAGTGCCACAAAATTTAATTTATTTATTCATTTCAAAAATATATTGTAAGAAGTTGTATGTTTGTCATTTTTTCACCATATAACATCCAAAATTGCTTGAAATATTGCACTGGAATTGCTCTGAGAATTCTGACACCGATTATACAGTGCTTAATACTGGAAACCAACAAGTTTATAATGTGTCATTGGAATATAACTAGCAAAAACTTGGCTCAATATCTTTGCATTTATAATCTGGCTTATCTAATTCAACAAAATATACATGGGAATCTCGTATAGAACATCCATTTTCTACCACTAAATACTTTCAAACATTTTCCTCTGAATAGTGGAATTCATACAAAGTATTTTGTCCTGTTTTGATGAGATACAGAATCCTTTTTGTTGGGAAATAGTGCTGTGCGGCAAGTCCATAACCCATTTTCCCCTTACATGTTTACCTGGTAGAACATTTTTATGAAATTCATACTTAATCATTATTGACATCAGATAATATTTCAAGTGAAAAATATTAAATGGGAGCTCAATCACAAAGATATGGACTCAGAAGTTGTGTTTAGCAGGGTGCCTTATATATATTTATATCGAATAAGAATAACAAATTAGGAAAGTTAAATGAGTCATCACTTACCTTTAAATGATGGATGTAGGGCACAAACACACAGGAAAGACAAAATGCACATGATACAGAAATTTTGAGTCTAGCCATTTAACAACAGGAGAACATTACGGCGGGTGGGTGTTGTGGGAGACTGCCTCACAGCTTATATGGATAGGGAAATGAAACCCAACACTTACCATAGATGACAGTGGCTGTGAACAACTTCCACAAAAGAGATGATGATGCCAACATATCGGTTGCACCAGCAAGAAAATTGCAGCATGAAACCTGAAAAGAAAAGTGCAATTTTTCAAAATCATGCCTGTGAAATTTTATCACATCTTGTCTACCTGCAAAAATAAGGCCTAACACTGTTATTGACTCTCATGTGTTCATATTTGTTGTGTCGGTTGTTCCCAGCAACAGTCACCAATGGTAAGTATTGGATTTTATTTCGTAACCTTCCTTAGTTTGTTTCCTTGACCATTTTCATGATATGTATTTAATTTGTTTTTCTGAGATATTAATTTCCAGATTTAAAACAAAAAAATTTTTTTTTGAATAAAACTTTCTTCAGAAACTAGCTAGTACTTACATTGCAAAGATGTATCTAATTGTTGGTACAATATTTATTAGTTGGTAAAACTGTAAAGGAAATAGACATGGTATTGTAAAAATGTTGGGGTAGAAAAATAAGCCATCTATCACGCCAGTAGACACCACAAGGAAGGCAGAACTTCATATAATCACCTACTATGAACTATTGAAATCTTGAACTTGTTTCAGGATATCTAATTTAGGGATCATCATCAGTGGCGTAGCTAGGTCAACAAGGGCCCCAGTGCAAAAAAAAATTATTTTGAGCCCTCAGGCCAGATGGGCGACCTTTTTTGCGTTGTGTGGCTGGTAGGGGCCCCCTGAGCTGATGCTGGGGGCCCCTGAGTTGAGGCTGAGGGCCCCTGAGTTGTGCTTGGGGCCCCTGAGTTGTGCTTGGGCACCCCTGAGCAGTGGTTGGGGGTCCCCTGCACAGTGGTTTGGGGCTCCCCTGAGCAGTGAGGGCCCTTAGTGAGGGGCTCCCTGTGTCTCATTAGACGACAGTAGAGCTAAAAAAAAAGTCGCAGTTTGCCGTGAAGGCCCATGGGCCCTCTGAATTGCACTTTGGAGGCCGCCAGAGGTGCGTTTGTGGCCCCCTGAGGTATTCTTGGGGGCCCCCTGAGCGTAGGGGCCCCGGTGCACTGCACCGCCTAGCCCCATAGTAGCTACGCCCCTGATCATCATACTCCTGTTATTCATATACCCATTCCTTGCTGAAACCTACTCCAGACTATTAAATACCTTCATGGCTGTATGGTTGACTGGTGACTTCTTTGTAATGGGTTATGTTCCCTACCTTTCCTTCTTTTCAATGCCTAATGCCATTTTTCACTGTCACCATCAACATTATTTGTGAAGGAGATATAACATTATATGGCCATTAAATATACTACTGATGTAGTCATGCATAGAATTAAAGTCCTTCACATAAGTTTAATTTTGGGGATCAAATTTAGAATGTGTCCAGCTGTAATTTCATCTTGCTTCACCATACTGGACAGTCCTTACCCCCTGGCAGCCTATTTAGTTTGATATAATGGCAGATAACTTTTTGTCCATTTTCCAATTTATCTGTTCACATGCAGTCAGCCAAAGTAAGTGATGATTTTACTTCCATTTATAAATGCTTTATGTGTAGTCAGTGTTTTTATGTGCTATACTGTCTTACACAGCATGTTTGTTGCGTTAACCTCGTGCATGGATGCTGAGCTTATAAATTTATTTTGATTTTTGGCAAGTAAATAGAGACACTTGTATGGACTTATCAAGTAAATTTCCCTGCTTTATTCTAAATTAAATATATGCATTACCTTATAGAATGACGTTTGATGGTTGGGTGTATGTTTTGGCAGCACTTGGTTTGTTTAAAGACTGGAGTTTTATCTAACTGTTTGATACAAATACAGCCATCCTGCTGTTACCATTCAGAATTTGTGCATGACTGCACACTACCATACATTTTATCATTATGATAAATGAAATAATGTACTTTTACTAACTGCTGTGAGTTAGTTTCTGTTTGTGAGAAATCTAAATATACAGATTGTTTAACACTTCTCTCTGTGTGGTTCACAAAGGCTCTGGATATATGCATGGTGAGCAGTGAAACAATGTCTCCTATGACTATTCATAATGCCATATTTGCAGTTCACAGTATTACAACATTATTGAAAAATCTGTTGGTGGGTTGTTTATATTTCTGCCTTCTATTATAGAAAGGAAACACTTCTTTTATTAAAGAAGTTTGCTTCTGCTCACAAAATTCATAGCCACATGTTTCAAAGAACCCAAAATTGCATAGAAAATTGAAATTTCTTTTCAAATCCACCATATTTATGATGGACAGCAGATTTAAATAAGGAAATCCCAAGTGAACAGTTTTCTGCTAGATGCAGGACATGGAAAGGTACTAGCAAGTTGCTGCTAAAACAGATGGGGAACTGAAAAAACAATCTAACAGTAGTGTAAAATTGGAACTGTAGTATGGTATATGTTTGAATAGAGATTAATACATGAAGTAGTATAACATTTAAGTGATTTTTGTTGGGAGATATTTTTTAATTGAATGATTCTTGCATAATATTAGTAGTAATTGATATGGACGTTTTCATACTTATTTTATCATCTCTTCTTATTTATACTTTCAGGCTTCTGTTCATGACCGGGAAGCAGAAGTGACTGAAGTATTTGAAAATTTCACAAATTTAGAGAAAGAATGTGAAGGAGCAAAACAACCAGTTTCGGTTGAACTCCAGGTGAGGATGTTGCAGACAATTTTGAATACAAATATTCAGTGTGTAACATATTTGTTAAAATTGTTAAATTATTATTCAAAAAAAGTCTTATGATTGTGATAATTTCTGAGAGATTTTATGGACTGAGCTATGTAACTGATTTTTAATGTAATTTCTACAATCGCTTGACTAATGTTTACACTTTTAGGAAAAGATAAAGAAACTTCGTGAAGACTGGCAATATGTGAAGTGTCGTGGAGAAACAGTTTTTACTTTGGAAGTACAGCCTTCACCTCTAACAACATCACCTGCGAACACAGGAGCTAAATCCAGAATTACAGGTAGGAAACTGTATGCATTTTCATCCAGTCAGCAGTATAAAAAAAACATAGTTAATTTATGTAGTTACCAATCGAGAAAAGTAGTTTTATGTCAGAATAAAGAAAGAAATCTATGCAATGTAGGATCAGGTCATTGAGAAACATCTGGAGTTAATTTGTGAGCGCAAGCAAAAATATCTCAACTGGGTGGTGCCGTTAGGTCACTGAATAATCTTAAATGAATGAGAAACTTTCTTTTATGACATATAATGTAACCAGTGCTGGATCTACATTGTTTTCAGAATGGAGCAGCAGTGTAAACTGGTGCCGTTTACTTCACGATAAAGCAATTTATTTAAATGTTTTTATTTACTAAACACCATATTTAATTAAACTCTATTAATCATCATTAGATCAACTGAATACAATCAACTTTTGTCAGAGGTTGTAACTTACTTATTATTCTAATTAATGCAAAAACAATAATACAAAAAATAATGTCACTCAATATATTTTGGTTTTCACCCCTTGTTTTTTAGTTATAGTGTTATTAAAAACTTTCTTGTGAATTAGCTTCCCAGTATATAATTTTTTCATTTTCCATTTTCATATATGAAAATTTGTAAACTATGTATTAAGCTGGTTTGTGTTGTTACCCTGGAAAGTTATTTTTTTTTTACTAACTCTTCATTACCATTAAATCTATATGTATTAATTTGTAAAAAAATCATTTGTGCTCATTTTTTTGCATAAAGCAGCTAACAATAGAATGCACCTTAACTAAATGCCTTGCTTCATGCGTGGAACAGATTGGGCAGTTGGTACTCGTGAAATTTTGGGTTAGTTAAATAAAAGAAGTTGGGAACAAAAAGCATTTATTGCTGTAAGATTTTTTTACTATTTAGTGATGATATTATGGTTATAGGTACAAATTACCATAAGGAAGACAGCCTAATTTGATATGCCATTTTTCAAAATTTGGCTCCCTATATTTTCTATTTTTAGCTGCGAGCCAAAGGATTAGTGCAACCCTTACTAAAATTAACCTTTCTGGCTTTCATATTTCCGTTTTTTTGGTAATAATATTATTGTGTGACAATAAATGAACTATCTCATGCTTGGTCAACTAAATGGCTAGAAAATATGTGTGTGTTAAGGATATTAAATTGTTTTTATGCCTGTGTTACTGACATATTTTTTTTGTATTAGAATTTTTATAATAGGCATATTATTAACAATCTTCAAAACCGAAATAATTTAGTTTCTCGTGTAAAATAAAATATGCAATAAATTACATCTAGTAACTGAGAAGAACAACTCCATGCATTTCTCTGTGCCCATCACTTTGCTGAGATGCAACAGAAGCTCCGCGATAAAAATGTCAAAAGAAAGAATGAGAAAGAAACAAACAATGAGAATGTGGATAACTGCATGCACACTGACTTATAATGCTGTATGTGTGCTGTTGCCATAACCTGTGCCTACATTGATAAATTTCTGCTATTGGTAGATTTTTTGCTGTCATCAGTATTTCGATTGGTTTGATGCAATCCTCCATCCCTTCCTATCTTGTGCTAACCTCTTCATGTCTACATATTCCTTACAACCCACTTCCTCAATTATCTGCTTCATATATTCTAATGTTTGTCTTCCTCTACAGTTCTTACCTTCGACTGTTCCCTCCACTAACAAATTAACCAATCCAGCATGTCTCAAAATATGACCTACCAGCTTGTCTCTTCGTTCTGTAAGCTTCTTCCACAAACTTCTTTCCTCACCCATCATTTCCAAAACTCGTTCATTTCGTACTTTGTCTGTCCACTTAATTTTCAGTATTCTTCTGTAGCACCACATTTCAAATGCTTCATGAATTCATCACTATTTTAGTCTTCACTGATGAAAATAACAGTGACTACAATAATGAGCTCAGCCTTGTATGTTAAAATTAATATTATCCAAAATAGTGATTGGCAAAATTTGGGATCCAGAAATCTTTTGACGGTTTTTGGTACCACAGCTCCAATGCCTGGCCAGGCCGCTCCATTTGCCCTATGGGAGGGATGGCTCTTAATATGTGCAGAAGAGGGATGTTGACTCATATTCTTTGGTTAGGAGTTGCTTGTACAGTTTGTTCTATTCACGTGTCAACAGAGTTGGTCGAGTATTCTTAGTTCTGTAACAAAATCTCTTTGGCATCTGCTCATTACGGGGAAGATTGTCATTGTCTTGGAGACCAGTGGCGTAACTACATTATTGAAGGCCTGTGGCAAAATTACGTTCTTCAATGCCCTGGATCGGTGTTGGGGGGGGGGGGGGGGAGGAATCTGGGGCATTTAAGGGTGACCCCCTTTTTTTTCTGCTACTAACTCCTGGCAGACAATGGTCAGTAGCTGTTAGAAGGGTTTGTTATGCGTTGGAGACTCTTGTTCAACAGTAATATTTGTGTCTCTGATATTGATTTTGAGCTAGGGATTGCAATCCCGCAGTGTTTTCAATCCCGCGGGATCCGCGCGGGATTTGCGCCAATCCCGCGGGATCCGTGCGGGATTGGTACAAACAGTTTTTTAACGCATATGTTTAAAAGATAGTTACTTAAAACGTTGATAAATTAAATAATAATTAAATTAATAAATAATTTTTAATGTTAAATGATAAAAATTAACAGTTAACAATATTTTGATTGCTAAAATGACATTAAAACTTTTTAGCGTGTCTTAAGTGTATTTCGAGGTTTTACATTTTTGTTTTTTAATCTAAACCAATTTTTAAATAAATAATAAAAATGGAAATTATTGAGTCTTAGGTCATATTATCTGCTTTACAATACATCATATAAGTTTAAAAATATGGTGTGCATAATGGCCAAGTAACCAGAGGTGTTTTTTAAATAAACGTTCCATAACACCGAGAAAAGCATTCCATTTCACAAATTGAAGTGAATATACTCTGTAAAGTGTAGACTTGACTCAGAACAAGATCTCATAACTTTTTGCCTTTTTTGCGTGATTCATTATTATATCTCCTGAGACCTTGATTGATATTTCAGTTGATTCAATGTTATTAAAAGAAACTACTCACCAACACGTAAACTGTCAAGTATTTCAGATTTACGTATGTGGCGTAACGACGTTTTTAGAGTGGAAATTATTATTTTTTTAGTAAGAAAGGAGACTTTCTCGGCGAATGATTGCAATGAAGTCCTCATAGGTTGTTTCTTCGGATTTCATTGTGAACACGCGAAATTACACACGTGAGGAAGACGGCGGAGGCCGCCGTCGAAGTATGGTGTTCCTACAACACAATTCGTCGATACACCCGTGAAAATTTCATTATAACTTTTTTTACCTTTAGTCGAAATAATAAGGAGAAGAGGGATTAATCGAAAGCCTGAGCGGCACATGTAAGCAGGTGGCTTTCGTCAAAGAAACGCATTGAGGCAGCGGCCAAAACAACAATAAGTCAAAGGATATACAATTTCCATTTGATAGCTGTTAAATAAATAGGTATGCGATCGTTAAAATTACGATAACATTAGTTTCATATCAACGAATAATCAAATTTTCAGCCGCAAATTAGGAAATTGTCACAATTACTTTATCTGCAAATACAGAAAATGGGAATAATGAAACCATGAATAAAAATCTGTAACCGTGTAGTTCAGATAACGTGTGCGACACTTAAAAAATAATTATATAGTTAGAAAATCGTATTAAATACGCACCATAACTCAAATTACAGAAATGTGTACTCGAAACAAACATAAGTTTTGAAGTTTTAAAGTGTATTTATTTATTTACAAATGACGAAGGTTGACTAAAACAAACGCTTGTTCACATGAGTCAAATGACAACTGCAAGGTTACAGGCAAACAGTGCAATACATCCGATAGAGACCGAGTGGGGCAGCAAGTCACGCAGCCTGAGACGCGTTTCCGCTGGATTTTGCGGATTGCGGATCCGCTTAATTTTGTGCGGGATCCGCCAGACTGTCTAATGATGCGGGATTGCAATCCCTATTTTGAGATCCCAAAAGCTGCTTAGTGTGAAAACAAAATTCTCTACCATATCCAATTTGCATTACAATCAGCATGTTAATCCTTTATGTCGCAAGTTTAATTGCATCAAGCCTATTAACTGATGTTTTCTCCTCCTCAAAACAAAAGAATCGCTGCGAATGTTTGGAATAGTTCTTAGTCTCAATTCCACATTAGTTTTTGTTGTAAAAGTGAATAAGCTTACAGAATGCAGAAAGTAAAATACATTTGTTTGTGAAGAACAACAGTGATCAAGTTTTCATCAAATTTCATGTTTGTTTGTTAGGTAACAGTATTTCCACATGTAATCAAGCTTGAGAATGTTGGAGTCTATGTGAAGTATGATTCTATTTATTTAATTAGTAGATCAGTTGAGTATGGATTAAATCATTTGCCAGGTATTTTATTCTTTTATTAAAGAATTTCTCTTGATTTAAGAAATTATATGGATGTGATAGGAAACAAGTTCACTTAATGACTCGCACATACTTTTAATTTTATTAAACTATTAAATTTGAGTGCTACATCAGACTACTGTATCCAGTGGTTGGCAATAGCACAATCACTGCGACTCATCAAGGAATTGTCCTTTTGGTCTGAAAACTGTTGCACATGTTCGTTTGTTGCTACTTAGTGAACAAGACCTACAAATCCTCCAACAAGACATTGACGAGCTTGTGAATTGGTGCAGGAGGAACATATTAACAATAAACATCAAAAAGTGTGCAGTGATCTCTTTCTCGCGATCTCACAACCACCTCCTGCAATTTACCTGCTAGACAGTCAAATTGCCCAAACAGTAAAAACAATAAAAGACCTTGGTGTGATTATTGATGATAAACTAACCTTCTCTGACCATTTAAATCACATAACACCTCGTTCCTATCGAAGCCTAGGCTTTATCTGTAGAATAGGCAAGGAATTCAGAAATACCAAAACATTGACACTTCTGTTCTCAACTTTCGTTAAACCCATACTTGAGTATGGGTCTGTGGTCTGGTCTTCATTCACTGATCAAAACATCAATTGTATTGATAGAATACAGCGAACATTTTGTAAATTCTTCAACTATTATAATCATTCTGAGGATGTAATAAATATCAGTGATATTTATCACCAGCATAAGCTGAGTAGCCTAATAATCCGCAGACAAGTGGCTGACCTGTCTTTCTTTTTCAAAGTTGTCAATGGGCTGATTGAGTCGCCGGAAATCTTAGCTGACTTGGGCTTTGTGTGCTCAAAGTCTGTACTAAGAACCAGAAGGCTGCTTTCAGTTGAAAGTACAAACAGAAACTATGTGTACCATGCACCCAGAAATAGAATTGCCAGGTTGGTGAACCTGCACTCATCAGACGTTAACTTTTTTGGAGGTTCACTTTCATGTTTTTCAGCAAACATTAAAAGATTACTGACTGATTAAGTTTACAAAATCTTTTTCTTGTGTCTGTCATACTGTAAATTTTTGTATTTAATCTAACCAATTATCCTTGACTTGTTTGTTGTAAAATATTTTTTGTACAATGCCGATTGGCGTAAATAAATGAATAAAATAAAATGTTGCTCTTAGAGGTTTAAAATGTATAGATACCTCACAAACTTCACTCGAAAAGTGCCGTGATGCTATACCGCGAGCGACTGGGAGAAGCCTTATAGCGAAGTATAATGACCATGCACACATTCTTTGAATGATATTATTTGGGAATATGTTGCTATAAAAGTATAAATATGGAAAAGATTACAAACTAAAAAAAAAAAAAAAAACTTTGAACCGTAAGCGAATGTTGGTTGCCTCATTTACGTACACATACACGACGTCCAATGATAATAGGTATTACATCGCCAAGAAACATATCCGCATGTTATGTCCAAGATGTTAATATTCTACGGTATTTATCAAAGTAGCTTGTGCTTGGTTGAAAGTGTGGCAATATGCTTGTTTCAGCATTAGGTCGAAGGAATTTAGTTTTTATAGTTGAAATGCAGCCTGTACCAAAATGGCATTTGGTTGTTGTTGATAAATCACAATTCGCTACAATTTTGGATTTATTAAAGATTTATCATGATTTTCAAGCAGAATCATTAGCGGCGCCTGTAGATAGGTTGGAATCCAGCCTGGACCAAAATGGACATAGAGGCTTCCTTTTGAAGCTTAATGGACTATAAATTTTGTTTTTATAATAAAGTTGATTTGGTTTTCATCATTGTTGGTTATTGATGTATTTTGTTGCATGTAATATTATTATCACTGGAAGTTGCATATGATAACAAATGGCGTCCTCTCATCAATTAGTGTGTACATTTTTTTTTAAAATTTTGCGTGAAGTTTGTGCATTATACACCATCTTTAAGGGTGTAATAGTAAGAAACTAATAAATAATATAGTCGAAAGAACGATAGCGTTATCATTATTCATGGTTATATACTTTCTCCCAGTCACCCGCCGCCTTACGTTATGGCACTTTTCGAGTGAAATTTGCTAGGATGGATATATTTTACAGCTCCAAGAGCAACATAAATTAAATAATATCACCCAACGAACGTGTGCAACAGTTTTCAAACGAAAACTACAATTCCTTGATGAGTCTCAGTGATTGCGTTATTACCCCAGAGGTTTATCAAACCACACTGCAATAATAACTTTTTCACAGATAGCAACATAATCAGTCTGCAGATTGATATTGCTTGGTGCAGAATCATTACAACTTGACAGTGAAACAACAAACTTGCAGACTGACTTTTCAACACTCAGTCCACAGAGTAATCTTCCATAACAACAATCCAGAACATGACTGGGAATCCGAACAACATTATTGTTGACTTGATCATTAACAATCTAACAATTACAAAGGATTATTGAAACATTACAGAAATTATTTTAACTATTAATAGAAAATATTCAAAAGCTTTTAGCAGTATCCTTGGATGACTTGAAAATTATGTGAAATTTGTTTTTATTATGCTAGAGCTTCTTTGTAATGACATGTGTTCACAGACTCTGAATACGGCAAGATAGCTGGTGCTAGACACATGGGATATTCCATTTCAGAAATTGTTAATGAATTCAACATTGCTTGATTGATAGTGTCAAGAGTATAATTTCTAGCATTACATCCTGCCATGGGCAATGCAGTGGCCAGCCACGACTACTAAATGACGAAAACTTGACATTTGCATTCAGGTGTCAGTGTTTACAGACAGGCAACACCAAAGAACAGAAACTCTCAGTGTGGGACGTACAATAGGCATGTCCGTGTGGATAGTGTGGCCTAAGTTGATGTTAATGAGACATGGCAGCAGAAGACTGACACGAGTGTCTTTTCTAACAAGTCACTATCAGTTGAAGCATCTCTCCTGGACTTATGAACATATTGTTTGGACTCTAGATGACTGGAAGGAGGTTTCATGGTAAGATAAGTCACAATTCCAGTTGATAAGAGCTGATGGTAGGGCTCAAGTTTCTTGCATACCCGAAGATGCCAATGATCCCGGTTGTCAATAAGTCACTTTGCAAGCTGGTGGTGGCTTCATCCTGGTATGAGTTATGTTTACATGGCTTCCGCTGGGGCCTCTGATCAAACTGAACTGACCATTTACTGGAAATGATTGTTACACTTCTTGGAGACCATTTGCAGGCATTCATGGCCTTTTTGTTCCCAAATATTTATATAATTCTTCAGGTCAGTAATGCACCATGTCATTGGGCCAAAACCATTCCCAATTAGCTTGAGGTATTCCAGCGAATGATTTGGCCACCTAAATTACCAGGCATAAATCCAGTCGAACGTATTTGGGACATAATCAAGGTCACTTCATGCACACAGTACTGCACTGGCAACACTTAAGTAATTATGGATGTCTGTAGAGGAAGCATGGCTGGTTTTGACTAAGTGTTATGTTGTCTTTCATCTTGATATTAATGAACAATTGAAATAATTAATGCACACATTGTGGTAAGATAAATTAAAACGCTGGAGCTGGCTGTGTGACTTAATCTGCCAGATGCCATATTTCACAGAAAAAAACCGCACCTTTTCTGATCGCGATGTCACTTTCCATAAGTGAAAAAAGGTCAAAATTCCCAGGGACGCTCTGTATACCTTCACTGAGCGAAATAACTGACGGTACTACAGGTTTCTCTGAAGTGAATCATGTTTACGCGCACTAATGTCTTAAAAACCCGTCACGAAAATTGGTGACAGTTTGTTTGTATTATGCAACAGGTATGGCGACGTCACCGAGTGATCAAAGATGTTATACAAGAAACAGAGTGAACGGATGCCACGCAACGGTGACGGTTCTCAAAATATTGTTGGTCGTTCTTCATTTTAATATCAGTTATAATAGTTTTTGTGAATTCCCGTTTCACGGAAAAAGTAATGATCCTGTTCCTTCAATGGAAAAGTTATTATTCTTAAGTTATTACTGAATTATTATTGTTGTTGTTTATTTGTGATTGCTGAGTTACTATTAAATTATTATTAGTAAAATTTTATGTCAGCAAAATAAGATATATTAGCTGGGATAAAGCAATAATGTTAGCCTCGTTTTTATTAGGCCTAATACCTGAGGAGGTTGCACTGTTAATCTGAACTCACACTTTTAGTTTCCTTTATTTTTTCTGCACAGTTTTATGACTCATATTCAGATGGTTACATTCTCTTCACTTCGTTTCGATTCAAATATCGTGAGCTTTGACGATCCAGCAGCGTACTGTCAATTATCAATACCAAGTTACGATTTCATATCAGTAATTGACATATTCGAGACGATCTAAGAGATTCTGAGAAGTTTTTACATGTTCAGTTGTTAACATTCATTGTGTAAGTAGTAGACAGGTAGACAAAACAGTTTGAAATTAATGATCTTTTTTTTCGGAGACGACGGCTTGTCATTTTGTAAAGTGATGACATCTCACATCACCTATAAAAAAAATCTTCTGTACTTAAAAAAAATAAAAGTAAGTGGATCACGCGTAATTCCTACAGTAATGTAAGAACACGTTTGTTCTGTATTTCGAGCTGTATATGTTTGCGGCATATCCACGAGGCGTTTATAAATATGGAATGAAATGCACCGCTGTTATGGCACAGAATTGCTGACAATAAAGCGTAGCGGAATGTGAGATAGCGAGTCACAATCACGGCAGCCACTTTTAATTGAAATTTATCTTCCGCCGACGGGGATTAAAGAGAGAACATTTTTTTATTATTTACGCGTACTGCACGCACTTGAGTTGAGGGCCTTCTTTTTCAAGGTTTAAGCGTCATTTCTCATCGGATATTTTACTTTAATACAACGATGTTGATAGCTGTAATCTCTTTCTTTCGATACGCTGGATTTTCAGAAAACAAATAATAGCCTCTTGTTGCTAGGAATGTAATTTTCTCTCTTTCGCAGGAGTAACCACGAGTAAGACTTACGAGATTTTCCCGAAAAGTTTTCACCCTAAAAATTAAAGGACGAGTTTGTTATTTGGAAACTGTGTTTCTTTTCCTACCTATCCTTTCCTTAGATCAATACACGTTGTGTAGAACTGGTGGAAGGGAGAGGTTTCAATATCCTGCATATCTTGGATAGGGCGTTGAGGGGATGAACAAGGGAACTAGTATGCAAACTTTTGATTAGGTTCTTCCATAAATGTGGGGTTTTAGTGTGGGATCTGCCATGAAATACAGGCGTTGCAGAGGTTGCAAAGAAGGACACCTAAGTTTGTTTGCCAAAATTACGCTAGAACACAATTAGTAACTCATATGATAAAGAAGCTGGATAGGGAGTGAAGTGGTGAAGAGAATAATGGATGCTGTATACGGAATACTTTGGCGATGAATCTGTGATGGATGTTGGAAGAAGAACTGGGAATAGTGGAAGAGAAGAGATGACCGTGACTATGCAGTAGCACTTTATTAAAGGCGTATTAACGATGTGGGAAAGTTTCAGTTGTAATGGATAAGGGTCATGGATAAGATAACAAGATATGTGTTGAACAATTTACTTCAAAAAATGAAAATTTCAAGTAAAAATATGTTTATTCCAGAAGTGAGGAATGTAGGGAAAATACCACCGAGACATCTGCTCAATCGAAAGTAATAAACTAATTTCTTAAATTATTAAAAAATTAGAAATGCATAAATCCCAGCCGTGTTCCAGTGCCATTGCATCGTCCACAATTTTTCTGAACGCGTGTAAACCATCTAGTTTTTATTGTTCTGCTGTGTAGAATAGCTATTTATTCCTGTAATGAAAGAAGTCACTTCGAATACAACAAACTTCAAAATATTAAAGAATGGAATAAAAGATTCATGCAAGAGGAGTTCTGTGGCAGGCAGGTTGCTAGGCGCTCTCTCCATGTACTAAGTCGAGGATTGTCCATTCTTAGGGAAAACCGAGCGTTTACGGACTGTGGGATTGGCATCAATCCTGCGGGATCCAGTACAGTTTCAAATTAAATAATAAACTATATTAATTGAATTAATAAATAAGCTTTGATGTTAAATAATAAAAATCAACAGTTAACAGTATTTTAGTTTACAGAATAACATTTCACTGAAAAATTTCTAGCCTTTCTTACATATACTTTACCTATTTACACTTCTAAATCTAATTATTAAGTAACAATCAAATATGGCAAGTATTCAGTTTTACATGTCTTTACACTAAAGCACATTAGTTTGAAAAATAATCAATCTGTACTGAATACTGTAACAGATTTGCGAATTAGTACATGACAGAGGTAATATATCGTACAGGGCGATGTTTCTAGTAATTCAGATCATACATGAGTAGTGTAAAGGATCATTGAGACAACGTTCACAACAGCTGATGATGCCGTTATCGGCAGGGAATTAAACAGTTCTACTGATTTTTAAGTGATTCATCGTGATATTAATGTTATTTAAACACGGTGCCAAAAAACGTCAACTTAAATTGCAACAAGGGCAAAGTATTTCACGTAATTATCAAATAGAAACTGTGACTGCAAAGTAAGTATTACAATCTATCATACGACTGTTTCCGAGAATTATATGAGCGTGACAGTAAATATTGGCAACACCAACTAATTTACCGAGCGGGGCGGTGTAACGGTTAGCGTTCTCGCCTCGCATTCGGGAGGACGGCGGTTCGAATCCCCGTCCGGGCATCCAGATTTGGGTTTTCCATGGTTTCCCCAAATCACTCCAGGCAAATGCCGGGATGCTTCCTTCAAAAGGCCATGGCCGAATTCCTTCCCATTCCTTGCCCCCCATCCTTTCCCGTCTCTAAAGTCCTCGATGTTAAAAAGAGACGTAAAGCAGTTACCAAAAAAAAAAAAAAAAACCAACTAATTTAATCTATTCTATAATTCCAAAAAAAATAGATCGAATTTTGAAAATCTGTAAATACGAGTCGGAGAGCTTAGAAAACTACTGTAGGATTTCGTTTAGAATAACGTCGTGTTGCATGTGATCCGTATCGACAATGATTCATAAAATGAATCGGAAAAATCCTAGAGAGGAACCCCTTGCTCTGTGACCACTTGCCTGCCACCGCTGTTAAGGTAGTGTCACGGATTTGATACAGGGGATGTCTGGCAGACAGATTGCGTAGTTTCCCCTTGTATTTATTCACTGGCATGTGAGCATATAGGACTGCAATATTTTCCCCGTCGACTTATTATGGTCTCTCTGACAGGAACGGTAATATGAGGAAAATAAGGTGTTATAACGATGATTGCTTGTATTTTTTCTTCCCTCATGTCGTTACGAATAAGCCGAGAGTTGAGTTTTGGTGCCGAGCAGCCTCTGCCATCCATGGTTTTGTGAATTTCAGATTGTGGGTGTAGATTACTGTGTGATGGCTGAGTTGCTAGATGAACGAACCAACGTGGAAGTTCATCCCTTTCCAGTCCAGCTTCAATTTTTCGTGAAACTGCTTGCGTAAAGTACGCTAAGATTTCTCACGTTAACCTGTTGGTCCCCTTTATGGGTGGCATTATCAGGTTGGTTTAAAGCCACGACACTGGTGAAATGCGCGTTAGCATTGAGAACCGTGATAGGTTTAACGTTCGGTTCCTGGTCTGTGGCCATACAGATCACGGTTTTCAATGATTTCCCGTAATCATTACAGCCAAATGCATTCAGAAACGCCCCGGCCCAATTTTTTCCCGTTCTTTGACCCCAATTTCTTCATGCTATAATGACATGACTTCGACAAGCCGTAAAGCCTTTTTGAAGTGAAAACATGTTTAGGTGTGTTGGTCGCTTTTTGGATGGGTAAAATCTTATGAGTTCGCGTCACCAACATGCTGTAATAGCAGTATATCTGTTGCTGTAAGTGTGACGTGTTGCGCTTGGACAGCAGTGAAAGTGAAGATTATACTTGTATATATATATATATACCTACTGGCGCGCGCAGTGGCCTGTGTACATATATATATATATGTATATATATACACACACACACAAATACAGTGTATGTATCTGGCAGAAAGATATATATACCTTATTACCAAGCGTCCTCAGCTCTCGTGGAAGGTTATACATTGGACCTATAATATCGTATCCATGTAAATTTTTTTGACTATAATTTTTATTTTTTTGTAATATATCTGACGAGGGCCCCATTTAAGCTTCGTGGGCCCCTAGGCTATACATGTGGTGCGGGGGTCCTGTGGATGCTTAAATTCGGGCAAAAAAAAAATTATGGGCGACCTTTCTTTTACCTCTATTACTAGCCCAGTCGGGGGCCCCCCTCTTTGTGGTGCGCCCCCCCCCCCCTTGTGGTGCGGGCCCGTAGGCTACAGCCTAGGTAGGTAGCCTATGCTTAAATGAGACCCTGTATTTGACATGAATTTTTAAAAGTTAGAAAACAGAAAGTTAGGGTAGGAAATGTAGTATCAAAAGAAGTGGAAGTAAAAATGGGTGTGCCACAGGGTAGCGTATTGGGACCATTGCTATTCATTATTCTAATGAATAATTGTGTTGATTGTTTACTATCTGAAATTAGATTGTTTGCAGATGACATAATGCTGTATAAAAGAATCAAAACGATAGAGGATTGTAGACAGTTGCAGGGTGATCTGGACAGGATATCTAATTGGGTTGGTAAACATGGACTGAGGATAAATGCAAAGAAGAGTCAGCTTATTAGATACACAAATAAAAAACAAAAGGTTAATTATGAATATAAGGTGGGGAAAGAATTGCTTGCTGAAGACTTGAAAAGCAAATATCTTGGAATTACTTTTGATAACAAACTTAACTGGGCAGGACACATAGGACAGGTGGTAGGAAAAGGTTTCAAAGTTCTGCACTTGTTGGAGAGAGTGATGAGGGGATGTACGAGAGAAGTCAAGGAATTGGGTTACAAAACTTTGGTCAGACCATTGCTCGAATATGGTAGTGTAGTATGGGACCCTCATTTTACGTATCAAATACAGGAGTTGGAGAGGGTGCAAAGAAGGGCTGCTAGATTTGTTTCTGGAAATTATCGCAGAATGCAATTAGTGACGGATATGATAAAGGAGCTGGAATGGGATTCATTGCAAGACAGGAGGAGGATGAGGAGGGTCATGGGAGTGTACAGGGCATATACTGGTGATGAGGCATGGAAAGATATTGCAATAGGTATGAAAAGTAGTGCATGGAAGGGAAAAGATGACCATGACCACAAGCTGGCACTCGATTTCAGGCACAAGGGTGTGGGAAGATTCTCTTTTTTAGGTAAGGGTGTCAGGGATTGGAATGAGTTACCAAGAGAAATGATGAATAATTTACCGAAAACTTTGAAGGAATTTAAAGATAAAATTTGTAGAAGGCAAATGTAGGTGGGTGTGTAGGGAAATTGCCACCGGAGCCTATGCTCCATTGCAATTAAAAATTAAATAAAAAAATTAATCGTTCGAATTAGATCTTACAAGTTCGCAGCCAATGGTGGTCCCCGTTGGTGAAGTGGTAAAGCGCTGTACAGTAGAATGGAAGGTTACGGGATCGAATCCGCAATCGGAGAATATTTTTTGAAGTGAAAACTTCTTTAAGCGCGTTGGGCGATTTTTGTATGGGTAAAATCTTACGAATTCGCGTCACCAACATACTAATTTGGACAGAATATCTGTAGCTATAAGAATGACGTGTTGCACGTATGATATACATAGATTTAAGTTTTCAATTCTGTCAGCATGCCCCAATGACTGCCTTTTTAAAAAATACAAAACAAAGAAATCAGTTTATGAAAAATATAACCCGTAGAAAAGTTACAGGGTTTAGTGAAAATATATCCCGTAGAAAAGTTCCAGGGTCTAATGGTACAATTGAAATATTAATCCTGAAAATTTCAAGTACTATTATAAAAACATCAAGGAACTCAGCCATGCAAAAAAAAAAAAAAAAAAAAAAAAAAGAAAATCAATCTGTCAGTGATTAACATTCCCTGCTAAGGAGAGCAAAAGATTCGATTTTTAGTCGATCAGTTCGATAATTGTTCAAAGGGCGTGGACTGGGAGAATAAAGAAGCTGATGTAAAGAAAAAGGTTTCACTTATTAGTTTTTCTTGAAGTAGGTGAAGTCGGCGACAGCTCTCTGCACCGTAACAAAACTGTTGATGTTTTCTTTTCCAATGAAAACACAACACATGTCAGAAAATTCGACGACTCGCGTCAGATGAGAACGTAATGATAACTTGACATCCACTCGCCGGACAACTCTCCAGTGACCCCCGAGTGACCCGCAGCCTTTACCCTCATATAGCCACGCGCGCAATTCTCGGGTTCCGTTATGCCCACCTGCCGGCAAAACAAAACAGTCAGCAGTCCTGTTGTCCACTGCGCCGGCAGAATTCCACCGCCACACACAATCGCGGGGCGTCAGCTGAAATGTCTTGAAAATGTGAAAAAACTACGAAAATCAATTTTTAGCGGAGGCTGGACGTGGGTTCGAATCCCCGTCCTGGCATCCAGATTTGGGTTTTCCATGGTTTTCCCAAGTCATTCCAGGCGAATGCTTCCTTTAAAAGGCCAAGGCCGAATTTCTTCCCGTTCTTAGCCCCGATCCTTTCACGTCACGACTCTAATGATTTCGACGTCAACAACGCGTATACACATAAGCAAAAAAAGCGTGCATGGAGATGTGCGGTGGCGTGGCTTTGTGCTTGACGCTTGATTTAGTCGAGCCACGAACTCCGCAAAGTACATATCGCAAAGATTGACTTTTAAACGCGAGAGTAGTTATGTAAATAATTTAATTCACTTGTGAAATCATCCAGCGTTTTTTGTTGCTGAAAGAAAAGGCAAAAATATATCAATATGGCAGTATTATATCGAAATAGAGTTTACTTATGAAAGAATTTGTCTTATAAAATTACTGATTTTGATTTTAAATTATTTTTGATAACATATTAAAATCTAAATAATTATAAATTCATTTTTCCCCCTCCGCATCCGCGGATGTCAAGCACTGAACATCCGCATCAGCATCCGCTTCCGCTAAGATGACCTAATCTGAAGTACGCTAGGATGTTCCGTGGTTCGAAATCCTCGTTGAAGAACATTACATGTAATTGATTAAGCCCATCTCGAAGGCCAGACTCCAACCGCAGCGCTAGGCTAACCTGCTAGCCCATACCCTACACACTATAGAATCGGCCAGGAGTGGTATCGAAACAATATTCCCCTTGCAGTAAGCTTAGCAGAACATTAATGAATAATATAAAATTATAGGCGCAAAATCAGGGACACCCGTTACATTCTCCAAATAAGCGTTTATCTTAAGAGTTTCATGTATAAATTTCTTTACTTACTGCTGAAAGTTAGACATTGAAGGCTGGTGAAACTTTCTGCGATTTCAAATTTGCTTGAGAACGGACGAAAAGAGCAAGACTTTTTTTTTCTGCTGTTGTTCCCTACAGAGAGCGTTGAGGAATATTTTATCGTAGCTCGAAACTCTGCGAAAACACAAAACTTGGAGAAACTGCTGTCGTAAATATCTTAACTAACTTTGGGATTTTATTTCTTTCTTTCCTGCACTACTGGTTAACGAAATTAGTTTTTGTTGTACTAAGTAATAACTAAGTTGATCAGCATTAGAGTATGCTGTTTTCAGGTAAAGAATGTTATAGCATACTGTTTATTTAGGTTTTTGAACAGAAAATGACACTTCAGTTTTTAATTTTAAACAGTGGCAAAATTTCTACAAATTAGATTGAAACACTGGTATCGGTTAAAAGTATATGCGTATGATATTATTGGGCATGGGACTCCGTCTCTTAAGTTACAGAGTTTCAATTTGCTGCGTAACAGCTTATATCGTGGCTACATTGATTTTAGCGGGTGTTTAGTGTCAGACGATCATTTTACTATGAGTCCGCAAGCTATTGTGAAAAGTTCCCGGCCTCGAATAAAGACTATTGCAGTCATTACTGTATGTTGAATAAAAACCCCATCTCGTTGCCAAGGTATCTGTGCTTGGTATTCGTTACCGGGTTAATTAGTTGTAAGATATTTTTATCATCCTGCAATTAACCAGCAAGGAAGGAGAGATGATGATGTACAATTTCTAATGAACAGATTGTGCACCAAAAGGTTTTGAAATCTCTCCGCATTGATGTTGTCAGGATAAATGACGTTGTTGATGTTTATTCGACCGTCGAATGGAAACATTAAACTAGCGGCCCGTCTTTGTCTTTCCGAAAAGTAGGATTGAACAGTTACGTTCTACGTGGGGGGGAGGGGGGTTTAGAGGCAAAAGCTACGTGGGGTGGGGAGGGGAGGTTCACAGGAGGCCAAAATGGAGCTACGTGGTTTGTGGACGCTCCCTAACGAAGTGGAATCTTATTTTAAATACACAAAAACTTTTGTTAATTTTTGTACTGGCGTTCTTTTTTCGTCAACATCTTCCTACGCCTGACCTTTTTTTTTTTAAAAAAAAAAAGGATATAGTTGTTGATTTCTGCTTTTTTAATATTCGTCCAACAAATACTTCGGTGTGAGATGGTGAAATGCATTCCACTGGTTTTTGATTCACTTATTTTAGTTAAAGTTCTGTTGTGCTGTTTTGCACTACCTAATTGTGTTTTATTTATTGCTAGTCGTTATTGAATTATTAGAATATATGTTCTATTCCATTAACATCCAAGGGTTGTTACATTACACTGGTCTACAAAAATGAACGTTTTTTTTCTGTCACAAGAACAAAAACATGATATTCTATAAGTATTTCTCAGCTGAATTCAAATATCATTTTAGTTTGTCCCCATCAGGTGGGAGGTTTTTTTGTGATATTCATTTGATTTTTTATAATCTATATATATAAAAATGTATGTATGTATGTTTGTTTGTTTGTTTGTTCTTCATACAAATCCACAGTTTTCATCCGATCTCGATGAAACTTTGCACACTTATCCTTTGAAACAAGGAGAAAAATACTGTCTACATTTGGTTGAAAAATTATCTGCATAAATAATACATTTTGGCTCATAATTTCGAAATACTACTGAACGGCGATAGACAGACGCGTTGGATATGGAGGTCTCTCTACTGTTTTTCCGTGTAGAGGTCATGTAGTTCAGTGGCTAAAGCGCTGGCTTACTAATGTTTGGGTCGTGGTCTCCGGTTCAAATCTCCATGGAGGCTAAGATTTTTAAAAATTGTTTTTGATCGTAAGAGTCACGCCTGGGCCGTCGGTTATTCGGATTGAATGTTAAACTGTAGATATTACAAAGTTAGGGGTGCAATGCGAGTCAAATCATAGGTAGTCTTGCAATGCTGTAGGTGTACACTTTTTTACGTTATAATGATCCCTCAGGGGTTGTTCACAGTCAGTGTGTGTGTGTGTGTGTGTGTGTGTGTGTGTGTGTGTGTGTACCGCAGTAATCTTCTTTATATATAAAGATGAATGTATGTATGTTAGTTTGTTTGTTCTTCATACAAATCCACAGTATTCATCCGATATCGACGAAACTTTGCACTCTTATCCTTTGAAACAAGGAGAAAAATACTGTCTACATTTGGTTGAAAAATTATAATACATGTTGTCTCATAACTTCGAAATACGGCGATAGACAGACACGTTGGATATGGACATCTCCGTACTGTGTTTCTGTGTAGTGACGACTAAATGGCTATATCGATACAGATGGAATTTGACAAGAAAATCTGTATGAAGGGCACAGGACATTTTTTTCAGTATGATTAACAGTTGTAGTCACGAAATTTTGAGACCTTATCGAATGGTGACAGAAATATGTTGGAAATTGATTCTCTTCAAGAGACAGGTTCGACGGTAGGATGATGTAGTGATAGCTTTCCTGTCATATTATGCCGACTCGGTATTGTTTGGGACCAATCCTTCGTTACCAACAACTTTCTATATTCAATTCTGGCAAAAAAATTCTTAATCCACACGTACGAAGTCGCGGGTACGAGTTAGCTTATAATATAATCAGTAACTATCTAACTCTAAATGATATACTACTCATTTTTACTTGCCTAGAAACTGGTTGATAGTGATTTTCGGGAATATTTTGCATCTTGAACATCTCTCGTCTTGGTCCAACAGAAGTTAACCATCATGTTAGAACTCCACTTGCCTTGGTACCTCTTTTCCATTGTAGAAATGTGCTGATGAAAACGCTCTCCGTACTCATCACTGACAGCCTCTAGAGATTTTCCGGGAAGAAGTTTAAGTAAGAGCCCAAGACGTGAATTTTCAAGAACATGTTGCATCCCTAGCTTCATAAGGATACAGAAGATCAGCCACTATGTCACGATAGATAGTTTTCTGCTTTATAGTTTCCAAGGAAATTACAACATACCTTTTTGAAAGACTGCCATGCTGCTTTTTCTAGTGGATTTAACAGTTCTTCAGAATGTTCATCAGCCATTAATGACCGTATTTATGGTCATATAAAATTCCTTCCTTCAGTTTAGCATCACTGACTATAGGAAATTTCTATTTCAAGTACAAGAATCCATCAGAAAGTTTATCCATAGCCTATACAAAATTTTTCATTAGTCCTAATTTAATATGCAATGGAGGTAAATATATTTTTTCAGGATTCACTAAAGGGACATGTGACACATTTTTCAGGCCAGGGATAAGAGATTCACCTTGAGGCCATGATTTTATAATGTAGTGACACTTCCTGTCTCTGCTGCCCCATTCTCACAAAAAGAGCATAATTTGGTGAACCCAAGTTGCAAACCAAGAAATACAGCAGTGACCTTTAAGTCGTCACAGATATACCATTTATATTTTACATATTGGTTTTTTTTCTGTAACTAGTTTCATATATCTCTTTCATATCAGCGGCATGCGCTACAGGTATTGATGGAAGTTCATTGCCGATATGTAACAGGACAGCCTTCACACTAGATGAGTCTATGAACAATAGCCACACATCTGACCGGTGTTGATGCCCAAGAGTTACCATAACCGAACAAATATAATTGAAAAACACAATACCATTTTCTTCAGAAACGCAGTGTTTAAAATTACGATAAGTACATATTCTTACATCTTTTTGGAGTTGATTCCAGCCTTTGAATTAGGAAGTTAAAACTTCAGCTTGCTGTTAGACAGGTGTAAATTCCGAATTAGGTCATTAAGATCTTGTTAATTGGGAATGTATGTATCTAATAAACAGCTATTGCCTTCATATGTAGGATCACTTTTATAATCGTGAACATCTGAATCATTTTCAGTTTGCGCTAGGTCAGAATCAGAGTCCTTAAATACAGGTTGAATAAAATCTCTACAAATAAGGTAAAGGTTCCTACGACAGGTCAAAGAGAATGCTAAAATCAAATTTTAAAAAGTAGCTGTCACAAAAATCTGTGCCTGATGGAAAAATTGTCACTACATAACTGAATTCAGTATGAAAAAATTAACTAAATTCACTAATTCGATTTCTTGTAAAGAAAACCTTGTCGACCAGTGTTATTTGACTAATATAAAGTATTTATTTTAATTAAAAAAATATTTTAAGGCTCTAAGCACTAATGTAAAACACGTGTTTTTTTTTAAATTTACCTTTCTGTAATTTTAAAGTTTGAGAATAACTTCGTCTTGGAATGTCTGCATTTCTATTTCGCGCACGCCAAGGGAAGTGTAGTAGATATCATTGGTGGCCTTGTTTATGGAACCTGATCGGATTTTGCTGTGAAATTGTGTGTTTTTAATCGTAACTTTATTTCCGCTGGAATAATATCATATTTCTCCTATTGTTTTTATACTACCATAGATTTACTATCATACTTTCACCTTTTGTTTTCGCGTGACCTTCGAAGTGCTGCTATTTTAGCCCTTGAAGTTTTTGCATTATATATATATATATATTTATGATCGTCTGTTCACTGCTGAGCAAATTTAATGTGATGTTAAAATTCCGACAGCATTTTTCAACACTGTTTATTTTACCAATAGAAACGGGGAGCATTAAAGTAAAAAAAAAAAAAAAAAAAAAAAAAAAAAAAAAAAAAAAAAAAAAAAAAACATGTCACTTAGGCTGTTTATAAATTTTATTTTACTCTCGTAATATGTATGTTTCCATTTTGAACCCTTGATCCTTCGTTTATTCCTGACAAAGTGTGGCGTGAAGTACGTTAGAAAGCGTCCCTATTTATACGTATGTACCACGAAAAAGTCTTCCTTTAGCTTTAAGGATTACCGATTGAGATTAAGCGGTCACGACAGAGGTGTATTACGTGGCCATTTAAAACTCGGCCGCTTAGGCGGCCGAATCACCCTGCCGGATCTTCCGGTTAATGATGGTAATTCATTTAATTGTTTATTTCTTCATTTATTTTTAATACTGTTCATACTTTTGATTTCTGAGTTTAGAAGAATTCACATCTCACATACAGTTCCTTTGGTTTCGCTTCCCTGTCCCGTTATTTGTCTTTTAATGCCGAGTGTTGTCCATTTTGAGAAATGTCATGAATTATTTACTGTGTCAATCCATTGACATGCGTCATAATTTATTGACGCTGGCTTTGTGCGGATGTGGCTGTGAGATGCGCTGTATTCACAAATACAGCTCTGCCCCAGCATAAATATGACGCTTTCCACTGATCTCCAAGAACAACGAACCATTCCAGATTCCTTCACAAAGATATGCGAGGTATCTACGGAAATATCACATTTTTTTTTTACTTTTTCCATACTTACTGTCCTCCTCAACATATCTGCAACGAATTAATCCTTTCTGAATCGCAAGGAAGCATTGTTGAAACAACCTATCTGTCAGCATATGGTTGTGCAGTAAAAATAAGTCTGTCGAAGCAAACTCTTAAGTCCGGCGATTGCGGAGATATGGGATCAAATTGCATCACGATCGTGGCCAATTTTTTTTACGTTTATAGTGATGGAGTAGGAAAATGTTGCTGATATACGTGTTCGAATAAACATTAGAAACACAACAACAATATGCAAGACAACTCTTGCAACAGATAACGCAGAAGACGCCACTAGAGTGCCGCATAATTTTAAACTCTTTAAGTTTTAAGAACATTCCAGTCTGATCATAAGCAGGATGCCACAAATGGACATTAGAATTTCAAAAATGCATAGAAATTTACTTACGTAACTTACAGAATCGATTACAGTGGTATTTTGTAGGGAATCACCTCAAGTCTTACATCGAAATCTCATTTTTAATCGATGTGACTGTCATTGGTGATGCCCACCGATACTGAATTTCTTCCTACTCGAGCCAGAATTTCAGGCTGATGTGATTTAGCTTTGATTTCTAAGATCATTGAGACTTGCAGGTAAAACTGGAATATACACTGGATCTTTCATGGGAACCCTAAACAAATAAACCAAAGCCCGTCTAACGACCTACTAAACGCAGATCAAAGAAAAATTCAACTGCCATGAATTAAAGAGTACTGCGCTATATGGCTAATAACAAAGGATTCTACTTGCTCTTGTTCTTCAACTGTATTCATGATAAGCTCCGCACTTTAGAAAATAGCCATTGTAATTGCGTGTCACTATCTATTTGAACCAGAGGAGTTTTGCTACAGAATAACACTTTGATTAGGGAGCGCCCATAAACTACGTGGCTCGGTCTAGAGAGAGAGGGAGGGGGGGGGAGGGTTCGGAGCCAGGCCACGTATCTTTCCGTTCATATTATTTTCACAGTTAAAATGAGGAACAGAACACACAACAGCATGTGAATATTTATTTCCTTCATTTAATTTTCTCCGTACGTAATTTACAATAGTCTGACAAGAGAAAACGGTACAAAATGTCTTCTGGAATCAAAAGGGAAAAAAAAGTACGAGGGATGGGTGGTTCAAGCCAAAGCCACGTGGGGCTACGTGGGGGGAGGGGGCTTCACAGGAGGCCAAAATGGAGCTACGTGGTTTATGGATGCTCCCTTATCTGTGAGCATCCGAAGTTATAAATTCCTTTTTGAAGCATTCAGCATACATAGTTACTGACCCAACGTGTCTTCTGATCACCCTAAACCATCGCTATTCTTTCTCTGTATACCTGATGAAACAGAAGTTAAGAGTATGCCTCTGACTTCCTTATGGGACTAGGGCAGATTAACGGAGGTAGAGCTCCGTATTCATTGCCTCGTTCCTTCGGCATTAGTGGGTATGTGGCGTGGATAGCGCTATACTCCGTCCGTTTTTACCTTATTCTAGAATCTGAAGGCACTGTTGAGTGGTGATGGCGTTAGAAGCCCAGTTCGTTGTACATATTGTTGATTTTGGTTTTCTTGTAATTTTGTTTTATAGTCAAGGCTAATGCTGAGATTTTCAGCTTCAGATATAGACTTTTACAAACAGAAAATCGTAACACCCATTAGAAGATGGCTTATAAGTTTTTCAGACAGGTGGCGAAACTACTTTTACTTCGTTACGCTATAGCATCCTTAAAGACCCCTGATTTGCCTGCAGGAATCTAAACTCCAGAAAATAAAACCTCTGCAGTGCAGATAAACTTGTGACAAACCACTCGATAAATTAGTCGATGAAAGAATATGTCTTAAACACGTTCATGGTATTTAACAATTCACGCAGTCTTACCGAACTAGATATTTCTATTGTAATTTATGTCTACTTCTTCAAAAGCATCGCCTGTAATTCTGTTTTCGTAGAGGAAGGTAATCAAAGTAGGTACCCCACTCTTTTTTACCTGCTTTGTCTTTGATTTAAGATTACTTTAATTTTAATGGAATACGTTCTTTGCATTATAGAAGTTAGTAAATATCACATCATAGTCTTTATATTAATTTTTTAGTAAAACGTTGCAAAAAAAGTAGTTTCTGCGGTAACGGTAACCAAAATTAAAAAGAATATTAAGTTTTTTATTTTAATATTTGACCATGTGGTATAAACAATTAAGCTTATTTGACATCAATAATATTTGATAATTTACCATTTTAGAAAAAAAAGTGATAAGTTACTTCGCTAATAAGTTCTTCTAGTAACGAAAAAATCACCATTTTTGCTCAGCAAGGTTTCTATTTGTTTTGGCAATCTGAAACAGAATGTCAAATCACTTTAAGAATTTGACGAAATATTAGTATAGGGAACGTCGAGGGGTCCTACATAGGGACATCTTTGACCTGGCAGTTTCAGGCATTTAAACAGAATGTTGGATGATATCAAAGTAAGCAAATGCCCCAATGGTACAGAATAGTATCTGCCAAAAGCACTGCAGTGAACAAACTGTTAATTTCTCACTTTGAAACACTATAAAAACACTGTTTAATGCACCGAGCGTGGTGGGTGAGTGGTAACGCTCTGACCTCGCATTCGGGAGGACGCCGGTTCGACTCCCCGTCCGGGCATCCAGATTTGGGTTTTCTATGGTTTCCCCAGATCAATCCAGGCCAATGTCGCGATACTTCCTCCAAAACGCCTTGGCCGAATTACTTCCCGTTTCTTGTCCACAGTCCTTTCCCGCCTCTAATGACCTCGACGAGGCGTAAAGCCATAAGCAAAAGAATAATAGTAAATAAATAATTTTTTAAAAAAAAATTGTTTAATTCATCTCTGCAAAAACTTTCATTCTTACTGAAAGCACTAATATTGTAACTGGCGGGGTACCTGTCTCTGCCCATCCTTGCGGACTTCAAAACATTTTTTTAATTACATGTTCAAATATATGCTGCCATTTTTCCAAGCGAAATATGGCTGGGGTCTGACTTGGGACCCGGGTCCGGGTTTGGATACTTTCATTTGTTATTGATCTTCAAGATCGTTGCAATTCATACTGCAGTAGAATCTGATATTCTGGTATTTGTGTTTTTAGGCATGTAACGGGAGATTTGTGTGTTCATTGTATTGACGGTCTATCCTTGAGATTGATGGCATTATGCACGCAGTGGGAGTGAGGTTCTTCTCTCCCCTTGTAATGACCTGTCGCAGGAAAAAAAATCGGATGGAATTGAGGAGGCACTGATAAGGCTTCGCTTCGTTTTATGCGCTCAATGGCGGGCAGAGTTTTTGTTCAGCGGTTTATCATTGTGTTTTCCCATTCCTGTCTTCTCCATTTACCCTCTTTCCCTTTCTCAGCTCTCGGCTATTCTGCGCGTTTCCGCCATTTCATTCTTCCTTCACTAACCGCCGAGGCGCGAATGACGAAGCAGTGATGAAAGAATTGCGTTACCGTTCTTCTCATTTAGTTCAGACTCTTCTCTCACGAATTCTAGAACAGTATTTACATTATCGTGTTCCTCTATAGTACCAAAATTCAATACAAACGAGGACATGTTTCTCATGTCAGTGCTTGCAGGTTTTATTTGCACTTTCAGTTTCACGTTTGTCTACAAATCATTCCATTAGTGTCAGTGCTGATACTTTTTAGTATGGTTTTAAATTTGGTGAAATGGCTCTACCACGTTAGCCATGTTGAAATACAGGGTGATTGCGGAAAATACCACAACTTTGAAGGCTATATTTTACAAAACGTATAAAGGTTACAACCTTGCTTGTCCAATCATGTCAAAAATAACAGTGTAAAGTTATAAATGCCATACAGTCATAAATGTTCGATGAGTTTGCCACTAGAAACCCGAACGATATCTACTAGGTATTCAAATTCATCCCACACGCTATGCAGCCTGTCCTGTGTTACGGCAGTTATTCGCATCTTTCAGTTTGTCACTGTTAGTCGGCAGTGGTGGAAAAAATACTAGATCCTTTATATACCATTATAGAAAAATACGAGGAAGGGCCAATTTTTCATTCAATTCGCGAAAAATAACATCTCATGCCAAAACAAATGAAATATCAGCACTTCAATGATTTGTAGACAGGCGCTAAAGGCTCGTTCGCATTGGGCTAGTAATTTAGTCGAGTGGCGAGTAGTTTAGCTACTAAATTACTCGCCACTGACCAAAAATCGGTCGCACTACGGTCGAGTACAGTACACAAGTAGCGTGGTATTTTGCCAGCAGGTTGCATCGCAATCAAATGAATGAGCTTATACAGCTTATGTTAAGCGCTATTTTAGATTAGATGGATGAAGAAGTTTATGCGATAAAGAAAAAAAAAAAGCAATAGGTACGAAAATGGGTTAGTAGAAGGAATGAACTAGGAGATACAAATTGTCTTGTGAAGGAATTAGAAGATCCCTACGAATAGTTTGAGAATGTCCAAATTGTGTTAATGAAAATGCAGTCGCAAATCCAGCGTGAAGATACCTATTTGAGGAGTGCAATGCCGGCAATACGTAATTACAGGTTGTTCTCTACTTTATTGCCACCAGATGTAGTTTATGGACACGCACACCTCGTATTTATACACGAAAAATCGGCTATTTCCTAATTCATCACAGTGTGAAGGAATTTATGAATCATTAAAGGAATTGAAGTAATGTTTCATAGAGATGCATCCAGTAAACTGAATTATTTTACTGAAGGAGTGTAAACTGTTTCAGTACCTGCGCGTAAATTTTTGGACTACTTTTTTTTAACTTCTGCGAGTAGATAATTCTAAAAAGATTTTTATCACTTTAGGCAGTACTTCTAATAAAAATAGGAATAATATCTTAATGTATAATCTAGATGTTATTGTAATTAAATAATTAATAAAATTGTGCACTAAGCAGATGTTTTTCATTTTCAATTTACTTCTCACCAAATTCAAGTATGTTTATTGTATTTTCCAAATTCATGCGTGCAGATTGCTTCCTTTGTTTTTATAGTGCGGGGACTTAATATTCTACAAACATTCATGTTCTACATATTTAGAAACAAATTTTAAAATTGTTTCTTCGCTCCAGCGAAACGACATTGTTGCGGCAGCTGATGAACTCGACGTAAACAATAGGTTCAGACTTGTTTAGCCGATGAGCGAGTGGGCAGTGGCGCATGGTGAGGAGTGCTACTCGCCCGGTTTAATAGAACAAAACGGATCGACTCGACTAAACTACTCGACTAAACAACTCGACTAAATTTCATTGTTCACACACGGTTAGTTACTAAATCACTCGCCACTCGACTAAATTACTCGCCCAGTGCGAACGAGCCATAAGAGTATGTCAATAGCAGCGAGCCTGGTGGGCAGCAGGGCCGGCGCTAGGAATTTCGGGCCCGGGGTAAAACGGGCGACCTTTTTTTTTTTTTAGCTCAACAAACTGGCCGTGGCTGGACGACGATGGGTGGATACTTGGCTTCATGGCCTGAGGGCCCCTACAATCGGTATTCGGGGCCCCCCATCAGCCGGTGGGCCCGGGTACTTTTGATAACTTTTGTACCTGGTATTCGGGAGGACGCGGGTTCAAATCCCCGACTGGCTATCCTGATTTCTGTTTTCCATGGTTTCCCTAAATTACTTCAAACTGTGACTGAATTTCTTCCCATTCCTTGTCCCCAAATCACTTCCGCCTATAATGACTTTGAAAGGTTTTTATATTTAGGGCTTTACTTTTAAAAGTTGTGATAATTCTTTATGTCGCCAAATCCGATTCTTCGTTTCAAATATATGGTCAATCAAACAATTGTTTTGTTACTAGGCATATGAGACCTTGCATAGAAATAAAACCCTTATTGTTGTGGTTGAATTTATTTATTTGACTGATATTTTCCTTCAATCATAGAACAGTTTTAAACCGTTTACAGGCTGATGGAAGGCCCATTCAACTGGCACACGTGATATTCATTTTTTTTTAACTGCTTAACGTCTATTAACAGCGAGGTCTTTAGAGACGGGAAAGGATGGGGGCAAGGAATGGGAAGGAACTCGGCCATGGACGTTTTAAGGAAGCATCCCGCCTGGAGTGATTTGGGAAGCCATGGAAAACCCAAATCTGGATGCTCGGACGGGGTGTGATATTCATACACGAACCCTTGATAAGGGAGCGTCCATAAACCACGTAGCTCCATTTTGGCTTCCTGTGAATCCCCCCTTCCCCATCCCCACGTATCCCAACGTGGCTTTTGTCCCCCCCCCCCCCCCCCACGTAGCACGTAGCTTTCTTTCCTATTGATTCCAGAAGACATTTTGTACTGTAATTTACATACGGAGATATTTAAATGCCGGAAATAAATATTCACATGCTGTTGTGTGTTCTGTACCTCATTTTAACTGTGACGAATAATATGAATAGAAAGTTACATGGCGTGGGTCGCAAACCCCCCTCCCTCCCACGTAGCCGAACGTACCTTACCAGCCAACCCCTCCCCATTAGACCGAGTAACGTAGTTTATGGACCCTCCCTCAGTACTCTGGCTGCCAGACAACTAACCTGGGACGTCTATACTTTTACTGTGAGCATGGGCGCTATCACGATCCACGACGGTGGCTATCCAGCAACACATTGCCTCCTTAGGGGGCGTCCAATAATTGGTGGAGGTGGTTCCAGCAAAATCTCACCAGATATGATTTAAAGGGAGGAGGATCGATAAATATCTCTCTTCAACTTTTTATTTCAGATTGCCACCCTTCAAAGAGCAGCACAGCTTTAAAAACAATCTATGTCAATCTCCCCAAGGGGGTTGGGGGATCAAAATTTAAGAAAAACACCTCACTTAATTAATGTACGTCCCCTTGTGCCTCTAATGAGGCTGTCTTACTGCCCTTGTTCGACATTTCGAGCAGCCAACTGTGGGATATACCGCCCCGCGCAGGTGCCAATACTTACGGCACGGAAGCGTCCCAGTTAATAATCTTCTTTCCTTTAAGTTTGAAGGCGCCTTGCGTTAAGCATTCGTTTCTGAGTGTAACGAAACATGGGAAAGGAAAATCTACGATATATTTACAAGACTTGTGGTACTTTTAGTGAATTTTCCGTTAATTTATCAGTCGCATTATTTTTGTTTTTACTGCAGTACTGTACTACAGTTAAAACGGTTACAAAAGTTGACTATATGAAATTTACATACAAGTTTGTTGCAGAATGAACGGAAATCGTGACTTAGGTTTCACACACTAGGAAAATATATAATGGCATTCGTTCGTTGTATTTCGTAATTATGTTTCTCTTGACGACCAACGTTATTTCGCTACGTTGGCCTTTGCAATTTTTGTTTATTTTTTGTTTCGGATTTCGTCAACATCGAGGCAGGAGAGGATTGGAGAAGAGAGGGCAGGGAACGAGAAGAAATTCGGACCTGGCCATTCGAAAGATCCATCCCGACTTTCGGCTGGAATAGCCGGACGTGGATTTGTGCCCGTTACCTCTCATACACCGGCTTGGTGCAATGTTGGCGTCGTTTGAATTAACTTTTCAATTGCATGGATACGTCATAGTATTTATGCTTGATGTACGGGTGGTGCAACGAAAATAATGAACTTTGCCAAATAGCTTCAACCAGACAAAACTGGATTTTCGGTCTTTGTCGGAATCTTTAGGGCCATTACCATTATTTTTTTTACTTCTGGCATTACGTGATTTGTGTATGTGAAGTACGCTAGATGGCTTCCTTGTTTCAGGTCCCCTTCATATGGCAGCATTACCGGGTTAGATTATGCTGTCATGATAGGCGTATTGCGTGGCCATTGAGAATCTGTTAATAATCAACCTAACCATCCCGGCCCATACTTTCATACGATATGCTAATTTATTATATAGCCTTGATTCTAAATAACATCAAATAAAATGACAGATCGGTGGTCAACGCATTTTTCTAAATAACTGAAGATCATTGACAGTGCTTTACGTTGTGAAACCATACTCGTATTCAAAGAAGTATTATCACTTACGCGGATGCGATTTCTTGAAATGTGGTGGAGATATAAACTCATCACATTTAATGTTTCGTCAGTGCCCTTACCAAAAACGTTGCAGCTTTATCCTTTTCTCTGTTTCTTTAGTGTCTGTTTTAATTGTTTCAACCTACTTCATCGTCTTTTAACTATTTTTTTTTTATTTTTTAAATTTTAGTCGAATCTTCCGGTTACGGTGAAAGCTGTTATTGTTCGGTATAAGTATTTACCACTAGTTGTTCATTTCCTGTATTACAGTCATTGTGTGACTACCGGTGCGCAGACTAGCTTTACAAGTAGAATGTGACTTCATCCCCGGTATGTGACCGTGGAGCACCAATCTTCTGAATGTTACGTTTGTACGAGTAGTCCAGATTTGGCCTCGCATTCGGGAGGGCGCCGGCTCGAACCCCCATCCGGACATCCAGATTTGGGTTTTCCATGGTTTCCCCAGATCACTCCAGGCGAATGCTTCCTTCAAAACTCCATGGCCGAATTCCTTCCCGTTCCTTTTCCCCAGTCCCATCCCGCCTCTAATGACCTCGACGTCTACGAGGCGTAAAGGCATAAGTAAAAAAAAAATGTAGTCTAGATATAAGGTAGTAACATGCACTAGCGTTTCTTCTTTTACAATTATTTTATGCTGTATTGTATGATGAATTCTGACTTTTACTCAGTGATGATAATACCGGTACGCCCCAGTTCTACTAACATTCTTACCTACGAATTGCATATAATAGTCATACAAACCGACCTCAAATGTGAGATAAATTTCTGACTATTTCGCATCCTGGTTAAATGCCGAGTATTATTTTTTGCTAAATTGATTTTTCACACTATTGGCGAAGGCGACATGGGGGTACGGATCCCGTACCCTCAATAGAAAATACTGCAGACACCAGTCAGTACAGCATACAGTGTTCACGTAATAATAAGAAAAGCATAATCTTGTATGTCTTGAAGAGCTTACTCTGCTGCTCAGGCCACAATTCGAGTGCTGGTATTGGAGCCATGGATGGGGTATGGGGATATTAAACATCTTTTGGAACATGCCAGAATAGGCAGGCGCCGGGTCTCACCCACTATTTTCCTTAATTTTCATATACACACGCGCAACACGTCGTACTTATAGCTGAAGATATACTAAACAATAATAATTCTGTGTGGTCGTAATGCGCTGGTGACAGGGTTTCTATCAGTTGCGCATTCCTCCTGTCTTAGCCGCCTTTGCCTAACCCACTAGTGCTACAAGGCACAGCAGACATACAGTTTATTATTATTATTATTATTTTTTTTTATTTTTTTTTAATCGCCAATGGTTTTTGGTATCTGAGGCCATACAGCCAACTCGACAGTATTTATGTCACTCAGTGCTTTCAGTATCTCCAAGTATGAAATTTTTCCAGTAAACTAGACACACCACAGAACGGACATTACATTCATAGACACAACACTTAAACACCCATGCCCTCGGCCGGACTCAAACCGGCGACCTTCGGCACATAAAGCTAGCGCTTTAGCCCCTACGCTACCGAGGCCGGCGACCTATAGTTTAACGTGGAATCCGAAACACGGAAGCGTTCTGGCGTATTTCACATTACACAGCAAGCTGTGCCAGACGTGAAGGTCGGGTTAACCTTTCGTTGTCGGTGATATGAACTCATAATATTTCACCCATCCAAAAATCGCCCAACGCGCCTAAAGAAGTTTTCACTTCAAAAACAAAAAATCTAACTTAGTCCACAACCCCAACGTCAGTCGAATCTTCCCGAAGGATATATACCCACCGAGCGTGGTGGGTGAGTGGTTAACGCTATGTCTTCGCATTTGAGATGACGGCGGTTCGAATCCCCGTCCGGACATCCAGATTTGGGTTTTCCATGGTTTCTCCAGATCACTCCAGGTGAATGCTTGGATGCTTCATGAAAATGCCATAGCCGAATTCCTTCCCGTTCCTTGTCCCCGTTTCTATCCCGCCTCTAATGACCTCGATGTCGACGAGGCGTAAAGCCATAAGTAAAAAAAACGAAGATGTACCATGCTATTGTGTCGGAGGCAGGGAGGCCAATTCATTTCATCAGGAGCCTGCAGTTTAACGTTGAATCAGAACCACGGAACATTCCGGCGTAGCTCATATAATCAAATACAACTCCTAAAAATTCCTGCTCACCACGCGACCGGAGAGAGAAACAATTGAAAGTAAGCGCCTATACCACTGAGCTACCAGACCACCTTGTTTTGAAGTATAGGCCAACGTGTGCTAAGTACTATCAAATTCGGATAAGAACTGTGGATTTGTATGAACAACGTTGACAGAAATTAAGGTGAGGGGGGAAAAGGAGGAGAGGGTTTAGGTTTTGGTAAATCAAACGTAAACCGTATTTTTCTATTTGTTTTAAAGTATACGAATGCAAAAATTTAATCAAATAACATTGGCAAAAAAAAAAAATCATTTTTATATATTAGATACAAGTATAACCAATACTTTCACTGCTGTCTAAGCACAACACGTCTTACTTATAGCTATGGAAATACTGCCAATACAGCATATTGGTGACAGGAACTCGTAAGATTTCACCCATCCAAAAAGCGTCAAACGCGCATATCATATGCACAACACGTCATAGCATGTCTGTGACGGGAAGTCATGAACTCATAGATTTACCACCGTCGAAACATCTTATAACGCGCCTATAGAAGGAAGGGAAATGGCCACATTACCACTGTAACCAGGTTTAGTGCGCAGAAAAAAGGGTGCCTAAGAAAGGACTTCTAAAGCATATAAAAACTTGTGAGATCGGTTAAAGTATCAGTTTGTAGCAAAAAAAAATCAGGATTTAATCAAGTAGTTCTGTAGTAAGAAATTCAGTTAACTCAAGTGCCACCGTTTCAATTCTTAGCTGAACAGCGGAAAATTGTTACAGGTGTGAAAATGTCTGTCTCCTCTGTGGACTAGAAGTTCGAACATTAGATTGACTCCGAAACTTGGAAGCTCCACTTTAACTGGCCTGCAGAGATTGAATTAGTACGTATAATCACTTTTGTTTTTAACTTAAGGCTTTACGCCTCGTCGACGCCGAGGTCATTATAGGCGGGATGGGACTAGGAACTAGGAACGGGAAGGAATACGGTCATGGCCTTTTGAAGGAAGCATCCCGGCATTTGCGTTAAGTGCTTTGGGGAAACCATGGAAAACCCAAATCTGGATGCCCGGACGGGGATTCGAACCGGCGTCCTTCCGAATGCGAGGCGAGAGCGTTAACCGCTCACCCACCACGCTCTGTCGTATAATCACGATCTGTATCTTGTAAATCCTCCTAAGAGCTCCAATCGAATCAAATGTGTTTTGGACGGCATCTGCTTGCAGAATACATCTTAGCATCTAGTATGATGGTGCGGAGCGTTATGTGCTACAATTCGGAATTTTGTCTGTTACTTGTTGAGAGCAGTTTTAACGACGACGATTTCGTCGGAGAATTGCGGTAACGGATATCATTCTCTTTCTTCAGATATCTGCATCAGGAAAATAACGGTACGTTGCGAGGACTGTTAAGTTTTGTTTGCAAATACCACTTTTTTCTTCACCTGTACGTCGTCCACCAGTAATACAAATTAACTGTGAACTCACATTTAAGCAACCTGGAAATCAGTTCCTCATGACAACATCCCAAGCGCCTTATTTTCCGTGCAACAATCTTATCAGTAAATTTCGTTCTCATCTCATGGTGTTTTCATGTTGATACAATTTTCACAAACACTAGTTTAATTAACCACCTTCATTAAAAGTATTTTCTACAGACGTTTATTTTCATGATTCTGTTAAAAACATCATAAGAATTTGCTGCGCATTCTGCGCATCTGTTGTGGCTGGATTCTATTGAGCTGTGATACTTTTGTATAAATTTTGGAAGTAAATTGTGCGCTTATAAATATAAATAACAGTTATAAATTTCCTGCTGATAAAATTACGTACTGAAAGTAGTGGCTTCTAGGCAGTTTGTCGTAAATTCTGATGGACACGGTAAAACTGATAATTTTTCACGAAACTTCACAGTTTTTGTGTTTTCGAATCTATTAGATCATAGCATTTATATTTGTTTGCAGTTTTAATTTCTGTCACCATTCTTTTTTGATTCATTTCAATTAAATACACCATTAATTTAGAAGCTTTTATTCAGTTTAGTGATGCTATTTCTAATAATAGTTTTTATTTCAGTCGAGATTTTAATAACTGCAGAACAAATGAGAATTGCTGTATTGTTAGCAGTATCTCAGTGGAATTGAGTTGAGGTGGGGTTCGTTATAAATTATCACCACGAAATTCTTTTATAACTGCACAAGCGAATGTTGTTTGATTCCGTTAGCAATGGAATTTGAATACGGATTTCATTGATAGCTCTTACGGTGGGTGTCTCTGGCAACGTGAGTTAGCAGCACGTTTGAACAAGAGAAAAAGCACCCCCAGAGCCGTGCTGCGCTCAGCAGCTATTCAATTGGACGGCTTTATTCAGTCTGAGAGAGCTCGTCGTTGTATTCAGAACCGAAACGAGGCTGCCAACTTCGCCTTTGTGAGTGGACTTCCTACGTACATAACAGGTAAGAGTTATTCTCATCTGCACTCGCTGTACAATCTTCACGTCCTGCTCGCTAAAATTAAGAACAAGCTCCTCATCCCCGTATAAAAGCCGTTATTTCAGGTGTAACGGAAGATGTAATTTAACTCTAGAAGCGAATGTATCGAAAACCTGTGGAAACATTTTTTGAAGTGAAAACTTCTATAAGCGTGTAGGTGATGTTTGAAGTTCCCGTCACCGACATACAATGAAGTGCTGACGTATGATATGCGTGTTGGGTGCTTTTTAGATTGGTAACATCATTTTAGTTCGCGTCACAAACATGCTAATGTTAACAGTATATCTGTGAGATCTAAGTTTTTCACGGTGTTGTAAATAAATAAATTCTCGGTATTCCAGCAGCGTGAAATTGTCACACTTGTAGGACGTTTCGAAGGCGTCTACCTCTACCCTCATTTTCAACCATAGATGTCACTGAATAACGGTTTGTTTACGCGCTGCCGCGGAAATGGCGGAAGGCAAAAGCCAATCCAGCTCGATGACGTCATCCACTCTACTGAGCACCGAGGCGAAGCTGTTTCAGCATTTTGATAGCCGGGATTCAGGCCGCACTGAGTCGATAACCAGTGTTCCTGTTAATTAAAGAATCAGTTGTTCTGATTTCTAAAGCTTCTGTTATAAGGCTGTCCCAAAAATCTCTGACCGGGACTAAAATTGTATTTTTTTTTATTATTTAAATGTATGTCCTTCTTGGATAGTGTGTTTGGCCGCAGCTGATTTCTCTTCTTGACCTAGACGAATATTTCTTGCATGTTTGACACATCACTGCACAATAAACCGCTGCGTTTTTCCGATATAACCATGGCTACATTCCCGAGGTATATTATACACACCAGGGGTTCGAATACCCAGGTTAGGGAGTGTGCACAAACCACGTAGCTCCATTTTGGCCTCCTGTGAACCCCCCCTTCCCCCCCCCCCGAGGTAGCCCTACGTGGCTTTTGCCTCTACCCCCCCCCTCCCCCCACGTAGCACGTAGCTTATTTCTCTTTTTGATTCCAGAAGACATTTTGTACTGTTTTCTCTTGTCAGACTATTGTAAATTACATACAGAGATAATTAACTGAGGGAAATAAGTATTCATATGCTGTTGTGAGTTCTGTTCCTCATTTTAACTGTTATGAAAGGAAAGCTACGTGGTCTGGCTCGGAACCCCCCCTCCCCCCACGTAGCCCAGCGTAGCCTTCTAGCCAACCCCTCCCCCCCCCTGGACCGAGCCACGTAGTTTGTGCACGCTCCCTTACGTTTAATGCTGCCTACCAAGTTTTTAATTTTTGCGGGTAGTCTGAAAATTGTCTTGACTCCGTGTCGCGTCAACAGAACTTGGGGCACCCACAAACGGCAGAAAGGCAAGGCGCATGGCATCAATACGATCTTTCTAACGATATTTTTTCTTTTTAAACGCGCGATTAATCTGCTCCTGATTATAATCATTATGGAGTAATTTCGGGAAACCATGGAATTCCGTTTGTAAGGGTTGGGATTTGAACCCGCGTACTTCCGTATACCAGTCTCGAATAATGCTGCTCACCAACGAGATTCGGTAATGAAGAAATTTAACAGTACCTGAAAATTATTTCTGAAGAGATAACAATTTTTTGCTAAAATGGCAAAAAATGAGATGTAATGCGAATGACGGCCATTACCATAGAATAGAATCAGTAACCTGAAAGAGGAGCTGGGTTGGAAGTTGTTGGAAGACAGGAGGTGGATGGTGAGGGTGCAGAGTGGCTAAGAAGTCTTGGGAGACCTCTTAGAAGTACGTAGAACGGAAAAGACGACCGTCAACCTATGATTGCTGATAGAAAGTTGAAATATATCAAACCGAGCGTGGTGGGTGAGTGGTTAACATTCTGGCTTCGCATTCGGGAGGACAGCGGTTCGAATCCCCGCCCGAGCATCCAGATTTGGGATTTTCGTGGTTTCCCCAAATCACTCCAGGCGAATGCCGGAATGCTTCCTTCAAAAGACCATGGCCAAATTCCTTCCCGTTCCTTGTCCCCAGTCCCATCCCGCCTCTAATGACCTCTACGCCGACGAGGCGTAATGCCATAAGTAAAAAAAAAAAATCTGTCGGAGAAACCAGTATTTATTTCCTTATACATTACAATAAGGGGTTCGTTCCTTATTTGTCGGTAAGGGAGTCAGACTAATAAATTACAAACGAATGTACTGAACAGTTTACTTAAAAAAGCGAAAGAATTTTAAGTGAAAATCGCTCTAATTCAAAAGTAGGCGAGTAAGGAAATTTCGACCAGGGTATATACTCCATCGCAATTCATAATTAACAGTAATAATAGTGTGCGAACGAAGACTTTCCCGGCGTGTCGATGCAATGAACTCTTCACAGGTTTGCTGCCGGATAGCGTTTGTGAACGACAAGCTTTCGGCGACCAACTCCGTCGCCATCTTCGGGTCTGATGTTAGCGCTGCGGCGACCAGAGCTGAAGTGAACTGCAGCTCTGGTCGCCGCAGCGCTAACATCAGACCCGAAGATGGCGACGGAGTTGGTCGCCGAAAGCTTGTCGTTCACAAACGCTATCCGGCAGCAAACCTGTGAAGAGTTCATTGCAGTAATAATAGTGACTGAGAAAATCGGCCAAGCGGTGTATTGTTTCATCGTTGTGAACAAATATCTTCAGTTCGTGAAATTGATGATTCAGATGTCAGTACAAAACGACACCACAGTATCTTTTAATTGGCTTTGTTGCGCTGGAAATGCAAAGCGCGAAACTTATTATATTACTGTGGAATTTATTTGATTCATTTTTTTTACAATTTTTATTTGATTCCACACTACTGTTATACCCCATCATTGCTGTTCCATTTTGTAGCAGGATCAGGAAGAATTGTTTATTTCAAAAACCCTGCAAGTCTCCTTATTTCTTTGATTTTGTTCACCTTATCGTATATAGGAGGGTAAAAGTAATATTCCGCTACATTGCACCATAAATGTGGCTGATGCCATTCGTTCCAATCCATTTATTTGAAACGTAGTTCGCCTGTCTTTCTGATTCACGCTCGCAACAGATTTTAGGAACCTCTCATAAAAGTGTATGTGTATGTAACATCAAGTGATAATGATGCATGCCATCTTTGAAAACTTCCAACTTCTTCCTTTAACCCTTTCCGAACGTACATTACTACTGTGTTAATGAAATATCAATAAGCAACTTTACTTTTTGTAGCAATTTATTACGGTGTTTAAAGTACGCACTATAAAACAAAAACAACTTTAATTTCATTGATCCAATGTCGCGTGATAATCCCGATTCATATTGTACTGGGACGTATCAGAAATGTTCACTACCTGGAATTCAGCTGGAGATGCCTATTATTCAAGATCTTAATGGCAAATTTACAAAATGTCTCGGGGAATTATTTATTTATCTGTACATTCTGATGGTTCATCAGTAGAGTCAACAACGAACCATTATTTCTTAATATTATATTAACATTTTATACTTAACAAAAATTAATAGATAAACAAAAATCTTATAAACTACGAAATGGTACAAATAATTTACTATTCTTACTACACACTGTAAGTTATCACAACCTCTTAGTAAAAACTATTACCCAATAATACTAAAGAACTAAACAACTTGGGTTTTCAAAAGTTAAGTCCGTTGAAGAATCAACTTCGGCAAATCCAGAAGCCACACTTCCGGCATCAGCGTTCCACATAGTTGTTTGTAATGGGTATCTTGACTCATTCCTTATATGGTTCACTGTATCCTGACAGGTTGCTGGCTATGCTGAAGCCGATACCGCTCCCTGGCTGCATCTGCCAGCTTGTCCAATTCTTCCCAGAAGAGGTTTTTTATTATTTATTTATTAATCATGGCATTCGGTCTATCGACCATACGGCCAGCTTTAATAATTACATTAGTGTTTACATTTGCTGTTTGAACTTTTAAATGAATGTAATCGAACCTTATTTCACATGGCTTATAAAGTTAATCAGTAATACAATATTAGTACAATGAGATGACAATTACAACTCCATAACTTTTCTTACCCAATATAATTTGTAAATCCTATAGAATAACATTCTGGTTGAAGTACGAGTTGTACTTGGTGTGCACAATAACATTTAATATAATAACACTTGGCTTTTATGATAATTTCTTAACAGCTAATGCACAGTATCCATGGTTACATTTAGTACAATTAAAGGAAATTGAAAATAATAATAATAAATAAATATATATATATATATACATACACACATACATACGTACATATATACACACATATACCCATACATGTACATACACACATACATATACATACACACATACATATACATACACACATACATATAGATACACATACACACATACACTTCAATAAAAATCTATTATTTTTATAAATGCTTTGCTTTAAAGGGAGATATCTGCCTATCTTAAATAACGAGCTATCGCTCCGTTCACATCGAGTCTTCCCTCTATCAACAGGATATGTACCGAAGTGGGATTTTAGCTTGACCAGGCTGTTGTATAATTTGTTTTGTAGGGTCCGATAGAGGGTGCAAGCTAGTATGATATGATTGAGATCTGCTGTTTCTTCTTGATCTGCCTGGCAAAAAGGTGACTGTATGACGCCGATTTTATGAAGGTGTTTTGGGTAGCAACCATGTCCAAGTCGCATGCGTATTATGGATGTTTTGAATCTTTTGCCCAATGTAGAGTCTTCAAACCATCCCAGAGGAGGTTGTCTTTCAGTATTTCCGATGTTGTTTTTCCCATGAGTTTGTCTGTACTATTTGATTCTATCATCAACTAATGCGCATTCAAACAGTTTGTGATCAGGTGCATAGATCATTATCTGCCCTATTGATCCTGTAAAGATATGTTTCATACAGTCCACGACCGGTGAGGAAATGTATCAACTCCGGGGATGGATTGAAGTGCTTCATACGTATCCTGATTTCGGGAAGTAAATTATTTATACCATTTCGTAGTATATAGGATTTGTGTTTATCTTTTAAAATTTTGTTAGGTATAAAATGTTGTTATAGTATTAAGAATTAACGGTTCGTTGTAGACTCTAGTGAACGAATCATCGGAATGTACAGATAAATAAATGTCTGGGGGAAACTTATATTTTTCTGTAGATATTGATGGTCACAAAATGTTCGGGTTCCACGTTTCATAGTCTGTTGCTTGCATGTGTTATGTAATTTTGCATAATTATAGATATTCTGAATGAGATGTTGCTGACATTCATACCTAAAAATGATCAGTTTTTGGGAAAAACCTCTTTCTTAAGTACAGTAAGGGATCCTTTTCCTCTTAAGGTGTTACTAAAAACATTCTCTTTGTCTCATTCTTCATTTTTCATTAATTGATAAAACAGAACAAATTATACCTGACGCGTAAAAAAACTAAGAATAGCTGGGTTTTTTTCTGCAATTCTGTCACCATTCTTTCCACATTACCAAAGAATTACTCTTTGATCTGCTTAAAGATTTCTATAACTCATTAGATTATGAAAACACGTTGAAAAAAGATTTTCTTTAAACCTCGTAAAGTTTATTTTCATTGCCAATTCACTTTTTGAACTTGAAATAACACTATAATTAAAGCTACTCTGTAATTAACTTCTTTTTTTTTTTTTTAAATGGCATTTTGCAACGAAGGCCATACAGCCAGCTCAATGTAATTTTTGCAGCTTTCAGTGTATAAGTCGTCATCAAGTATATATATTGTATTTTTCCAATGTATGGACGCCACAGGACGGACAGGACATACACACAGACACACAACACTTAAACATCCATGCCCGCGGCCGGATTCGAACCGGCGGCACGCGGAGCTAGCACTCTAGCCCCTACGCTACCGAGGCTGGCTGTAATTAACTTGACAGAACTATTTTATCAACGAGCAGTGTGGTCAAACGCGGACGATCCTAACCAAAACAGCTTCAATCCCTGGTTACATCTGTAAGTGAGTATGAGTCTAACTAATAAGGGAGCGTCCATAAACTACGTTGCTTGGTCTAAGGGGGGGAGGGGGGGATTCCGAGCCAGACCACGTAGCTATCCATTCGAGTATTTTTCACAGTTAAAATGAGGTACAGAACACAAAACAGCATGTGAAGATTTATTTCCTTCATTTAATCGTCTCCATATATAATTTATAATAGGCTGACAAGAGAAAACGGTACAAAATGTCTTATTATTATTATTACTCCGCGATTCACTAAAAGTGTGTGGCGGAGGGTGCATTGCACCTATCGAAAAGGGTGATGGTTTGGAAGGGTTATAAGGGATATGGCAGGAGGCACCCATGGGCTATTGTGAGGCACCATCCCAGCATTCGCGTGGATTGATCTGGGAAAACCATGGAAAACCCAGATCAGGATGGCCGGAGTGCTTTATCGAAAGCTATTCCTGTCGGATTTTAAGTTTACTCGCCCGGTAAATCCTTTCTATTCCATTCCCTAATCGCTCGTGGGAAAAATGAATCAGTTCTGACCCTGATTTCTCTTATCTTATTTTCGCCGCCATTCCGAGATATGAATGTTGCTGTTAGCAATATTTGCTGGCTGTGTTACTTGGGTGGAGAGGGTAGACCCTTTTTTTTTTACTTATGGTTTCACGCCTCGTCGACGTCGAGATCATTAGAGGCGGGATGGGATTCGGACAAGGAACGGGAAGGAATTCGGTCATGAGCTTTTGAAGGAAGCATCCCGGACTCAAGAATGCGAGGCCAGAGCGTTAACCCCTCACCCACCACGCTCGGTTGGGGGGGGGGTTGAAGGGGGGTTCGCAGGAGGCCAAAATGGAGCTACTTGGTTTATGGACGCTCCCTAAGTACTGAATGTCTAATGTTTTTGGAATTGTAATGCGCCATCGCGTGCCGGTTAGTTCAGATACGCCAGCCGTGTGCTTTCTAACACTGTGACTTCACGTCACACGCATCTGAAACACTGTTAGGATATAGGATATCTAAATTATATAAGGCCGGCCTCGGTAGCGCAGGGGCTAGAGTGCTAGCTCCGCGTGCCGAAGGTCGCCGGTTCGAATCCGGCCGCGGGCATGGATGTTAAGTGTTGTGTGTCTGTGTGAATGTCCTGTCCGTCCTGTGGTGTCCATACTTACAAGATACTGAATATAAACACTACATGATGACTTATTCACATTGAGCTGGCTGTATGGCCTCAGCAGCCGAAAGCCATTTAATCAAAAAAAAAAAAAAAAAAAAAAAAAAAAATTATATAAGGAGATAATTAAATGACGGGAATAAATATCCACATGCTCTTGTGCGTTCTGTACCGGTGACGAATAATACGAATTTAAAGCTATGTGGCTTAACTCGGAACTCCATCCACCCCCACGTAACCCCGCCCCCTCCCCCCCCCCCAGACCAAGTCACATAGCTCATGGAGGCTCCCTAAGTAGAAGTATTTATGACGGTCCATCCAAAGAATGTCAGTTACCCCACACACCTAAAGAACTGAGTAAAAATTAGCAAAATCCAAATATAGGTGTGTAGGAAAAATGCGACCTGGGATGTGCTCCATAGCAATTATATTTATTATTATTTACTTGGTGTTTTACGCAACAACTAAGCCTTAACTGCCGTCATTGACTTTCATTCATTTACAAAACTAAGATCATACTATACTTATTCTCAGCTTAGTCTCATGATCAAGCCCTTTCCTCTTATGCTAACATTTCGTTGCACATCTCTCCTCCGTTTTCCTTATTCTTATTTGGAACCATAGGTTTCACTGAGTATTTTGTTCTGAAAAACATTCATACTCACTGCATCGTTTTTCCGAAGTCTTCATGTGTCTGATGCGAAAGTAGCACTGGATATATTTCGATTGTTGATAAAAGAGTGATTTTCAGGATGTTTAGTTCTACTTCATTTTATCCCAGTGTGTTGAAACTGTGCAAGGAATAAATAGAGGCGAAGCAAAGTAAAGTTCCTGGTTCAGGGTAAGGTGATGGAGCTTACAGTGTCGTTAGCTGTACCTACAGTTATGCGTGGAATCCAACCCAGGAGAATTCTGTCCTACCCGACGCGGAAATGAATATCAGATCAAGTACCAATAAAATTTCTGACCTGGCCGGGATTCGAACTGGGGACCCTGTATGACTTGGGAAGGAAATGGACCTAGTCCAATTTGTGGCTTACTCTTTGATTTTCAAAGGCCCCTAAGGGGGCGTCTATTAATGACGTGAGGTGTTTTTCCGGAATTCCGGACTCCCCCCACCCCCCGTACTAATGAACCTCGTAACTTTTTGAGACTTTTTTTTTTTGGACGAAATACCCCCTAAAGTTAAGTTTCGCGTCATTTGTAGACTTTTTTTTTTTTTTTTTAGCTCTACGGTCCTACAAGAATTTCAAAACCTCACATGAGATTTCCGTTGACCCCCCCTCCCCCTTGGTGAGGTTTCGCGAGATTTCGCCGGACCCATCCCCTATTTCACCTCACGTAATTAATGGACGCCCCCTAAGCAGTCCTCAACCTCCGGCAAAAATTCGTAGATGATGCAAAGTACACTAAAGGAGTTCCGTGCTTTGGTTTCCATATAAAAAATAGATTGACTTTACCCCGTAGGTTTAATGGGTTAGGTATGGGGCCACAGTAGAAGCGGTCTACACGGCCATTGAAACTTTGTCAATTACGTAGTCTTCGATATCTCCGGCCAGTGATGGAATATAAATTTATTTATCTTTTACCTGAAGGCAACGCCTGGGTCAAAGTTTTCTTACCGCACAATCGATTTCTCCAGAGTTTTGCAGAGTGGGGCCTCTCGTTTATTGCTCTGGGAATTTTTATTTACTTTGGTCGCTTGTTGGTTTTAATGAGATAGCGTGTAGGGAGGAAAAAGCGAGGCAGTAAGATTGCTTCCGCTGTTTTACTGTCCCGCTCGAAACAGCTCATAGCTGGCGACATGCAACGTATATGTTACGTTCTCCACGTTTAAGAGGAAGTGACTGCAGAAAAAGAACAAGAACTCGAATAGCATACACAAAAGTAATTATCAAGTTAAGTGTCTTTCGCGACTGAACATTATATTTTGCTGTTGGAAACGTTAAAATAGACGATGCTCATAGATAAACAGGTGATCGGATGTCATGGAAAAAAAAAAAAACCATTCTGTGTAATTTGACTTGACAAAGATAAAATTCTTGACGGGCAGCACATATATATATATATATATATTTAAGATTGCCTACGTCTTCCATCGCTTGAAGCTGTTAAGCAAGAAAAATACTTCGGCGAATATTGTGGAAATGATGGGTGCAGTATTATTTTTTTAAATACTGTTTATTGGTAACTAAGTGATTCTGCGTGCTTCATTTTGTATATACAGTTTACCAGTGGTTCAGTTCCAGCACTGTGTAGACATCACAGAATGGACACAGTGTTGATATTTAACACCTCCAAGCTCGAAACGTGCAAATTTGCCTGTTAATGCGCAACCACATTGGACTGGGGAAGTAAAATTGGAATAGCTTCAAATGGGGTACTTGACACTAACTATGAAACCATAATATACAATGATAAAGTAAGTTGTAAGGATACCGAAAACTAACTTAATTTGTTGGATACTATTTTTAATAAAATAAAAATGCAAAAAGACAGCTGTTAGTCACGTGATAGAAAACACCAATCGGTCGCATGACGTCAATTACAGCTCACGCCAATTTTTCTCCCGTGTATTTAAGTTTTTTACGATCTTTCCGTCACTTATTTAAGATTTTTAAGGTTTCAGTGCTGGTTGCAAAACAATTTCTCTACTTATACTCGAAATGGAAGTTGGTTTTATCAACGCAAATAGCTCTAATTTGCCCCAAATTGACGTGATGATGCTGGGAACGTTTTTTTTTTTTTTCCCTCCATCAAACAGTGATTTCTGCTCAGCAGAATTCCAGAATGTCTAAATGTTCAAATAAGTATATCTGTTACGTTATACATAATATCATATTACGATAAAACGTTAGAATATAAGGTATTTTAGAAGCGTATGTGTTAGTGGAGCATTTTACTTAATACAAATCTGTAATTTGTGATTTTAATCAACGGGTCTACACTTGAGTAATTTCGAATATTTCATTGTAGTATCTTTTAAAATGTGTTTAATATGACTTTTGCTTCGCAGAAGCATGTGTAGTTGTTAATGTAATTACTACTTAAAAAATCCTTGAGTGATTTCTTTAACTATTTTTTGCCGCCCTGGGTTGGTTAAAGTTAAAAGTGTTTACATCCGACGCTATTTTTCCGGCAGTAATGTTGTGAATATAAAGCTTTTTCTTTCTGTATTAGAAGTTATACAAGTTGTTGCTTAGCTAGAAATTTATTTTGATGATATTTTCTAATAAAGTTGCAAACTATCGTTCTATTCAGATCGAAATATTTTTCTGTATTCGTTGAAGTGGGTATTCTTCGATAACCGTAGCGCCGCAATCTGGTGATAGATTCTTAAGTAAATCGACGAGACAAATCGAAAATAAAGAATAAAAGTATTTGACATCTGGCTTAGTTCTCGAGATATACTGTCTCAAAAGTGAGGTGGTTAGTTCGAAATGCGGCCTCGACAAGAAGAAAATTTCGCCAAATCCAATTCGATGCTTGATTCTTCTGTAGATCTACGAGACGAATCGAAAGTAAAGAATAATTATTTTTGATATCTTGCTTATTTCACGAGATATCATATCTCCAAATTAAGGTAGTTAGGTTGAGTACAACCCGGACAAGAAAAAAAATTCGTTAAAGCCACAAGGAACTACACGCTGGACATCAACAATAGGTGTTTTCTTATCTTTCTAGTGGTTGTGATTAGGTTGAAACACGGCCTGGACCAGAAGAAAAACGTCTCCAAAGGACAACGAACTATACCTATAACTGATTTTTGATATTCGACAGGTATCTCGAGAACTAAGCGAGATATCAAAAAATTTATTCTTTACTTTCGGTTTATTTATGGAGTTACTTAAGAATTCATCATCAAATTGCGGCGCCACGGTTATGACAGTGCGGCCTATGATACTTGATCTAATTTTTCATATGGTTTAACAACTGCACTAATAAAAAATTTCCACACATTTACAACGAATGGCGTTTAAACGTCTGAAGTTGTAATTTATTTATCGATAAGATTTTAAATTTTTCACATAGCAAACATTGAGGTTCAGAGCTTATTAAAAATAATAAAATATTAAGTAAAAACTTATGACAAAGTAGACTTCACAAAAATAGATTGAAGACTTTGTAGGCAAATGCGCCAAGTCGCGTTGTGCAAGCCACTTTTTCGGCCTATTTTCCTTGTGTGGAAATAAAAATAAACAATTTGTTTGGTGTCTTAAATGTTGTGTTTACGCACTGAGGCACTGAACGCCCCTTTTAATCCGTAGAACTCATTTTATCCACGAAATAAACAAACCTCCCGGCACGAGCAGAGATGTGACGTCACAAGAGACGCCATGACAGCTGCGAGCGTTTTGGCGCTAATATTCAAATCAGTGCATAAAAATGCAATATTTTGCATTTTCCCGTTTGTTTTTTCAAGAAATGACATTATTTTGAGTTATAGTAGACACCCAGCTACAATATTGACTACTTTCCCAAAATTAGTCTTGTACCCCATTGCTGACTGACGCACCTTCATAATTTTGGTTTTTAGTTGGTTCCACGCAATTATCGAGACAAATGCTGAGACGGTCTTCAATTTCCGCCTTCTTGACTACATGTTTCATAAACAATATATGAATTTATACAGAATCTAGGTTACACTTTTCCTAAACACTTGGTGGCGACACTAGGATTAATATATAATGGTGGTAGGTGAGACGGCAATCGTATTGCAGAAAAATCAATGCTTCAGATATTTAATATTTTCACGTGTGTTAAGTGTAATGTGCCAGTTCGACTCAGCCATAGCAATCTTCCATTACCTCACAGCTAGTAAAATAGTTCGTTTCTAACTAAATGTATTACTTTGTTAATTGCTAGGTAGTACCTATCCCATCAAGGGATGCAATGCATTTTTAATGAAGAGCTATTTTTAATAAGCTAGTAACTGTAAAATAAAACGTTTGATTGTTTAGCTCTCAACTTAGAAACTATTTTAATGTTTTTTCATTATTATTTGTTGTTTAAATGCGGAGTATGTGTTGGATTGGAGACAAATTTCGAGTTGCAAGGTAACAGTATTTTTGAAAGAAACCTGGCAACAGAGATGTTCTAAAATTAATAAATTTGTCGGCTACTCACGTCTTTGTATTCCAATGTTAAAAAAATTGAAAAAAAATTGAAAAAATATCATTCTTGCAATTCTACTTTACGAATTGTAAACAACGATATGCTGGGATAAATTTTTTGTTTGAAAAAGCTTCGTAATTTTACAACATTTTAAACACGATGTTCACACACATAACATGTGCAAATTTGATTTCTGAAAATTCTTTTATGAGCTAGAGGTCTGTGACATCGTAGCGACAGCAATATGCCTTCGTTTTAATTCGGGTATAGAACTATAAAAATCTGGTAGTAACTATTGGGATTGTTTCCTTAAGACGTAATATTATCATTACCTTTCTTTAAAGTAAGAATAAAAGTTGAACGTGTTCTCTGCGTGGTTGAAAATGCCGCCTTTGGGGGCATCCATAAATTGCGTGAGGTGTTTTTCCGGAGTTCCGGACCTCCCCCCCCCCTTTCGGGTGAGACTTCGTGAGATCCGATCCCCCCCCCCCCTCTGGTGAGATCTGGTCCTAGAATTTCGCCCCTTTCCCCCCAGTAACTTATTTCACAGCAGGCTAAGTACTCTTGGGTGATAAGGGAGCGTCCATAAACCACGTAGCTCCATTTTGGCCTCCTGTGAATCCCTCCTGCCCCTACGTAGCCCGACGTGGCTTTTGTCTCCACCCCCCCTCCCCCACTTCCCCACGTAGCTTTTTTCCTCTATTGATTCCAGAAGACATTTTCTACTGTTTTCTCTTGTCAGACTATCGTAAATTACATACGGAGATAATTAAATGGCGGAAATAAATATTCACATGCTGTTGTGCGTTCTGTATCTCTTTTTAACTGTGATAAATAATATGAACGAAAAACTACGTGGCTTGGCTCGGAATCCCCCCCCCCCACTCACTTAGACCAGCGTAGCTTTCCTGCCACCCCTCCCCCCCAGACCGAGCCACGTAGTTAATGGACACTCCCTAAGCTTCATGGAAAAGTCCTCCGCTTCATCTTAACTTGAAAGTTTGCTGCCCAGTGTGTAGTCTATTTGACTGAACAACGCAATTCATGCCAGTAGCAAATCATAATAGCTGTTTTAGATTGGTAAAAATTTTGCTACGTTTTAACTTTTTACACATTTTATTCACAGTAGCGAGATATTTTTTTTTGAGAGTATCATTTATACATACAATAAAACATTAACCGGGGAAATAACTGCGCATTTGAGATTTTTTTTAAATAAAAATGTGAGTAGCGAATACTGTTAATAAGCTACGGATAATGTTTTTTAGCGTCTGGCTGCAAGATGGAATGAACTGGATCAACACAAAAATTATTGGTAAGATTTGGACGGGGTTTTGGTTAACGTATAGTACCTGGTTCCGCGGGTATATTTCATTTTTGTATTACCTCCAAAAGCTGATAAAATAAAAGAAAAAATTTTTTTTCGTTGAACTCTATTCACGCAGAAACTACCGCACGGATTTTGATGAGGTTTCGTTTAATGCACAGTCGCATTCGGGAGGACGCGGATTCGAATCCCCGTCCAGGCATCCAGATTTGGGTTTTCCATGGTTTCCACAAATCACTCCAGGCGGACGTCAGGATGCTTCCTTCAAAAAGGCCATGGCTGAATTCCTTCCCGTTCCTTGCCCCAATCCCATCCCGCTTCTAATGACCTTGCTATCGACGGGGCGTAAAGCCAAAGGAAAAAAAATAATGCAAAGCCCCTGGTTCCTTTCAATTTGATGTCGTCTCTTAAAGCTGATAAAGTTAAGATAATTTTTTGTTGAACGCGATTTATGAAAAAAAACTATTGGTCGAATTTTGATTTGGTTTTGAGTAATGTACATGCCGTGCTCCCGTGGCTATGTTTCATTTTGATGTTACGTCGAAAAGCTGAAGAATAGTTGAAGACAGCTCTTCTTTGAACGCAATTCACTCAGAAACTGTTTTTCGGATTTTTACGGAGTATTGGTTAAAGTTCTGACCGGGGTCCCATGACTACAGTAAGATATTATTTATTTTAATGTGCCTTTGAAAAGCTAAGGAATTAAAATAAAGAACACAAATTAGTAACCATTTGTAGGTAAGTTACTTGCAATCGAAATGTTTACCCTGATTTTTATCTTGCTACTGGCATCACATCATTCCGAGGAAAGAATTACACTTTAGGATAGGTGCAACGCACTCTCCGCCACCCACTGTTAGTGAATCACAGAGTAATAATAACAGTAGTAATAGCAAAGAATTTATGTTTAGTGAGCCACCGGGATTGTGGATCATGTAGTACTTACCATGTTGGTTGAAAAAGAATAATGTGTTCAATAACAACGAGTAATTGCTGGTATAATATGGATGAAATGAAATAGCTGGGTTGCTATATTACATACGCCTTTTCGTCACTCCTCCCTCCGGTAGCATTTCCCCCTTGCTTCTCAATGAGGACAACCCACCGAGTTAACTCCCTCCCCCCCCCCCCCCCCCCTTCTCCGGTTTACAGTGCTAACCTTTTGTGCCCCGCGTGTTATTTGACGGCGTCGAGCCACCGGCATAATGAACCTCTCCACCTGCAGGTCTTTGTTGTTCGGGATTCTCGCCGTAAACATGGTTGTTTTATGTGAACAGTGGTGCGTATTGGACACCGCTGCTGCCTTTTGGTGAAGATAGAGTTGAGCCGACTGTGACACTTGATGTGCATGTTGGAAGTGAAGTGTATGCCAGCAATCCCGTCGCAGGAATTTATATACATTGCAGTGGCAGCGATCCAGCCTCGCCGCCTAAGCTTCTCAAATAAAACTTGATAATATGGAAGGGTGAAGGAAGATTCTCTTTTTTTGGGTAAGGGTGTCAGGGATTGGAATAAGTTACCAAGAGAAATGATGAATAATTTACAAAAAACGTCGAAAGAATTTAAAGCTAAAATTTGCAGAGGGCAAATGTAGGTTGATGCAGGAAGGGGGAAGATGGGTGTGTAGGGAAATTGCCACCGGAGCGTCCGCTCCATCGCAATATAATTAAATAATAATATTAAGGTCGTTATCGCTAGTAAACCACAGTATTTAAGTTTCTGCGTAATTAATTCGTAAACAATTGAGTTTACGTATTTACCACAAAAAAGTTTTGTAATTGTCATAATGATGTAACAAATCGAATCTATTGATCTGCAAATATTTTGTTTGAATATGTTTACTGGAGTGTACTGTTAAGGGATCACATTAAGGAAGTACTTATGGAAGTTTAAAAAATGTGCAAAGTTGTTTTTAGTTAGAAAAAAATAATAGTGTGTTACTAATTTCGGTAAAAATCGTCTTTCTGCAGCATTCATAATAACACAAATGTCGATATAGTTACTGCACGGTTGTAAATCCGCTACTTTTACCACCCCTTTGAAAAAAATATAGGGAGAGAAGTACGTTAATTTATGTTTAAGTGAGGAAGAAACATTTGGAACAAAAAAAAAAAAAAAAAAAAAAATTAAGTCCTGTATTATATTCTCCATTTCTTTTCTTGCGTTAGTAAAATGTTATAATCTAAAATTGTAAGCTAAACATTAAATTGTTAGCTAAACATTACTAAAGCGTGTGACTGAAGTGTTACATCAAAAATTTTATCCTTGAGATGGCTGTTAAATATTGCTGTTTGCTTCAATATATCTTTCTCGCTACACTTAATATAAGTTGATAAATCGATTTCCGTGTGTGCAGCAGCATTATAGTAGTTGTGATGTATGTCCCTGTTCGTCAGGAAAGAAGCGCAAAGTTTGGTGCAGGGCAGTTGGTAACGCGGCTGGCAATTGTCTTTTGCTTGCCCAATTATTGGTCCACATCCGGTAAGACGCAAGAAACACGAGATTTCTCTCGTCTGACAATAACTGGACCAGCAAGTCCTCGTCCTGCAACGGCCGAAATGATGTGGGAGCGCTCGTCGTAATCTGCCATCTATTGGCAGAGATAGTAAGCAGACTGCAATAACCCCATTCAATTTTTGTTGTATAAAGGGGTGTCTTCGATACAGACTAGGAGCCTTCGCTCTGGGAGATCTTTATTGTTATTAATAGTTTCAATTAGATTTGAAGGTCACACAGCCTGAATCAAGTCTGAAATTGCTTCTTGCGCAAATTGATTTTACATAGTGCAGACATGAAAATACGAACAAAAAAAATTAACTAATGCTATCACCGCACTCGAGCTGGAAATCATTGCAATCCTCGACCAGAACGCTATTTTAATGTTCATATAGAAAAAATCATACATTTCGATGAAACAAGTTTAAAATTAATTATTATTTAGTAAATGCGCCAGTACAACTGTTGTTGGATATTCTTTATTTTTCGGACGCGTTTCGCCTCTCGTCGAGGTATCTTCAGCGTACAATGTTTTCTGTAATATGCGATTAGTTATAATTTGAAAAAATGTTTTTGTTTTTTGTTTTGTTTACATATAACTAAATTATTCTATCTATAGGATGCATAATATGACTTATATTTAACATACTAGTTATGAATTATCTTATAGAACGTTTGTTTACATTGGTGTAATAGGATGGGATTCATATTGCAACTTACATTTACTTAAAATTGTTTCTCATGAGGAAGAGTAGTAAACATAATTTTCTCAACCATGATTTAACCTCGAGGTTTTGAAAATTGTAAGTTAATAGGTTTTTGCATTTCTCTAAAAAATCTAAACTGTTTAGGTGCTAACCCAAAAAATCAGTTCACCATACTTACGCCGTAGACGTAAGCTTTCCTTTGCCATTTTAAATGATTTTTGCGATATGGTATTATAGAAGAAAATCCAAGTCCTAAAAGATTTCGTTAATCTGCTGAGAATCCTTATCAGAGGGTCATATAACACCCGGAAAGGAAAAAATTTTGGTTTATACAAAAAAAAAATCAACGGTCCCAAACAAATTGCAGACAGTAGGATAAAAAGAAATGCAATTTCCGAATCTTGATAAACATACATTTAAAAAAAAAATCCCGCTAAAATTAATATGAAAATAAAAAGTGGAAAAACATATATTTTGCTCTTCGTTGCAAATGAATCATATATGAGTAATATGTTTCTTCTAAAAATCGAAATTTAAGGGTAGTAATCGCCAAATATCTATTAATCACACTTATAGCAGAGGGGTCATTTTGCCTCCTCCGGTTTAAATAACTCTTGGACGTGTGAAGTCTGAAATAATTTAATTTATCCGAGGAAAATTCTTTATAGAGTGAATATTCCCCTGAAGTGAGGGGTATTGAATGAAAATTTAATTGCTTTGTAAGGATGAAAAAATCAATTTCGATTAAATAAATTGGAAAATGTTAATTATGGAATGAAATAAAACTTAGTTGCACCAATCAGATTACTTAATGTTTCGAAGATAAATGATTCAGTCATTTCTAAAATGACCAGATCCATTTGGATTTTTTTTTAAATTTCAAATAAATGCAAATCCAATCTAGAGCGATAAAGTTACGTATACTTTTTACAGATTTTTCTGTTGGTATTCATAATTTTTAGACAGAAATTAGTGGAAAAGGCAATGGGAAACCATTCCAGTGAAATTTACCAAGACAATGCCTAGGAGGAGTACAGTAATTCTATCCATGGCGGCGCCAACGCTTCAGTTACCGGGTATCATCATCAGGCAGAAATTGAGGAATTCGAAAATAACAGGGTTGTACACCACCCTACAATTTTTGTAAACATTTTTTTCTCGTGTGAAACAGTTTGTAATTTGCTCCGTCGAAATCGATTGCTCTATTCCTTATGAAACCCTCAATCTTGGGGGCCATTTGATTGTCAACATAAGATTTTACTATAAAATCTCGCAAAAATGGTAAAACATTTAAACAAAACTTATTTTCTGACATCCTGCGTATTGCTGAGGTTGTTGAGGATGACGTGTCCTGTATAAGGGAGCCGAATGTCGCCATATTAAGAATCCTCCGAACTTCGTGTCTAATGTTAATCCTTTCGTGAAACTTGTAGCTTTCTACCTTCTCTGAAAAGATTTCGGCATCGGCCACAGACGCCGAGAAAAAATCAAGTTCCCGTGAGACTTTCCAAGTATCGAGGTGTTGACAGGCGATATACTATGTCGCCATTTTCTGGTGTAGTCTGCCGTTCCTCGAATCCAAAGAAGAGTCGGCTGATTCGTGACAGATATATATAGCTGGAGGGAAAGCGTAAGTGAGATGTTGAAGGAGTTAGGTTGGGAAGATCTTGATCACCGAAGGCGTTGCTCTCGGCAGAAGCTAATTGAAAAATTCAAGACTGACCTATTTCAGGATAACAGCAAACATATATTACTATCCGCAACATTCATATCTAGAAATTACCGAGAAAATAAGAGAAATCGGGTCCAAAACCATTTCATTTCTATACTAATTTTTTCCCAGAGTAATTAAGTAATGGAATAGGAAGCATTTATCGAGCCAGAAAACTTAGAAACCGATAGCAGTAGGTCTCGATAGACCGCTCCGGCCATCCTGATCTGGGTTTTCCATGGATTTCCCAGATCGCTCCAGGTGAATGCCGGAATGGTTCCTCAAAATAGCCCATGGGTGCCTCCTGCCATATCCCGTATATCCCTTCGTATGCACAAATGGTTACACTTTAGGATAGGTGCAATGCATCTTCCGCCACCCACTTTTAGTGAATCGCAGAATAATAATAGTAGAATACATCAAGAGTTGTGCGACGTAAAGAAGGAGGAAATAAGACTGTCGATGATGCTATTATTTATCGCGAAATAAAAACCTGCACTTTGTTACTAGCCGATGTTGTGAAAATAATAGCTTTCTGGGAATAATGGCGGTTGGAGATAGACGCTAAAAAGTGCCTAGTGATGCATATAAGTAATAAGCTTATACAATTTAGCTCTGAATATACAATTAATGAAACAATAGAATCCTCTAAATGTCTAGGGCTAATAATTAATAATGATTTGTTAGGGAATTAAAACATTGAGAAGGTAATCCGGAGAACAAACCTAGCGTGGTGGTGTAACTGCTATCGTTCTGGCCTCGCATTCGGGAGGACGGCGGTTCAAATCCCCGTCCGGGCATCCAGATTTGGGTTTTCCATGGTTTCCCAAATCACTCCAGGCAAATGCCGGGATGCTTCCTTCAAAAAGCCATGGCCGAATTCCTTCCCATTCCTTGCCCCCCCCCCCCTTCCATCCTTTCCCGTCTCTAAAGACCTCGCTGTTAGAGAGACGTAAAGCAGATAAAAAAGGGAGAACAAACCATATGTTCCGTTTCCTAGCTCGTAATTTATAAGGGTATACGCTGCTAGTAAAATGGATTACATTCACCGAGAGTGGTGGTGTAACGGATAGCGTTCTGGCCTCGCATACGGGAGGACGGCGGTTCGAATCCCCGTCCGAGCATCCAGATTTGGGTTTTCCATGGTTTCCCCAAATCACTCCAGGCGAATGCCGGGATGCTTCCTTCAAAAGGCCATGGCCGAATTCCTTCCCATTCCTTGCCCCCATCCTTTCCCGTCTCTAAAGACCACGTTGTTAAAAAGGGACGTTAAACTGTTACAAAAAAAAAAAAAGGATTACATTCAAAACATGGAATATTCCCTTCCGTGTGTGGGGGGAGGGGGGGGGGGAGGGGAGGTGGCATCAAGAAGAGTTAATAGGGGCATTGGAGAAGGTCCGAAGAAGATCCTCTAGATTCGTGACAGATACATATAGATGGAAGGAAGGTGTTTATTTTTTTTATTTTTATTTTTTTTTTTTTTTACTTACGGCTTTACGCCTCGTCGACGGCTAATGTCATTAGAAGCGGGATGGGATTGAGGACAAGGAATGGGTAGGAATTCGGTCATGGCCTTTTTGAAGGAAGCATCCCGGCACTCGCCTGGAGTGATTTGGAGAATCCATGGAAAACCCAACTCTGGATGCCCGGATGGGGATTCGAACCCGCATCCTCCCGAATGCGAGGCCAAAATGTTAACCGTTCACCCATCACGCTCGGTGGGGAAAGTGTAAGTGTGTTTTTGAAGGGGTTGGGTTGGGAAGAGCTCCAAAACCATAGACGTTGCTCTCGTGAGAAACTAATTGGGAAGTTCATTACAAATTTACTCCAGGATGAGTGTCAACACATTTTATAACTAGCAACATTAATATCCATGAATAACAGAGAAAATAAGAAGTTAGGGTCTTGTTTCAATTACTCATTTTTCCCACAAGTGATAAGGGAATGGAAGGCGAGCGAAAAACCATTGAGTCCGACAGGCGATGGTCGTCAGGAACAGCCTCGGCAATCCTGGTTAGGATCTTCGATGCTTTTCCTACGTCACCCTAAGGCCTAGCTGTACAAATATCTGTACCCTTAGTAGTTATTGGTAACGATGTTACCGCAATTAATTCTTACTTGATCTAATTTACTACACAATATCAACCAAAAACAGCTAAACGAGCTGGTTTAGCCACATCAGCATTTTTGTCAAGACACAGGGATATAAAAGTAGATGAATTGGTGTCATTTGTTTGTTGCTGTTATTGTGTTTCTGGATTAAGAAGTATCTTTGATGCCCTGAATTATCTTTATTTACAAAGTCTTCATAAAGTGAAGGGGCGCATGTTGACCAGGCTTTTTTCAAACATTCTCCGTCGCTAAAAGGTTTACCATGCCGAACAATAACATTTGCAGCCGAAAACCTTGCGTCACTAGTATGAAAATCTTATCATAGACGTCGATTGTTTATTTCTCTCGTTAATTGCACATGTAATGAATTCTTTTTGCTCTAGTTCACTTTCTTGACAAAGAGGTATGTGATTTGTTTCATGGTACTGTTTACAGATGATGTTCTACATATTACTGTTCCATAACAAAAAACACATACCGCTTTATCACCTTTATTAGTCATGCCATATTCCTCAGTCCAACGGGGTTAAAATTCAGTATTACACTTATCTTGCACTATTTTTGCCAAAGTACCCTTGTTGAACTATCGTAAATATAACTCAAACAATACTTAAACAGGCAGCTGTGTAAACGAAATTTACTTAAAAAGCAGAACTATAAGTAATTGGTAAAAGCATTCAATGAAGTCAACTAAGACAAACAAGTGAATATGTTGCTTAGCGCACCTCCCACCCCCGCCTTCGATTACTCCCTCATACCGTTCGGCCAGGAATTCACTTGAAATGTACCTCTTTTGCGCAATCTGCAATGGTTCCAGTACTGGTAATTTCGTTCATGACGAACCCTGTTACTATGATCTTAAATTATGTAGTCGAAAAATAAATTACTTATATAGATTACGTACTTAATTAATGCCATACACAAATTATTTGCTCACGTGCCATCGTCGGCATTGGTTCGCAGCCCCTGCTCTATATGGTTTCATAAGATGGCACATGAGGGCTTCCTGCCATATCCCGTATTTCCGTTCCCATGTGTATGTATATTAGCATAGTTGCAACGCACCTTCCGACGCCCACTTTGTAGCGGAGTAACAGTAATAGTACGAGCCACCATGCCACTACACCTCATACTAGACAATATCAAAGTTCGTAAACTAATACGCATTTTTGCAGTAATATTACCGGAGTGTAAACTTGATCTTGAAGATATTATATGAAGTGGAAACCTCTTGAGGTTTGACGGCGGCTGCCTCAAGCACTTACCCATCGATCCCAGCTGCTTTGCCTGTGAAGCGGAAGTACCCTTCCCTCAGGAAGGATCACGGGTCAGTATCTCTCCAGCGTCTCAAAGGAAAATGGAGTGAGTGGCAGCTGCAATAGAAATTTTGGTCTTGCCATGTTTTGATAAATGATTTTTGTAGAGAGCACACCTTTCCAATCTACGCATTGGTTAAAACTTTCACGAACTCTTAGTTTCAAGGAATCTCTCCCTTTACCTTCCTCTATCTTTGTCTAGTAGCTTAATGCTACAATGCCCCCTTTCGAATCTCAACCACCACCGGAATTCATACAGCCACCTCGCCGTCAGGAAGAGCTTACTATTTGTTGGTAAAAAAACCCAGGAATGATTCATGAATCGGTGATTAAGATCTCGTGCTAAACATAGAGCACGGATGAACGATATTAGCACTTTATCTTCATAGCACATTGACGTAGTATAGCGTTTCTCATCCTTTTTTAACTCTAGGACCAGTAAAATATCAAAAATAATTCTACGGACTACCAACTTCTATGGGCCTAATTTATTACCTCTGTTTATATTATTAACCAAATCTGCCAATAAAGTCTTCACGAGTGTAGTGCCGGATTGTGTTGTGAAAACACGATGTTTCGACGTCTATATTGCAATCATACGCCGGGAAAGTCTCCGTTCTTACCTCAAATCTACCAATAGTTATCGGCACATACGGCGGTCCTTTAAGATAAGGCACTGATAAAACCCTCATTAATTTAACCCTCAAAACAACGCTACTCTCTGAACACGTATTTAGTAAATAGACTATTTTAGTAACGTCCCGGAAATGCCGTATATATATGTATATATATATATATATATATGTGTGTGTGTATATATATATATATATATATATATATATATATATATATATATATATATATATATATATAGAAAGTTTGGATTATGGCGTATACTTGCTTGTTGGCTTATAGAGTAGGAGTACAATATGTGAACAACATTAACTAATTTATTTTTTGTTATAATATCTATAATTCAGCTATACTCTGTTCTCCCTCAATTGGCGGCTCAAGGTCATACTCCGGATCCTCATCTCACCACCCCCGCCCGTTCTTACCTCTCCTAGCCGACCAGTGTGTTCAGGTAGAAGATTGGCAAATTTCCCCTTCTTAGTAGGGGTAAGGGCAGCGAAGTGGGGATAGAGCAGCGATCCGTGAGCCGCCTCTGTTAACTGGACGAGCTGTAGAATATAACTGTTAAAATGCGGACCACCTGCCCCATCTTCGCAGACCAGACCACAAGTTAGGAAACGCTGACTTAGTACATCTGTTTCGGGAGCATGCACACGATCTATAGTGGACTATGTTACTTCTTTAATTAGATTTTGAAAGATGCCCCTGTCTTTTTACCGATGAACCGGCGCGGAAGTACCAACTCCGCAGGCTATTATTTACTGAGGTATTTTTAGCCGGATTGCTTTCGGCAGTTTTACGCTTGTCGAGAGCTGTGGTGAGCTCGAAGAAAGGTAATTTGTTGTGGCGTTGATAAATGAGACGTGATGTCATTATCCGCGCAGAACGTTTTTGTGCCAGCCACTCTTCAAGTGGGTGTGGGCGTGGGTGTGGGTCTGAAGCGTGAGCCGTTGAATTTCCCCCACTTCAATTTTGACAGAGAGCTACTACATCATCTTTTGGATTCAAAAGTTTTATGTGTTTCATCGACAGCAGACATTAAAATTTAATTATAATAATAACTACTTTTGCTACCGTTTCTCAGTTTTGCAAAAAAATAAAGTATTTGTTTCCGCATAAACAGCAAGAAACTTTGAAACTACATGTAAGGAACATTTGAAAGCATTAAGATGTATCAATCAACCTGCATTCTCTGAACACCTCCTAGACCGTAACCATACAACTACTATCATACAAATACATTGAAATATAAAAATTAACAACAAAGAAGCTAATGCTGATCACACTAAAAAAAATTCATACACAAAAAGCTAAAATCTAGGAAAAATGGGTTCTGTATGAATACAGACACCTCAAAAACCAAATATTAGTCAGGACTCTGAAATAAAAGTAAAACACCCACCCAACACTCAAACGTAACGCCAAAAGACAGATCAAAATTAGACCCTAAAACATCACACAAAAGATAATCTCGTAAAACGTTTTTTTTTTTTCTTTTGCTCTGGACATTTGCTAATTCTGTCTAAAAAAAAGCACATGTTTAGAAGACATTTCCAGAGTGTTAATCACGAGTAAAAGTAAATTTAATAAAGCAAAATAAATGTGTGAAATAAGTGTACTTATTATAAATCGTCTTTATGTAATATTACGAGAGTAAATTACAGAGGGGTATAAACTGGAATGGAATATCTTCAAATTATAAGCAAACTGTAAGTAGATACTCGAGTGAATTAAAATAATGTTATTACCAACAAACACCAGTCAATTAATGTGTACATCTGTAACCTGTAGAGTACTGAAAATGTCCTTAGTAAAGATAAATTGCTTAATACAACATTAATTTTGTTGGAAGATGGAGAAATAAAAATAAAAAATAGAGCAACTGAGAAAGAAAAGCCTAAAACATTAGCTTGTTATAACGATGATCATATTTTCTTCAATTTGACAAAATGTGTCATACTGGGGTGTAAGGGTTTGGGGAGACTATACTAGTATTTTCCAACCAAATGTCAACTTCTGCTTCACGTGGTGCACCCTGTTTGCACGGACGAGGCTCTGGCGACTGAAAGATACCCGGTATAAGGAGTCACCCACTGCTTGCCAACGGTCTCAGAAAGGAGGGCGGAAGAGCGGACAGCGGTTCAGGGCCCCCTCTTGCCCTTGGGGTTGGAAACGGCGCCTAAACGCGGATGAACTAGAAATGATCAACGGCATGGGGATGCAGAAGGCAACGGGGAACCACTGCATTAAAGACCCAAAGGGTATCCCAAGGACATGTAATCCTCTCAAATTACATATATCATGATTACTTCTTCCTGGGTAAAATAGTCCCCCAATCGGATCTCCGGGTGGGGACTGGTCAGGGAGGAGTGATCAGAATGGATAGAAAAATTCTTCGAGTCGGAGCGTGGAATGTTAGAAGTCTGAATAGGGCGGGTAGGTCAGAAAACTTAAAAAGGGAGATGAAACAACTTAAAGTTTAGTGTCATATTATCATCATCGGACAATCTTAAAAGAAATATATGTACAAAAATGAGAGGTGAATAAGAAAGTGTTAAACATAAGTTATTAAAATATACGGAAATATAATAAAAAGTAAACTTTTATCATAAAGTCAATTTTTCAAAATTTATTTTAAATTTGTAGAGGTGCGCCTATTGGTTAATGCAACATACAGTATAATCGTTCTAAAAATACTGCAAATTCGAGTCGTATTTATTGTCTTTTAATTTAATTGCAAAAATGTTGAAATTGATCGATAACTCGGTTGCGACACCGTGGCACGATGAACTGCACCTTTTTTCCGCCGTCCACCCTATTGCCAATGTAGGTGATGCTTTCTTTCTCCTTTAATAACACAGTATCGATTTTCTTTATTTGTTCTAAAAAATTTGAATACTTCACAGTAATTTGCCAACATGCATGGTAATTTTTGAACTGAAGTTTATCCTTCAAACATAAATAACTGGGTTGTGTGTGATTGATAACATTCGGACATTAGAATTTATTGCTTGCATCCACTTGCAATGGCAGCAGACAGTTAATTTCAAGTATGACAAATTATAATAATCCGCTTAACATGTTATTTCGTAGTTATAATTCCCTTCCTTTTTTCTGCGCAATTACGTTGTATATTTGAAAGATTAACTAGAGCCTAGCTTACTTCTAGTAATTAATATATTTATTCAGTAGTTCCAACATTTTTAATTATATGAAGATGCTGTATAAAGATTGCAGAACTAATAACTGGAAGTTGTAATTCACTTAATAGCACCGTACCAGATGTAATTACTAAAATTACATGTGACCTATACCTAGTTTATCATATCAGTCTGTTTTCCATTTAGACATTACTAGTTTGTTTCATTTTTACCTTCCCAGCTTCGTTGGAGTAGAAACTCACGAGTACTTTACAGCTTATTTTTGGAATGATATTCCTATATTTAAAGCTGAAGTTTGATGCGATCCTTACTGGAGAGCTTGGGTTCGATTCTCTGTCCATCCATCAATATTTCGGTTTTCCTTTATTTCCCGGAATTCCTCGAGGTGAAAGCTGGTATTTTTCATTTATAGAAAGGCCATGGTCGATTTCCTTCCCGTTGTCTGTCCGTAATCCGGTTCCAATAATCGCGTTGTCGACTGGCTGTACACACCATTGAAACAAAAAATGTCAGTGCCTCTAAGATATCACCAGGTATTGCGAAATTTACCCAAATGTAATTATGTGATCGGAAATATATTATACTGCACCGAACTTATGCAGTCTTAAAATGTGCTTCATGTACAAATACCGAGCGTGGTGGGTAAGCGGTAACGCTCTGGCCGCGCATCCGGGAGGATGAGAGTTCGAATCCCCATGCAGCCATCAAGACTTGAATTTTCCAAGGTTTCCCCAAATCACTCAAGACGAACGCCGGGATGGTTCTTTGAAAAGGCTATGGCCGAATGTCTTCCCGTTCCTTGCCCTCAGTCCATTCTCGCCTCTAATGAGCTTGACATCGCAGATGCGTAAAGCCTTAAAAAAATGTACAAATGTCGACATCTCGTCGGAAGACCTGTCGGTAACTTTTTCACGATCTGGGAATAGTATTAAGCGGCTATTTTTTTACACATATTTTTTAGAGCTTAATGACAGAAACGCTATTACTGTCCTTTCAGAGAAGTTCTCATCTTCGACAGTGGATGGCGATGCTAGCAATGAAATAGGAAACTCGGAATTTCCAGAGAGTTTAGTAGCCATCAGTCTACAGATAAATATAAGTTTCCCCAGAGATTTTCAAAAAAAATTGTTGTTAGGAATGAAACAAATTGGCGTTACCAGCTGTGGTCGAGACTAAGAAATTTTCGTACAGGGTAGTACTGCAGGCTCCAGTGATATCATTTATGGCCTGTGCGTTTATCTAGGGGTATTCTGTAGTCGACTATTTGTTGTGAAACGTGATTTGATGTGTCAGACGCGTCTTCTCTTTTGGGAAGACGGAGTAACATATTAAGTTTCAAACTTAGGAAGTTTCATCGAGGGGTGACGAAAGATACCTAATGTTATTATTATTAAAACAATACTGCTTAGAGAATGTTGTGTACTGTGTAGGTATCAACGTGCTGTACTCGTTGTCGATTGTTGAAGGATATTTGTTATGTACCTCGTGACCCAGTGTGTTTAATATCAAGGGCGCCAGCAAGAAAGTTGCGCAGCTGGCATTGAAACAGACGAGGTGGCAAGCGGCTGGGCTTGGACTATATTGATTTCCCTGGGCCACGTTTCAACGACCGTGTTAACATTAGGCGTTAATTTGCAGGCGCGTCAGCGTCACTTGTCTCCTCGCTGTGCACGGGCAAAAAATAAAGTATAACATTTTCTGCCTTGATTAGATTGTTGAATTTTGCTTGCTACGGTTAAAATCTTTTTAAAATGGGAAAATAGTTTGTGTTCTTCTAAAGCTGCAGTATAAATTTCTTCTGTGCTTCAAACTACGAAATAGAATGTTCTGAGCATGTTGAAGATCTATAATTCTTTAAGTTACTTGGAAAATATCTGTTTAGAAAATGTTTGCTCTAATTGGAAAGATTTGAATCAGTAGCTCCAGGGAAGATTAGTAATATTTGGTTTCTTTGCGTGGCAAGAAATTTTCTTTGCCTTTGAGTTTAATAATGCAAACGAAGCGACAGTGTGAGGGTAAATAAATATACGAACGATACTTTAATTCAGTGAGGTAAGAAGAGGTTTTATTTTTCGTAAATTGGCAACTAGAAGTGCATTTGATAATTAATTGGCAAAATAACTGAAGTGCCAGATGTAATATAGTCTTCTCTGGTGACTAGCCAAGTGAGCAGGGTGTTTTCACATGATAATTCGGTGATCGGAAGTTCTGTCGCCATCTTCTGCTGAAGATGGCGACAGAGCTTCCGCGCGCTAAAATGTAGTGTGAAAACAGCTTGCTCACTCGGCTAGTCACCCGAGAATATATTCATTCTCAACGCCTAAAGAAACTTCGATCTTGTGCCAGATGTATCTTACGATGAAAACTTGCGTAAGTAGTGTAAAAAATAAAGACTGACTGTAATGCGTTTAAATGATGTTACAAATGTAATAAAACAGTGGTAGCAGAAATGGTTTTACTGTCATTTAAGAAACCCTTCCTGCTCAAGAATGTTGCCTACTGTTACGGAATCAATTTTTATGGAACTTCCATAACAGAATTTGCTAAAATAACTGTGCAAGACATGATGGGGCACACGTGAAATCTGTGTTCGTTTTTCGGTGGCTATATTTCGTCTTTGGGTTCTGGAGGCTTTGGCTACTTGCTGTTTCGTATGACTGCACTGTGTTGTATGAAATGACATAGTTCATACCTGGTGCAAGAAATTAAGGCATGGTGTTGCGAAATCGCTATATTACGCTCCCATTATTGGAGGACGGATCGCTGTTGACAGGGCCTTATGACCTCACACCATACACATTCAACCTGGGTCTTTGCTACAAAATTTGGAGATTATTACCTGTGAATTTATCTCTTCTACATCGCAGGCAACGTAGATGATTATGAAATTTTTCCAACCCCCGGACTGCAATAAATACCTTCCACTTTAGTGTCATAGATAGGCCTACTGTTCTGAATGATTGTTGACTACTTGGTGGATTTAAAGGTAAACAAATTAGGAACGCACGGAAATCATCAAATTTTCCTGTTTTAGTTGTAACGATTTCGTCATTGATGGCAAACACAAACGTGGGACAAGGCCTTTTATTTATAGCGATGTCAGACGACTAATGTGAAAGATAAACGTAGGAAGTACATTACAGCTCTTTTGGAAGGAGACGAAAGTTTGATTGACTCGCACCATCACTAAGTTCTGAATAGCGAGATATTACTTTTTGACTGTAAAGTTTTCATATCAACGTTGACAGGGGTTCTCATAAGAGTGGCGTTCTTGTACTGAATGAACGTGGAGAGGCGCAGACAAGTTTTTTCTCTTTTGTGCGTGGCGCGGTGGAACTGCCTCCTGAGTATGTCATCTTTGCTTTCTCGCTGGGGACTGTTACAAACTTTGTGTCGGGCTGTCAGAGCGTCCGACTCGGGGGAATTGTTGATTTATATACGTCTTCTAACAGAAGTACCGTCGTGTATACGTCGGTGTTCCTCTGGAGCTCTTGAGTGGCAAGTTAATGTCACACAGTGGCAGAAAGAGACGAATGTTGGGTCGTTGGTGTTTTTCATGCTAGCGGTACCTTCACATCATTTCCTTCATTTCTTCGTAACGTGCCATTTAACTGTAGCTTGTTTGTTCTTCCTGGAATAGCCTACCTCATTCCGGAAACAACAGTGCTTATGTTTTGAAATTAATTAATATTCCTATAATACATTTTATATTTCGCTTAAAAGTTTCCGTTACATGTTTTTGCTGGTCTGAAATTATTTCCGTACTAAAAATAGTAGAGGTAGTATGGGGAGTAAAATATTTAAAACAAATTTTAAAACCAAAAGTTTTAATTTTTGAAAATGCGATAAATTTCCCAACTGTTAAGTGCGCAGATATTGCATTTTGGAAATTAAAACGGAGTATGGTGGATGAGCGGTAATGCTTCTGGAGGATGCCGGTTCGAATCCCCGTCTGGCCATCCAGATTACTGTTTTCTATGATTTCCTTTTTTTTTTTTTTTTTTTTTTTTTTTTAAAGTAATTAAACGTCACAAACGGTAAACAACAAAAATACTCTGGAAAGCTGTTTAAAAGTATTGATTTCTGGCTTCTGTTGAGAGTCGATGATATTACAGACTAGGCCTAACATCTCTTTTTGTATATGTAAGGAATAAATTGCAAGTATTCCCGTTCGTAAATGATAACTTCTTAATGAATTCTCATCTTTCCAAGATTTTGATAATTGTATGTCTGCTTAGTCTTATTATATTGCTTTTTTTATAATTTGTCTTTTACAGCTCATATGGCTGTCTCTCGATTTCAAATACGACATCCCCGTCCGGTCATCCAGATTTGGGTTTTCCATGGTTTCCCCAAATCACTCCAGGTGAATGCCGGGATGCTTCCTTCGAAAGGCCATGGCCGAATTCCTTCCCATTCCTTGCCCCCATCCTTTCCCGTCTCTAAAGACCACGTTGTTAAGAAGGGACGTTAAACTGTTACAAAAAAAAAAAAAAAAAAAAAAAAAAAAAAAAAAAAAAAACAAATACGACATCCGTATGTCTTTCCAACTGTTTCCTTCTAACCCTCTCCTGTGACTTGCTTTATCCATTCGTATCTAGGTATTTTCCTGTTTCGTCTCTCAGTTGGTTGCCACTCTCTTGCTTTACTGGGTCACCTGCCTTGTGATACGTCCACATCACTTTATCCTGCGAGTCTGTTGTTTGTCAAGTACTGTTCACATTATATTCATTTGGTATGCGTTCTAATCCGGACACCCTATCACTTATTTCACTGATTTTATTATTATCTGTGAAATACACATACATGACATACAAATTATTAACAGTATTAGAGGAACGGACATACATCACAGTAGCTGGGTTTATTCCTGTTTGACTTCTTATAAGAGTTTTCACCATGGTAGTTGAGTATGTAGTTAATAATTGTGACGTTTTAAGCAAACAGAATTTGTATTGATACCAGTAGGATAGCACGCGACGTATCGAAATATGTTATTGTTTGGTCTACATATCTTTTTGGGCTTGGCGTGGTTAAAGTTTCATGGCATGCGTTAGAAGTCGTTTTTAGCACAAAATATGCAGTTAATGAAACGAGGAGAGTGGTTTGATGGTATGAGTCGAAAGTTTTGTTCCGAATATTTGACTGGCATGAAATTCGGGGGTAAATAGTCGGTATGCTACGATGTGCTGATGATATCGTACTAATGGCAGTTAAGACTGAAGATATGAATACATTACTTCATGGCTTGAACATTATTGTGTTCGAAGGATATGGTCTAAATAAAAGCGTAAACACATGCAAATGATGGTAATAAAGTACAGCGGAATGGACAAAAGTAACACCGGAATAAACATCAAAATAGGAATATGTGTAGTAGAAGAAATAACAAAATTCTGTTGTGTAGGGAGTAAATCTACAATCGATGTTAGAAACAAGGATGATATTGAAAATGACTTGGAAATATTAAAAAAGAACCTTCCTCAAAATGAGAAATGTTTCGGTAGTAAACATTAGCCTGGGAAAGAAACTTTAAAATTATATGTAAATATAACCAAGTTCTGTGGAAGCGCTTGTTAAATTTGAACTAACAGAAAGAACGATCAAAACATTCGGAAATTGTTACTGTTGAAGGATGTTGAATGTAACAGAAAAATAAGAAAATAATGGGTGAGGAATGGGGCAAAAAGAAGGAATAAAATTATGGAATACGTTTTAAGACTAGTCACAGTGGTTATTTTGAGGTTTGAGAGAACAGATGCTGTTAATATTGAACTTGGTGGAATATTCCACGTCGGAATAAAAATTACTTTGAACAATAATTCATCAGTTTGTGATTTGTTTAATATCCGGAGTAAATTGCCACAGAGAGACTGGTAACAAGCTGTAGAAGATATGTTAGTGTAATTCGTTTAGAGTTGGAGACGAGGAATCTGGTAGTGATGTGAGTCTACACCGCACGTGCTGGTATCGGCGGGCGATATTAGAGCTTAAACTCCGTCCGGCAAGAGATTGGCTGTGGGGGGGGGGGGGGGGGGGGACGCATTCCGAAGGATGGAAAGGGGCAATATCCAACACGCAAGGAGGCGTGGCTTCCACCTGATACTCAACATCACACCATCTCAACTTCGAGTCACAATTCTTTACCCTTACCACCAGAACACTCTGCTGTATAAATTATATTAACATCCCCTATTGTCTTTGATTTACCGTGTCATTAACATCAGGGGAAGATTGGAAAGTGTTTTTAGTAAAAATTAATAAGGAGGGCGGTCTAGTGGCTTCGTGGGAATCGAAATGTTTCCGGTATGAATCACTTTTCGGCTGGGATTGACAGGTTTGTGGTAAAACTTGCTTCCATGGTTCGAATTTCATATAAAGCTGTGGTTTCCGGGTTAAGATAGGTTATATCAGAGGCGGGACAAATGGACCTCTGTCACTAGCGTTGTGAACGGGTGATAATATTCTTGCTCAGTATTCGAGAGGATGCAGGTTTGATTCTCGATCCAGTGGTTTTCTAAAACTGCGCAAGGTGCAATCAAGGATGGGTACATTCAAATGGCTATGACAGAATTTCTTTCAGTTCCTTCCACTGAGTCGCTTTAATAAATTCGACGGGCAGTAAAACACTTTAATAAAAATATTTGAAAAATCATCTAGAAATTTTTTACTGCTTTAAACCTTTTGTGTAAAGCGTAAAACTGCGAATAGTGTTAGTGCGTCTGAAATGGAAAAGTTTCTATGATTTTCGTGGTTTTAATGTCTGTTATGTCACTTCTATAATTTATAGCAAGCACGAACAGGCGGTAACGATAGCAAATTGGTTTTGATACATTAATTAATCATGGATTCGCCTTTCGTAATTTGTCTCGTGGTACGTATCATTACCCAATCGAAAATTTAATTTGCATGACGAGCTTTTAGCGAATAAGAACGCATGAACTGGCGCTCACTGGCCTGTTGGTTTGACCACAGAGCTCTGTCGTTTATTTTCGATCAGCTTTTAGTGACGTTTATTCGGCGCATATTCTGGTATTTCTTTCAACAGACCTGTCCAATATAAGCGTAGTAAGAGTTCTGTGTTACCTATCACTAACTCTACACTAACATAGAAACATGTTAATTGAAAAGAAATTCCTTTTTAGCAACGGTAGTAATAGCTCATGTGTTTCTTCACTATTAGGACTGCGAATAAAACTAGTATCAAGAGAAGCATTTCTCATATCATTTTCTTGTGGTTTCCATTTTGGAAAGTTGAAAGTAGAAGCAAGAAGCATATTACTTAGTGTTAATGGAACATAAATTTACATTATGTCTCCGTAAACCTGTATTTGTTTGTAGAGAATTATGGTCACCAAATTCGACGTTCCGTAGTTTGCCGCTTGTATCGCCGTTTATGGCCAAAACGGAGAACTTTTCTGATAAGATCTCTCAAGCAAGTAACACTTTTTATAAGAAGAAAATAGCTGGCAGCAAATATTAGGAAGTGAGTGTTTTAAGGTATACGTTTGTTGACGAATTGAAATCACGAGCAGCAGGGGAAGTAACGAAATTGAAACCTTCGAACCACGGTGTATTAAACGAATGCTGAAGTCTTGTGAAGTTCTATCGGGTCACAAACAAGAAGATACTGAACTACCGAGAAGAGAGCTTTGTTTCCAATTTTGACCGGAGAAGAAAGAGCTGGACAAGATTTGCGCTAAAACATTCAGGACTGGATGAACGTAGTGTGAGCTATATATGAGATCTGGAACCGCTCAATATCTAAGGTTGATAGCAGCTATGCCAAATCAAAGTTCGTTTGAGGACAGTGTGTCGGTAACAATAGAATGTCGTCAGCAGTGAACTAGTTGACTGAAACCGAGGAGTAAATGCAAAAAACTGATCCAAGTAGAAATAGAATTCGCACGTTTTACTGTGTGTAAAAAAGTTGGGTTAGAAATTCTTATCGCCTGAAGCTAGCAAGTTGTCTACATGGACAGAAGCGTTTGCGTCTGTACAATGAATTCCCTAGTTATTGAAGGTTCTTACAATAGTTGGTTTTTATTCTGAGTATTTAACAAGTATTCCGGCTGAAAATATTCCGTTTTTGCTGAAAGAAAAGTATAATGCAAACCAACTGAGAGACTGCTCACATTTTCCGCCGCCACGAAAGAACCTCTCACTCCACTTGCAAATGAGAGCTAGATATTAGTAGGACTCTTTAATCACTGTTATTAATAAACTTTGAAAACAAATCAGACCCTGTAAAAATCACTGTTAAAACGTTTACGAAGTTGAAAGATTAACTGATTCAAAACACAGCTCTAAACGTTTACTGAAATAAAGAATTCCTCAACGGAGTTTTGGCTTTGGAAGCTCATTAAAAGATGACCACACTTTTGTCTAGAACTTGTCGGATTGGAATGAACGACCGCCTATCACACATAAACGATTTGCGGTTTTCACAGCCGTCATGATGTAAATAACTTCCCGAGATATACGCTGCGTCCAAACACTCCTCCTCATTCCGACCTTTCGACCATAATACTTACAAAAATAAGCGAGACTTTTGTAATAGGCGCCGAATTTTTTCACTCTTGTTAATTTGGCAATAGTGCGTTGGTATGGAAATACAACAGTCATCATGGTGATTGAACAGAAGCTCTAAGTGTCCATTGCGCAATGTTTAATTACTAAACTAGTTTCTAGTGTTCAGCCAGAAGAACGTTTGTGGAGGTTGGCGCTGGAATATTTTCTAAACTCATTCGTGCACGTGCTCGCACACAGTAATAGCTGGTAACTGTTAGGGCGCTAATGACCCCGATGTCGACGCACCCCGATGTTGACGCGCCCTAAAGCAGAAGCAGCAGCAGCAGCAGCAGCAACAACAACAACAACAACGTGCTCGCAGACAACCTCCGAAATTTTCTGCTTGGACGATAATCTGTTAACATTGCATCGTACAGTGAAATCTTTGACAAGGCTAGAAAGAAGGACTATTGGTCCAAAAGATGCAAGATTTTGTTTCGCGGCTTTCTGCTTTTTGCACAGTAAATTCCCCCCCCCCCCCCCAACTGCTGCTGCTGCTAAGCAAGCTAAATTGGAGAACTACACTGATAAGCCAAAACATTATGACAATCTACTTGCTAGCATATTGGTCCACCTTTAGAACGCAATACAACAGCGATTCAGCGTAGCATGGATTCTACAATCCTTGGTAGGCTTCCAGAGGTATCTGACACCAGATTTCTACGCACAGGTCATGAAATTCCCTTAAATTACGGGCAAGTGGTTTGTGGTCGCGGCGCCTGGGAACGAGCATATCGGAAACGGAGAGGCTGGTCAGCTGTTCGCGTGCTACTGTAGTGAGCATCTATGGAAAATGTTTGAAGGGCGGTGAAACCACGAGTAGGCGACAGTGTGGTGGACACCCACGCCACATCACAAAACATGGAGGTCGGAGACTTGCCCACTCTGTAAAGCAAGACAGGGGGTGATGTGTGGCAGAATCGCGATTCTTGTGCTCTGAAACACTTCTCGAAACACTAGAATTGTACTCTTCCGTCATATCTGCCACAGATCACCCCCTATCCTGCTTTACAGAGTGGGCAAGCCTCCGACCTCCACGTTCTGTGATGTGGCGTGGGTGTCTACCATATTGTCACTTACTCGTGGTTTCACCATCCTTCAGACACTTTCCATAGATGCTCACTACAGTAGCACGCGAACAATCGAACAGCCTCTCCGATTCCGAGATGCTCGTTCTCAGGTACCGTGACCACAAACCACTGGCCCGTAATTTAAGGGAATTTCGTGACCTGCGCGTAGAAATCTGGTGTCAGATACCTATGGAAGCCTACCAAGGTCTTTTAGAATTCATGCTACGCCGAATCGCTGCTGTATTGCGTTCTAAAGGTGGACCAATATGCTAGTAAGTAGGTGGTCATAATGTTTTGGCTGATCAGTGTACACTGGACTACTTTGTATCATCACATCTATAGTCCAGATTTCTCACCATGTCACTATCGATTGTTTTCATTCATCGACATAAAAATAACATAATAACAAAAATAGTTGCAATGAAGTCTTTACAACACAATCCAGCGGTACACCCGTGAAGACTTCATTGTTATTATACGCCGGGAAAGTCTCCCTTCGTAGACAAAAATAGTTGTAAAGAAATTTTTCAGTATCCAAGAGTTACAAGGCTTCATCCAATAAATTTTGATGAAGACGAAATTAAAAATATGGTAGTGGAACCTGAAAAATGAGTACAAAATAAATTTTTATGTTTATTTTTCTATGTATTAATGGTTTGAAGAATCATTAAATAAAGTCTCGTTTATCGTTGATTACCTTTCGTAAATTACAATTTATGAATATAATAAGCGATTGAAATGAAATAAAAATTCAGATTAACATAGTCGAATCGTTCTTCTAAAACTTTTTTTTTTAGGAAGAAAAAGTCGAGTGCTTCTAAAATCTAAATGTTCATAAAACCGTGGTGCTCGCTGCTCTTGAAACGGATTCGGTTATAAATACGAGCTTCCTCTAGTCTCCCTTGAAACTAGAATTCCTGATAGTCTTGGAATATACTATGCATGACAGATAAAATAAAAGCTAGTCATTGTGAGAAAGATGTGACTAAAGCATGGAGGAACCGTCAATCGCTGCAAAGATTAAACTGTTTAGGGATTAGGGAAAGGATTGTGCTAAAGGATACTTGCAGCTTTTACTCTTCTTCGAACTTGCGTATTTTAAGAGCTTTGTTTCTTTCTGCATTCAATGTGCCAAACTACTGATGATAATTTTGCTGTACGTGTAGCGCATACACTAATGGATTAAACTCACTTGGCGAATTGTCATTTTTTTTCAACGTACTTCATTTTGTGTGACCCCCTCACCTCTATTCGTACTGCAGAACATATAAACCCAGGTAGTAACCTACTCCTCCACACCGAGCGTGGTGGTGTAACGGATAGCGTTCTGGCCTCGCATTCGGGAGGACGGCGGTTCGAATCCCCGTCCGGGCATCCAGATTTGGGTTTTCCATGGTTTCCCCAAATCACTCCAGGTGAATGCCGGGATGCTTCCTTCAAAAGGCCATGGCCGAATTCCTTCCCATTCCTTGCCCCCATCCTTTCCCGTCTCTAAAGACCACGTTGTTAAAAAGGGACGTTAAACTGTTACAAAAAAAAAAAAAAAAAAAAAAAATACTCCTCCAATTTTTTTTTTTTTTTAACTGCTTAACATCTCTTAACAGAGAGGTCTTTAGAGACGGGTAAGGATGGGGGGCAAGGAATTGGAAGGAATTCAGCCATGGTCTTTTGAAGGAACCATCCCGGCATTTGCCTGGAGTGATTTGGGAAACCATGGAAAATCCAAATCTGGATGCCCGGACGGTTATTCGAACCGCCGTCGTCCCGAATGCGAGGCCAGAACGCTAACCGTTACACCATCAGGTTCGGTCCAAAAAATTTCAGCGCGATTTCATTTTTATCACAAAGCGTGATGATCGAACAGTGACCTTGTTCGAATACTGGCCTCATCATCCAAATTTCCATCTTTCGCTGCAGACGAATGTAGGGACAGTCTCGCAGGGTCGTCCCTAATCCATATCCTTTCCGTCCGTTAGTACAAATCCTAATATGGCTCTAAGAACACATCCATTGACGAGTCCTGAATACCCGAGCATGAAAACGATACTCTCACTTCAGTTACATTGGACTGGAGGTGAATTAGTTAACAGTGCTGCGGGTTTGTTTCATTTTGTATGCTAACTTCAATCTATAAGCTTGATGGCTGTTTTTTGTTTGTTTTGTATGTCGATTTTTATATCGTTTGGAGGGCACATAATCTGGAAATTATAACAACTTCAAAATGTGGTGAACATTTATAACTACAGTAATGTATAATTTTGTATTCCTACTGAATGAAAAATTATTGTTCAAAGTATAAGCTATGAAGAATGTAAAAACTTCCTTGTTGGGAAACTAAGAATTCTGAACGTAGTTTGTGAAACTTAAGTGAGTCACTATTTGCGAAATATGATGGTGACTGATACATTGATATTGGCAAGAAGTGGCAACTTCAGTTAGAAAGTCACACATTTTTATCTCCTGAAAAAAAATATTTAGTACCTGGGTGACCGATCATTGCTTGCTCGGCTTCTTTCCATTTCTGTTAAATATACAAGATTTTAAGTAAAGTTTGATTAAAGTAAAAGGCTTGAAGGCTTCCTGGGCATTTTGAGGTGCACAGTTCACGGTTCCTTGTTCTAACTAAAGAAAAGCTGAACTAACATCAGTAGGCTTACTGGTACCTGAAACTTCTACGAAATGGGGTTAGAGCCGTTTCTGAGAAACCAAACACGAGAATTGCTGCTGCTCCCTTTTTTGTAAAATCGTGTTACGAACTTGAAAAGCAAAACATTGTCTATTTATGAAATTTCATCCAAATCGCTAGAGCCATTTCCGAGATCGTCTGGTTTACCACCTCATAAATTGCATTTTAAAGAAAAATGATATTATTATGTTAAATACAAATCCTAATGCTAATCGGGGATTAATTAATGGTGCAAGATTTGTGGTAATTCACTTAGATGAGAAGATTATCATTGTTAAATTCATTCACTCCGATAAAATTATGCTCAAACTTCGCAGTAACCTCACATTTTCTGATCAGAAATTATAAGAAAACAATTCGCAAAAGAAGTAACCTTCATTATAAACATTAATAAAGCACAAGGGCAGACGCTTCAAAAGGCAAGATTGTATTTATGAGAACATGTTTTTTCGTATGGACGCACGTACGCAGGTTTGTCACAAGTTTGTAGATTCATTAATATTTATTTTTGTGTTAAAGACACATACAATCAAAAAGTCAACGATGATCACATAATTGCTAATATTCTTTTCAAATAAGTTTTGTAAAGTAGAGATGATTGAAAAAAGGACATCTGACAAAGCCGATATTTTTTAAACATGTACCTTTTAAATGGTAACGACTTTTTACAGTAAAAGTGATATTTAACACTACTCTTCAAAATAAAATACCTTTCATTAATAAACACTTGTATTTACTTATTTCCACATTATGATATTATTATCATTCAGTGACTGACCACGATACTACTCGCACGGGTCAGCTAGTGTATACAAATTATTCCTCTTAGGATATAAGAGTTCCTTGTTGTTACCAAAGGAAACTAAAATCAGCCCAGCTTAATGGTTCCTGAAATATCTACGAGTTGGGGTTAGCACCATTTCAGAGATGCGAAATACAAGAATTGCTAATTTTTTGTAAAATCGCGTTTTTGCAGGGAAGACATCTATTTAGGTAAACTTAATAAACAAAATGTTATCTAAATATAAAATCTCATCGAAATCTTCAGAGTCGTTTCCAAGATCCAAAATATATATATACAAGAATTGCTCGTTTAACGATATAAGATATAAAATTATCTACATCTTTTCACAACAATGACCAAATAAAGGTAGCGTTATAAGAACGAAGACTTTCCCTGCGTATGATTTCAATGATGTCTTCATGGGTGTCCGCCGGATTGTGTTGTAAAAACACATATTTCGACAGCTAGCTCCGCTAACTCCCTCCTTACAAAAACTTCATTGTAAAGGTTAGTGTTGTACACTTCCGACTTAAAACAAACTTTTGTGGTCTTTCTACCTGATTTCAAGTTGGCGCACTTTACGAGAATGTGACTGAACCACGCATCATGGGAACAAAATAAAGCGTTGCAGATCAAGATTCTAATTGGGGACTCTGAAATTGCAGGGCGTTCGCCGTGAAACGCTACCCACTGTTAGCGCTACAAGGAAGAAACTGCTCCCGGCGAGCGAGCGGTCAGCTTCCGGCATTGTTCGACCGTCGGCCGCGGACTATTTCATAATAATTACGCTTCATAAACTTGTATGTGCTAAGCATTTAAATGTGACGTCAGTTGCGGATCAACAGTGCCATCGTGGACACCCTGCAGGTACCAGTTACAAAATCTAATCCTAGGCCCCTGGTCTATTTCTGTAATTTTATGCACCACAATTGTTTTGTACGGCTTTAAGTGAACTAGCTTTTTTACTTTCCAAGCTGACGTCTTAGATACGCCTGCCTGCTGCACTAACTGACTTAATGATTTTTTGGGTGACTGTTCTAGTCGAAAAGCGATATCGTCAATTTTCTCCTCTGTGAGAATACGGTTGACCGATAGTCTCTTTTTGTTAAAAAATGAACCCGTTTCTCTTACTTTTTTAACCAGACGCAGAATTGTTGATTTAGCTGGCAGTAAAGCGCCAGGATATTCGCGTCGAAATTTACTGCGACATGACATATGTATGGTAGAGAAATATTCTTTATTGCAAACTGTAACGTACCATAATTTTACTCACACTCAAACACGGTACAGATAGGTAAGAGTATGAAGCCCCAAACCAGCCAAACCGCAAAGAAACGTTTATTTACAACACTGTTGGGGCAGCGGAGGTGTTAAACAGTGCGGTGATTCACGGCGCCGTGTGGCGGGAGTTGCTGGCGCCACTGTCCCAGCAAGTTGCCGACGGCAACAGACTGGGAGGGTAGCGTTTCCCGGCGAACGCCCTGTATAACGCGCACGCTTTAGCTGCTGAGCTACCAGACCGCTTCTTTAAAGACTAAAAGAGCCATTTCTAAAACAGGTTGTTACTGTGTGCGAAAATAACGTATTAAAAGACTTCCCGTTTTATATTTTTATTTTATTATCTGGAGGTGGTAAAATATAAGGAAAGAGAATTTTTGATTGGAACATGCCTAACATTTTTCTGAAAAAAGTGAAAGCTACTCATAATTCTCCTTGCAATGTTACTTTGTTTGCTACTAGCTATTGACAATTCTAGAAACTAATTGTAGTTTAAGTGAATGATAAAATAATGTGAGTGCCATTGCAGCGAAAATGTAAAAATTAATTTCCTTTTATTCCTGTTACAGGTAAGCAGTCCACTTTCTGATAAATTATAAAGGTAAGATAACAATATTTGCAATAACTTTTCCCACCGACGAGCGATTAGCAGCATTTTTCATGCGGCATCTGCTTCACATCGATATCCTTATATCTTTGTAACTTTACTTACAAGTTTGTCATTTCCCTAGTTAATGATAGTTACATTCAGCTACATTTTTTAATGTGTTTGGATTTGCACTTTTAAATTTTCCTTACGGTAACGTTGTCTCTGAAAAGAGTTCTACTCAAATTTTGTATTTTGTAGCCTTCTTAGAGCAGATCTCTCAACTCGTTCCGTGAATGTCAGGAATAATATAGTTAAGATAAAATATTTGTGAGTGGTTTCAATTTCATCAACAAGGATGGATGATTTTTTTTTTTTTGCTGTGTTATAATAATACTGTTTCGATGCACGTAACAGTTCTTTGCATTGCACAAGCTAGCGATTTAATTGTTTGTTTTTATGCATGGCTGTAAAAGTGATAAATACTTCTATCAGGTGTAATAAATGTATCCTGAAACTTATGGAAACATGTTCATCGTGTACAAATTTTCATCAACACAGATGTTGTGAAGTAACAGCGTTTGGTCTTCAGGGAGCAACAGGATCACAGGAGCGCAATAAGGAAATGAGAAATGTAATAGCAATTCCAGCGCCCAACATTCAAGAGTCAGACACAGTGAAATGACGTGGATTCTCTACACTTGAACAATGCAGTTGTATGTTAACAATGTCCACAGCAAATTCCCATACTGAATGTGGCTACTTTATTTTAGGGAAATACAATGCTCTCAAGCTTGTACTTAACAATACATGAACTACTATATACTAGCTGAAGCCATTTGCAGTGAAATTATGAAACAAATGAAACTATTTTCACCGCGTTTTTTCAATGGCGCTTAGAAATCACGTCAATTTAATGTTCACGGTTGACTAGATTTTTTGCAGCAAGTAATTTTTACCCACCAAATGTTCCAACTATGTGGGTGAACTGGCTGAATTATAAAAGAAGGATTCAAGAACTATAGTCCGTCATTACACTGGCGAAATACAAAGTCAAATCAGAAAAGATCGACTTAGCTAACATACACAGGAAACTATTGCTCGTGAATGTATCGGCGGTTGTCACAGGGAAATTTGCGCGTTAAATGCTGCAATATTGCTTCTACTGTCATTTGTTAAATTATCACAGTGAGTAAACAGGATGGTAAGGTGTTATTACCTTTCTCTTACATGAGGTGAAAGCAGTAGAAATTTTGAACAGCCTGCGTGCACAGATCAGCAGTGATACACTTTCAAATCATCGAGAGTACACATATATTAAGTTCTATTATGAAGGCCTGACAGTATTTTTCTCTGACCTCACTCATATCAAGCTGCTGAAATTTTGCGACTTCAAAGCCTTATTCGGGAAGACTTGTGAGTAACTGTTAGCAAAGTTAGTGCGGCCACAGCAGTAAGTTACATCTACGCAAAAGCACTACAAGTTGGGTGCCAAGTATTTTAATGCATATCAGGTTGTGACGGCTGAAATATGTTCCAAGCTTCTGGAGTGTGACTCAAATAAATACGCATTCTCACGTGTGATCAATGATAGGTACACCATAATACTCCTGAAACAAAAAGATTGAGGATCGAATGGCGTGCAAAACGAAAAGCAGCACAAATGAATGTGAAAACTTCTATAGTCGCGTTAGGCGATGTTTTGACGGGGATAAATCTGAGTTCGCGACTTCCCGTCAACAACATGCTATGGCGTGGCGCGTTGCGCTTATGATATGTGCTTTGGACGCGCCACGAATATGCTAATGTTAACATTACGTCTCTAGATATAAGTATGACGTGTTGTGCTTGGAAAGCAGTGGAAGCAGTATAGATTATACTAGTATCTAAAGCAGGGGTGGCCAACCCGCGGGCCGCATGCGGCCCGCCTTGAACATTTTTCTGACCCGCGAAATTTATCACGCTTTTACAAAATATTTTTTTAATTTCATTTTTAGTGTTATATATTTCTTTACAATATGCGTTTAGTATCATTATTACATGTAAATATAATAGTAAACACAATAATAACTCATGTTTCATCTCAAAAAAAGTCTCTAGTGGGGACATATAATTTTATATGCTGCCCGCGGAGTTACGAAGCACTTCCAAAGTGGCCCGCGAGATCATTTGGGTTGGCCACCCCTGAATTCTAAAGTATAAAAGTGAATGTTTGTTTGTTTTTTTTTCCCGATACAAACACACAGTTTTTATCCTATTTTGATGGAACATTACATACTTATACTTCAAAACAAATAGAAAAATACTGTCTACGTTTGTTAAAAAAAAAACAACCTAAAACCTCTTCTCCTTTCCCCCCTCACCTTAATTTCTGTCAACGTTGTTCATACAAATCCACAGTTTTTATCCATTTTTGATAGTACTTAGAACAGGTATACTTCAAAACAAGGTGTTCTGCTAGTTTAGCGGTTCTGTAAGGGGGCGTCCATTAATTACGTGAGGTGAAATGGGGGGGTCAACGGAAATCTCACGTGAGGTTAAAAAAAAGTTCTACAGATGACGTGAAAGTCAATTTTAGGGTGGTATTTCGTCGAAAAAGGGGGGGGCGTGTAACCGGCTTCGGAAGGGTTAGTCCGAAAAAAAGGCCTCAATTAGTTCAGAGGGCAATTATTGGGGGGGGGGGCTCACGAACCAGATCTCACCGCAGGAGGGGGGGGGGGTCAGACCAGATCTCACAAAGTCTCACCAGGGGGGAGGGGGGTCCGGAAATCAGGAAAAACACCTCACATAATTTTTGGATGCTCCCCAAGTTTCTCTCTCCGGTCGGGTTCCCGTGGTGAGAAGGAATTTTTTTCACGAGTTGTATGTTGATATGTAAACTATGCCGGGACGATCCGTGGTTCTGAATCCATGTTAAGAAATTGGTCTTCCTGCCTCTGACACAATAGCTTGATACATCTCCTTCGGGAAAATACGACCAACCTTTGGGTTGTGGAGTAAGTTAGATTTTTAGTTATTGAAGTTAAAACTTCTTATGAGCGTTGGGCGATATTTTTCTGCTATCATCAGTGTCTCGACTGGTTTGATGCAATCCTCCATCCCTTCCTATCTTGCGCTAGCCTTTTCATCTGAACATACGCCTTACAACCCACGTACTCAATTATCTGCTTCATAATTTGGATGGGTAAAATGCTATGAGTTCACGTCACCGACAACGAAAGGTTCCCGGTTCGAATTCCTGACTCGGCGCGGATTTTCATAGACCCTTAACCCGACTTTCACCTCTGGCACAGCTTGCTGTGTAATGTGAAGTCCGCCAGTACGCTTCCGTGATTAGGATTCGACATTAAAATGTAGGTCCATGTACCTGGTAGCTTACCGCGTAATGTTAAGGCGGCTAAGGCAGGGACGAAATGCGCTGCCAATAGAAACCCTGTCAACAGGTCATTACGACCACACGGAATTATTATTATTTAGTATATATGTAGTTATAAGTATGACGTATTGCGCGAATGATATTCATAATTTTAAGTTTTCACTTCTGTTAGCAGTCCCCAATATCTTCCAATTGTGTTTTTCTTTTTTTTTTTATGGAAAGACACTCATGATCGTCTTTTGGGATGCCAAAGGCGTTGAGTGCATCAGTTTTCTGCATGAACGACGCATTGTCAGCGTTGCATACAATTGTAAGTTTTTGAGAATGATTATACAGGATTATCCTTCAAGAAAAGGAGAGATTGCGCATGCAAACGAAATGGGAACAGACACAGGGTACTCGCATTCGGGAGGACACCGGTTCGAATCCCAGTATGGGCATCCAGATTTGGGTTTTCCATGGTTTCCCCAAATCACCCCAGGCGAATGCCGGGATGCTTCCTTCAAACGGCCATGGCCGAATTCCTTCCCGTTCCTTGAACCCAGTCCCATCCCGCCTTTAATGACCTCGATGTCGACGAGGCGTAAAGCCATAAGTAAAAAAAAAAAAAAAAAACTTAGGGGAAAGCCTTGGATCATTTTCCCCATGTGACGATCATTTGTTTGGTCCCCTCAAAAAGATTAAGGTCGAAAGAAATTTTGTAGTGAGCAGTTAGCTACGTAGACGCCCAACAAATTTTTGTGAAGAATAGATGTAATCCAACAGAGGTTTTTCAAATATGAATTATTGGTGAGTTTTTCAATTCGTGTTGCAATATGAAGAAGGTTCATTCAATTTGTACCTTAGATAAATAGTTGTGGTAAAATATGCTCTCTACTCTTCTCATGGAGGGGATGAGAGGCATCATTTACTGAAAACGTTGCGACACTGGTGCAAGTACGATGTGATTATGCCGTAGACTCGAAAAATGGAGAGGAGTGTTCAAGTCAGTCGCGGAAAGTGATCAATTTTAAAAATTCCGTTCCACACTTTAACGCGCGAGGAGATGAATTCCTCTCGGGAAGAAACAAGAGATATTGGGGCAGAACCGATTCATTTCTGTACTCATTTTTCCCACGAGTGATTAGGGAATGGGATAGGAAGGATTTACCGGATGAGTAAACTTAAAATCCGACAGAAGTAGTTCTCGACAAATCACTTCGGCCAACCCGATCCGGGGATTTCATGGTTTTCTCAGATCGCTCCTGGCGAATGCCGGGATGGTTCATCAGAATAGCCCATGGGCGACTCCTGCCATATCCCGTATATCCCTTCCAAACTATTACACATTCAGATAGGTGCAATGCGCACTTCGGCACACACTTTTAGTGAATCGTGGAGTAATAATAATAATAATAATAATAATAATAATAATAATAATGGTTTACACAATGGTCGCCAGGAATAGTGTTCGAGAAGTTAAATGCCAGTGAGTTTCCAGAGAGCAATCAATCAGGAAGTATTTATGCAAAACGGTCAACAGTGGTTACTGCTGCAATGAAAATTTCTATCTTTCGGCCAAGGACTAAGTGATTATGATTTGTGGCTAAATCACACATGCGAGGGCTACTATAATTTAACAAAAATATAATTTGGTAGGAGTTGGTGAGCTCCTGTTTATGGAATTAAAGAGTTTACTAAGTGTTGGTCTCAAGAAGAGCGACTTAAAAGGTTATTGGAAGGATCAGGCCGGTGCGACAGATATTTTCATTAGATTCAGATTAGTTTTTGCAAGCTAATCCGAGAAAAAATTCTGTCGTAGAGACGAGTTCTATTATGAGTTTACTGTAATTGTTTGGAATATTTTCAGCGAACTATGTTATTGGCAGTATTTTGTTGAAACTGACTTTTACTACTTGAAGCACTAGTTCGAGGGCATTTCCCATATGGACTAAGTAGTCTGAAAGATTGCACAGCAAAGTGCAAAACGGACGCGGGGCTAATGCCCCTAACCGAGCGTGGTGAGTGAGTGGTAACGCTCTGGCCTCGCATTCAGGAGAACGCAGGTTCGAATCCCCGTCCGGGCATCCAGATTTGGGTTTCCCATGGTAATCCCTAAGTCACTCTAAGCGAAAGCCGGTATCCTTCCTTCACGCCATGGCTGAATTCCTTGGCCGCGACGTCAACAAGGCGAAAAGCCATAAACAAAAAATGTATTGCCCCAACTGATCGTTCATTTTAAATCGTCGAGTGATTGTTGTCAACAACCACCAACAACAGTTTATTTTAAATTTCCAGATTATTACTACGACAGCTTACGTATTTAATTTTCTATATTCCCTAATACAGTGCGATGGAAAAAAATAAAAAATAGTTGTGTATTTGTTTCGCTATATATTAACCCGTGTGGTTAAGCGCCTCAACGCAGTGCAGGGCAGGTGCAACGTGCTCAGGATCAAATCACGGGCATTCCTCTTAAACTAAACATTTCACAAACACATTTTTTTTTTGCCTATGTCTTTACGCCTCGTCGATGTCGACGTCATTAGAGGTGAGAAAGGATGGGGGACAAGGAATAGGAAGGAATTCGGCCATGACCTTTTAATGAAAGCATCTCGGCATTCACCTGTATTGATTTGGAGAAACCAAGGAAAACCTAAAACTGGATGCCCCGACGGGGATTCGAACCGCCGTCCTCCCGAATGCGAGGCCAGAGCGACCTCTCACCCATCACGCTCGGTACAGACACCTTTATCGTACTTAATGTAAGTTATACCTTTCGCAGGCGAATGGCAACACTTGTCTTTCCCCATTAGAATAAGACCACCAAGATTTTACATCCTGAAGAGTTTACGCGATTTCTATGACCACATCATTAATGATTGAATTTCGACAGGGAAAAAATAAAATGAGAATATTAATCCATTGACGTAGGTTTTATTTGTTTTTGAAAGAAAACATTTATATTTGGTCGACTTTCTTTAAAATTCTTATGTCACTACATAGTAATTAATATTGACCTTAAATCATTTTTTTATGTAGTGATAACCTGTACCATTCAAAAATTTTGTAGAACAGTACCTAAATCTACATTTATATTTGTTCTATATAACTGATTAAAAAAAAGGTTTCCTACCAAAACTGTACTTCCTTGTATGAATTTAAAAAAAGGGGAAAGAATACCTCAAGTCACTTTATTGGCCTTCTTTTATCCAACAATGTATTACGACCAAAATTCATTGAGGTTAAAGTATTTTAGTCCAATCAGAAACGAAAGGCGATAATTAATGCTGCTCAATAATTCTATCGGAAATTAAGTCGTCTGGCGTTCAGATTTTCTCATCACAGTAGCTGACTCGGGTCGTAAGGGCTGTAGCAACTAGTCACAAACCGCCGTCCGTTTTCTAATTCTTTTCCACTTAACAAATCAATTCCTAGCGGCACAGACCGTCAACACGGTTATAATGTTCTACGTGAGGACTCATCTGAGCACCAACACTGATATGCCAAAACTAATGAGATATCTTCAAATATCGTGTGCGATCACCTTTTGCCAGGCGAAATGCAGAAACCCGATGTGGTATTAACAGGTAGTGGGAATTTCCCTGAAATTTTTTTAACCAAACTTCCTCTACAGCCGTCCATAATTGCTGAAGTTTTGACGCTGCAGGAAGTTATGCACGAACTGACGTTTCGATCATGTACGAGATATATTCTGTTGGATTCGTGTCTGGAGATCTGGATGGCCAAATCATTCAATGGAACCGCGCTGAATGTTCCTCTTGAATGATTTTGGCCCGGTGACATGGCGCAATGACGTCCATCGTTGTTTGGGAACAGGCTGGCCATGAATGACTGCAAGTTGGTAAACGCAATAATTTTCACTCAGTGGTCGATTTAGTTTGACCAAATGTGCCAGTCTATGCCATGTAAACAGAGCCCATACCAGCTTACACACTGCCCCCTGACATCCTGGTTCCTGCGCCACACCTGAACAATACCATCAGCTCTTATACACTGGAATTGTGACTTATCTTACCATGCAACCTTTTCCAGTCGTCTGTGGTCCAACCAATATGTTCACGAGCCTAGGAGAGGTGCTGCAGCCGATCTCGTTTTGTTAGCAGAGGCACTCGCGTCGGTCTTCGGAAGCCATATCTCATCAACGACAAATTTCACAGCACTGTCCACACGGACCCGTCTGTCGTACGTAACGCATTGTGTGTTGCTATTCTTTGATGCAGTGTTGCCTGTCTGTTAACAGTGACATTGACGTCGCTGGTCTCTGTCATTAAGTAAACGTGGTCGGCCACTGGGTTGTCCATGGCGGGAGATAATGTCGCAAATTACATATTCTTGGCACACTCTTGACACTGTTGAATGTTCATGAACAATTTCCGGAATGCCCGTGCGTCTAGTACCAACTGCCATTCCACGTTCTAAATCTATTAATTCATTTCATGTGAAATGCCGGATCTTGAAGGGGTCGAGTCGGGATGCTTGCCCCGGGTGCTTGCCCCGGGTGGCAACTTCAGGGGGGCGGAAATCTACGTAACGGTGACTTTTTTTTAGCTCCACTGCTGGCGATAATAGGGGCTGTGGCGACACATGGGATGGCGACAATGGGAACGCGAAAATAGTGTTCGAAGGGGCGGCAATCTCACAGTTTTTACGACGGCTCGGAAAATTCCTAGATCCGCCACTGGTCGTGCGGTCATAATCACGTCAAAAAACCTTCTGCACGATTCACGAGAGTACAAATGAAAGCCCTGACACTGCAAATCACATTTATACGCTACTTAAGTGGTGCTACCACGATCTGGACATTTGTATTTTTCTATCTCCTTACTTTTTGCACTTTAGTATTTATTTATAAATATAAGCATCTTCAGTGAATATTACTCAACAACTACAATGTCCTGTTATTAAATGCCTTGACCGACCTGTTAGGAGATCACATATCTGTTCACAAATCTTTTGTGATACACTGTGCATTCGCATAATTCATAAGAGAATTGTGTGGTATGCAGTACCATGTAGATATCTTTGTGCAGATCCTACGAAAAGAAACATCTTGCATTAGCATCTTTCTTAAGCTAATTGGAAAATACAGCCATTTTTGTTTCACGTGACCTGTTCTTTAAATTTGACTAGTCTGGTGCAGTTAATTTGAATTCATCAAAACATTTCATAAAATTCTAGCTCATGATTTGTTCCAGGTATAAGACATATCAGGCGGTGTATTCAACGAATCATTAGAAGTTTATTTCAAGAAAATAGTACTTGCTTGATAATTGTTCCTCATCTGAAGTTTGATTATAAATGACAACTGGACAGATTTTGATTTCAGATGAATATTATGAAGATATTGTGGTAGGAATGCAATTATCGATGTAACTAACAAGTATAACCTCATTAGTTGGTTAAGAACACTTGCAGACTATTTTACTGTTTTGTTCGTTTCTAATTTTATATGACTAAACAAACTGGCGCCAACCCCGAAGGCGTAGGGGTAGCGTGCATGCTTCACGTTGCAGGGGTCGTCGGTTCTAGTCCGGCCGAGGGCATGAGTAGCTTTAATTAAGTGTTGTGTTCGTCTTGTGTCGTCCTTACAGAAGATGGAAAATAATCACACTGAAATGAAATGTGTATATTGTAAGAGAAACACACTCGTTGAGCTGGCTGTATGGCTAACACGGCCAAATGTTATCTAATATAAAAAATCGATTGTCCCGACATACATGTTTTCGTTACCAAGCTAATTTAGAAATTTTACTTTAAGTATATTAGTTTTTACTAGACATGCATTAATCTAACTTTCGTTTTGGATTGCTGTTACAATATTTTTCGAAGGGCCATGATCTTTCCTAAGATACGATCAATTTTTGCATTTTATGAGACGCTGTTAAGAAAGCAAATCGCATCGGAAATCGTTAAATGCTTAGCTCATTGCAGATTTCACTCGCTGTGTTGATTCATTTAACTTTTCTTATTGCCCTTTCCTTTTGGAATTCTCAACTTCGTTTTTAGCATTTTTTATTTACTTCTTGACTGTGGTTGTCCAATTTGTTTTACAGCTATCAGCACCTTCTCTAATGATACGTATACCATGATGCCATCTCTCATCAAGGGTGCTTATTGTGTTATGTGTATTCTAAAAGTGTCTTGAAATTCGGGAGGACGGCGGTTTGAATCCCCGTCCGGGCATCCAGATTTGGGTTTTCCATGGTTTCCCAAATCACTCCAGGCAAATGTCGGGATGCTTCCTTCAAAAGGCCATGGTTTCACAGCATGTGGATATTTGTTATCGCCATATAATTATATCCTTAATTTAGATACCCTATATACTGTCAGTGCTGCGCTTTCGTGTGACTTATTCATACTATTTGGGTCGCACGGGGCAGGCGCATTTGACCTAACCGACACGCGACCGCATTACGCGCCGAAAAATATTAGGCCCGCGGTAGCTAGATTCAAATTCACTTTTAGATATCACAGGGGATTTACCACGCCAGTGTCAGTTCGTACTGTTTTGAAGAAAAGCTGCTTCGATTCGGATGACACGCGTGTCACCATACAGATCGTTGGTTTAACAATTTAAATTTTGTTCTGGAAAGTGAATTCCAGTGCATCTTTAATTATAGCGTTTGCTGAAGTGTTATTTCAAATTCAAAGTGTGGTATGAAATGGCGCTCTACAGTAAACTTTATGACGCTTATAGGTTTTTCCAGCGAGTTTTCTCTATCGGAACCAGAACCAGTAAGCTATTGAAATCTTTTAATCAAGACAAAGAATCATTCGCTTAAAAAAAAGGCAGCTCTTCTTAGTTTTTACTATGAGTATAGTTTGATCTATTTTACCAATTAATAAACAGTGTTGAATGCTTTAAGAAACATCTGCAGAAGAAATGGATCCCTTACTGTTACTGAGAATAACTTTTTTCCCCAATAGTTTATCATTTGCAGGAGTGGCTAGTGTCACCATTCATTCAGAATATTTGCAACTATAAAAAAAAGTGTATAACGCAAATATTGTAACGATAGTCTGGTAAGAGAAAACAGCAAAAAATGTCTGCTGGAATTAATAAGGGAAAAGCTACGTTCCACAAAGGGTGGGGGGGGGGGGGGGAGACGTCAAGGCAACAGCCATATCAGGCGGCGTGGGGGAGGGAAGTTCAATAGAGGCCGAAATGAAGCCACGTGGTTTATGTACGCTCCATTCCTTACCCCGTTACTTTCCCGCCTCTGATGACCTCGACGCGGTATGAAGTCGTGAGAAAAAAATATTTGAGGAACATACAGGGTATATGGTTGTGACACAATAGACAGTTACAGAAAATAGCCAGCCAGAGACCGCCTAGTAGAGTAAGAGGAAATGGATTGGCCATATCCTGAGGCAAGACGAAGGATCGATTGCAAATCAAGGTCTGGGATTTAACCCTCTAGGCCGGAGAAAATAAGGAACACTTTGAATGACGTGAGGAGATGTGTACAACGAAAACTGACAGCCGTGAGCAAAACATAGCGAGAGGCAAAACAGATGGCAAAGAACAGACTGCAGTGTCTACTCTTTATGGAAGCCCTATGTTCCGTTGGGAATTAAAGGATTTAATAATGATAGTCATAGTTTCCACCACAATTTAATACATTCAATTTCCATAGATCCCAGTATGAGAGACTGGCTCTGGGGGATGTGGAAAGTTGTCAATTTACAGATCAAAATTGCTTAAAAAATTAGATAAATACACCAGAAGGTGTACTGTCACAGCTTACCTGGTACATTACGTCAACTACATTTACACAAACTACTGGCAATTATTTTGTAGATACCACAGAAATAAATTCTTCGACGGAGTGGCAAGAGTTGTCAATTAAAAATTCTTTTAATTATTTCCTGAATTTAATCATCTGCTAGACATTGAAGATGTGTTGGGAGCTTATTGAATATACGTATCCCTGAATATCGGATCCCTTTTTGAACAAATGACAACGACTTGTAATACTTGTGACGATCATTTTGACTTCTAGTGCCATAATTGTGTATTTTACAATTTGTTACAAACAGTATAAAATTTATACTCAGCCACCAATGTTAAAATCCCTAACCTCTTGAACAAAACTCTGCACAAAGTTCTACTGCTAACCCCCACACATAATTATCACTCGCTTTTAGGCTCTGAACACTTTGACTCTGTGAGTAGAATTGCCTCAGAATATTATTCCATATGAAAATCTCCAGCTATACAGCAGCTGATACTGCCTGAAAAGTTTCATTTTCATCCTGGTGGTACAAAATAAAACTCAAGTGCTGATATCTCCTTTGAATGCGAACACTGTTGCTGGGTATTTAGTACGGTAGAGTGTCTTTATTTCGCAAATTGGTACTAAACGGCCATGTTGGTTTTCTGATGCGGGCTTTGGCAAAGTGTAGTTTCTCTGTCATACAAATGAATAATGTGATAAAGACAAACGAACCACCGAAATCCTGGATAAATGGATCAGTGTGAATTCATTATTCTTTGATACAAATCTTAAACGGTTTTTCACCAGAACCAGAAAGGGAAACAGCGCCATCAAGTAAGAGTAATGGTTTAGCGACGGGAGAGGGAATTTACGCTTTGTGGAAGTGACGGGGATCCAGCTCTCTGACAATCGTATAATGTGCCTGTCCGCCCTGCAGTAGTATTTCGTGTTTTCTCTGTTACGGTTAACTGTACATTTGTAACAGGTTTCGCTGTATACATTGCAAGTATTCTGTATTACCTTCCGAAAAATATTTTTACAAGTCAAACAAACGTCAATAAGTATGGTCTTATTCTGTATTTATTTCAGTTGGTACAGTTACCTCGCTCTTGGTATTTTTTTATTTTTTTTACTTATGGCTTTACGCCTCGTCTAGGTCATTAGAGGCGCGATGGGACTGGGACAAGAAAAGGGAAGGAATTCGGCCATGGCATTTTTTTGAAGGAAGCATCCCGGCACTCACCTGGAATGATTAGTAGAAACCATGGAAAACCCAAATCTGGATGCTCGGACGGGGATTCAAACCGGCGTCCTCCCGAATGCGAGGCCAGAGCGTTAACAACTCACCCACCACTCTCGGTGATCTTGGTCAAGTCATTAAATCTGTGTGGTTGGTCTCAGACAAGCCTTTGAACTTAAGTTTCAAGAAGAGAAAACTCTGAGTGTGGTTTATATGATAGTTCATTTTTATATATTGCTTGTCATCGAGCAACGTGATTGAGTTGTAATGTTCGGTTAAGTCATTTCGGAGAAATTGGTTTCGATTCCCTCCCTGTATGACCAACCAAATTTCAATTTTTTGTGTTGTAAATAAAACATACCAGTCAAACCCCGCAATGACTCCTTAATAATGGCAATGTCCGATTTCCTTACGGTCACTCGTTATAGAAACTATATTAGCTATAATGATCCCTATATCGACGACCTAGTTTCCACCTAATACTTTCAATGTTTTAATGAAAAAGAATGGAGTAGCACGTTGAAACACTCTGACATTGAAGTTGAGGTTTGCTTACGATACAAAACTACATTCGAAAAAACTGCTGGCAAAAGTCTTCCGTCTTAACCACTGTATAAGATTTGATATTTTGTACTACCTGTAATGTTATGAACGATAAATGCAGTCTTTGTTTGTACTTCCAAATATCATTATATTATTCATACAAGGTTTTATTTTTTTGTGTCAATACATTTCGTGAACGTGGAGGAAATTGGCCATAGCCTTTGGCGCGGAAAGAACCCATTATTTACTGGAAATTATTTAGAAGAAAGAGAATTCTGGCTAAGTGCATTGACAGCGATATGAAACGTTTTTATCAAGAATGCGGAGCTATTAAGTAAATTCTGCCATATCCATTGCTACTTGTATCCCACACCTGACACCAATCCAGATGACGTCAAGAGTTTTTGTGACACATAGTTTGATATCCACAGTAGTTCCTTACGATTGGTGGTAAGAAACGTATTTTAGTGTTATTCTTCTGTAAACTTGCGTATTTTCTATGCCCTTCACTGTGTTTTGGATTATTATTTATGAAAGATAACAACTCGCTTGATACTAATTGGTGATTTGCTGGAAACACGCATCATTTAGCACTTCTCACGGTTTAAGTTCCATTTCCTCTTACAAATTTGAAAGTATGGTCTATCATAGAAGCTGCGACCTGTGTAAGGAATAGTCAAACGTATTTCGTGCTATGTAAGTGCACTAGTTGAGGCTGAAAGCTGAGTAGCCACAGCAATATTCGTCAAAGTGATTACAGAAGCTACTAACCAGGATAGCCGATTCACAAGGATTGAAATTCAAACCTGCAACCGTTGTGCCTAACCTTGTCTTAAACTCCTGATTTGAATATTATTACGACTTGATACAACAATAGGGGAAGTTTTGCCGCTGTACTACTCTTAATTCAGCAGCTCTGTTCCCGAGGAAATTTAATAATAGTTATCCTGTGTAAACGAACAATCTTCTTTTTCCTTACGTTAAGCAGCAATTTTGATGCGAGTCGTTAGTTTATAAGGATTCCGCTGATCAGATTTGGTTGCCGCTGCGTGCATGTTTAATTGTATCTCTTCTTTGTTAGATTCGTTCATTATGGTTCATCAACGACGAGGTCTTAGATTCGGGATAGAACTACGGGTAAGGTACGGGAAAGAATCAGTTCTACTGGAAACGATAAAATACTGAAATCTGGATAGTCAGACCAAGTGTCAAACCCCGTATAACCCATCGCATAACCTAAGTCGATTTTCCTCTGCTTCTTACAAATAGATTAATTTCACCGTATTCATCGTTTAATTGCTTTATTTTTACCAGTGCTAGTTTCTATCGTTTAATAGTAGAAGTGGAGGTGTTATCTTCGATGCGACTAGGCATAACAATTGTATTTAATATAAATTATATTTGTCAGCTCGTTAAAACTACAAAGCCACTGATCCGAATAATTTATAGTCAAATAAATGACATTAACTGTGTACAACACATCAAACATGTTATTTCTTTGAAAACGTTGTTTGTTACGATAACACAATTGCCAAACCCTAATAAGTAATTACGGAAACAGATTTATTTGCAGCAACTACGAAAGCACAATTTACAAACAGTTCTCTGTACGTTAGCATTGATTTAATTGCACAATAAATGGATTTGTCAAGCTATGTGTAATGTACCTCGATTAACGCTACGCGCTTTGTTTCACCGCTTTTTTCAGCCATGGAACAGATCGCCAGTTATTTTACAACCAACAATAAACGTTACCAATTTATTTAGCGGATAATTTACAGAGCTATTCGTTTAAGAGAACATTAAAAAATGAATTAGAGATGTAGAATAAATTGTGTTATCCGTCTATACAGTAATTCTTTGGATACATTCTGTGTTATTTATAGAACTGTAAAGAGAGATATAGTGAAATGAGGGAGGCATACGACAGACGCTCTGATTGGTTCGCTATTACAGCTGTTCATTTCTACTCTCCCGTTGCCTTATTGTATCTTACTCGACGTCTCAAACAATAGTTGAATGTGACTGGCAGATTGCTACGAGCTGAACACTTGGCACTAGAATTGCTTTAATAATTAAAATGTTTCATAGTACGGTAGTGCTTATCAGTGTAACAAGCAGCTTGATTTGCTTCTTTCATATTTACATGTGAGTAAAAATGGTTCCATTTTTTCCCCCAGCCGTCTTTTTCCTTGGATGGTAAAATTACTAACTAGAGAAGAGAATTGATTGAATTTTTTTTTTTTGTAAAGGTACCCCCACCTCTCATTGTTACGATTTTGAAATATTTTATCAGTAACTAAATCATTTAAAATATGAAGTTGTTTCACGATTAATAATTTCCCTGCTACAATTAATTTTGATACAAGTGGTAGTAGCCACTTATGTAACAGTAATCATTGTTTGTTATGTAGGCTTATTAGAACGTTCAGCATGTGTCTTTTTACAACGGGAAAACATATTCCGGTGTCCATGGAATGCAATGGAATGAACAATTTAAGTTTACTCTGTCATACCCAGAGATGAGATATCTCACCAAAACGCAAATAACTTGGTTAGAGTTGTTAAACCAATTGGTCAGAACAGCCTTTCCATGTCACTGAAAAGTACAGGCAGTGTTAGGGATGGAAGAAAATGAATTACGTGGTTTACAACACGTGGGATTTTAGCTGTTGGCAGTGGATAGCTGAAACGAATCTCGAATAGGAGTTTGTCTGAAATTAAGAAGTACCGAATTCTTAGTTACATAGAGATTGGTGCTGTGAACAGTCGGAATAGTGCTCAGTACTTCTATTTCTGTGTTTTTCAACCTTGTGGGTCCTGACATTGCTTGGGGGGTCGCAAGCCAGGTAAGAGTAAAAAAGCAAGGGTTATAGGTCTTACACTGCAATAAAAATACAATATTTTTCGGTGAGAAGGCTGTGCCCGTTTATTTTTTAACAAATTGTCGAATTGTTATTCTATTTTTCAGACGCAAATAACCAAATCGTTTTCTAATCGGAGCAAATTACACATTGAAGTTTATTATTCATGACCCGTAAAACCATATTCCAGGTAATTGTTGTCACAAAAATCTATTTTTTGTTTTGTTTTGAATTGCTCGCGCCACTGCCATTTGTAGCATACGTGGAGGGCCCTTATGAGAAACTTCTCCATTTTATCTTCGCTCGCAGCGAAGCGCGTCCGTACTCGCGTACTCGGACAACTGACTGCAACGAACGAAAAAACACTTTCTATGCGACCGCTGACCCCCCCCCCCCCCCACCACCACCACCTCGCCTCCTGCGCCTCCACAGCGGCAAGGAATAGCCTATATCGCTGCCCGCGGTGTGATCGCTAATACCTTGCAGGGTATTCGAATTTCTCGATCAGTAGGCATATTCTCATAAGAAACAAAATTAAATACGTCATTTTTGAAATCACTGACATGGTTTTATTACGCACCTTGGAGGTAGCCAAAGATTTATTACTCACCTGGATGTCGCCAACATTTTTTTACTTGTATAGGGGTCGCGTATTCAAAAAGGTTGAAAAACACTGTTCTATATTTATGGTAGACTAAAGGAAAGTAGCTTCACACGATGAGCTTAATTCCTGCCCAGATTTCTGATGAACATACAACACTTTACAGGACCCTCGTTGTTGAGTTACTTTTAAATTGGCGCTTTTACGTTTCGTAGACATCGGGGCAGTTAGCGTGAGGTTCGGATCTTTAGGACAATTCATATTTTTTCCCTGCCTTCTTTTTGAGCTGTAATGCTGAATTAAACACTAATTCAACTTTTTTTGATGGTATTTAAATGTATTTTATATAGCAGATAAATGCATATTCAGACCATTTTCCTAGTTTTGGTCATATTTCAATAATATTTATGGTCATATTTTGAGGAAAAATCTGGTAGTTTTTTAATATTACCGGGAATTTACTAGATATAGATGAGAAGAAATTAAGATAATTATTCACAGAACTGTACTTCTGCTATACAGGTGGGGGGGGGGGGGGGGGGGAATTAATTTTCACTGTGGTCAGAATTCACCAGTCAAGAATTAAAGTTATACATTATTATCACTCTCTAAACCTAATGTTCCGCCCGCCCTTTAATCTCGACAATGCAGCAGAAGAATGCCTGTGTCGAGCCGCGTTAATCAATGTCTCAATTAAATATTCTCAGTCATCGTTATCTGCAGTGGATCGGTGAGTAGACCTGCCGCCATGCCGAAACTAAAATTTTATGAAAGTGCAAAGTTTCGTAAGGGAATTTAGAGAGGAATATTTTAGTATAGATGAAAGTTCTATTCTGTAAATCATCTGAAATTAAAGTGATTTCAACAAAACTATTTAAAATTTAATTTCCCAATGGTGCAGTGAGTACACGGAAGAAAGTTATGCTGTCTACGTGAAAGCGACACTGCTAGATAAAATAAATGATGTATAATTGAGCATGTTTTGATGTATAGTAAATTTAAATGTTTGGTCATATTTTGTCATTTTTAGGTCATATTTACCGATTTTTAAGGTCATATTTGCCGGCAGATTTCTCTATTTTTTTTGGTCATAAAGATCCAAACCTTTTTGATAAGAAACTGGTAGGATATCGGCCTTGACTTTTATAAAGGAACACTGCGGCATTAGCCTGTAGCGATTTCGTGAAACCAGGGAAATCGAAGTCGGGACGATGTGATCAGGAATCGAACCTAGGTCCTTACGAATGTGCTATAGATATTCATATTCACCTATAATGTCTTATACTATCAAATTTTTGCATCCAGACTAGATTCAGTTGTCGAGTTATCACGAAGTATTGAGGACATTGTTTTATTTCTAAAGAAGAGCGGCTCTGTCTAAAAGATCTAAAAAATAAGACGAGAACAACCACCAACAAAACTTACATCAGCAAGTCCCTCTCAGCAGGAGGTTTTTGTTAGTAGGCAAAATGTTGAACACATGTTTTGGAATTTTATCTTTAGCTAGCTGTTAAAGGAAGGTGGTTAGGATCCAGGAATGATGGCTCTGCCCTACAGACAAGTCGGGACTAGTATCATTGCACTGGGCTACGATCACAGGGAGGACTAGCCTTACACCTGCCTAACGACGCTGTCATCTTATACTTCACCTCCTTGGACATCAGATCATGCACTGGCTGAAATGAAGTTCAGTGTCAAACATTAATGGAGGCAATGTCATACGAATCGCTGCTTGTCAATGGGCATCTGATTCAGGATCCAACCTGTACATGAATGAGAAATGCGTAATCGCTTTGGAACTACTCTATAGAGACACGCATACCTCATACAAAACTGAGTGTGAAGCAGACAAATCAGCCTATCTTGGAATGCCATTCAAGTTGTTTTACAACTGAACTTACTGCATGTAGCCATACCTAGCAAACTGCAACATGTTCAGACTTCAGATACCGAGAATGGTGGTGTAACGGTTAGAGTTCTGGCCTCGCATTCGGGAGGACGGCAGTTCGAATCCCCGTCCGGGCATCCAGATTTGGGTTTTCCATTGTTTCCAAAATCACTCCAGGCAAATGCCGGGATGCTTCCTTCAAAAGGCCATGGCCGAATCCCTTCCCATTCCTTGCCCCCCTTCCCCCCATCATTTCCCGTCTCTGAAGACCTCGCTGTTAAGAGACGTTAAGCAGTTAAATAAATAAAAAAAAGACTTCAGACATAGATATTGTACCTGTATTAAGGCACTTAGAATTACAGACTAAACCAGAATAACAATAATGATCTGATGTGTGCCTTATCATAAGTAAAATGACGTTTTATGATGTTTAGTTAAGGATATTTTTGTTTTATAACAAAAAGATTTTTGGTTGCTTAGATCATGTAAGGGTATATTAAGGGTGTTCCACTACTTCTGACTTTTGAGGTTGGTTTGTCTCGTGTTGTTGTAGGTGTGTAGAGGCCTAAAAAGACTGTTGTTTCAGATCACTCAGGGCGAATGCCGTGATGTTTCCTTCAAAACGACATGGCCGGATTCCTTCCGAAACGCTCTGGTGGTTCAGTGGTTAAGACGCCTGACTGGAGACTTTTTCGAATCCCTGTCTCGACGGGAATATTCATTGGCCCTTAACCGGACTTTCACCTTTGGTACAGATTGCTGTGTAATGTGAAGTACGCCAAAACGCATCCGTGGTTCGGATCCCACTTTAAACTGTAGGTCGCCTATACCCAGTAGGATTACCGGGCTAGGCTGGCGGCTACGTTAGGGGCGGATTGCGCAGCCAATAAGAAACCATGTCACCAGTTCATTAAGGAGCGTGCACAAACTACGTGGCTCGGTCCAGGGGGGGAGGGGTTAGCTGGAAGGCAACGCTGGGCTACGTGGAGGAGGGGGGGGGGTTCCTAGCCAGGCCACGTAGCTTTCCTTTCATAAAATTTTTCACAGTTAAACTGAGGAACTGAACTCACAACAGCATGTGAATATTTATTTCCCTCAGTTAATTATATCCGTATGTAATTTACAATAGTCTGACAAGAGAAAACAGTACAAAATGCCTTCTGGAATAAAAAGGGAAAAAAGCTACGTGCTACGTGGGGGGGGGGGGGGGTAGAGGCAAAAGCCACGTAGGGCTACGTGGGGGGGAGGGGGGTGTTCACAGGAGGCCAAAATGGAGCTACGTGGTTTATGCACGCTCCCTTACGACGGCACAATTTTACTGTTGTTAAGTGTAGTTGTGTAAATTATATGAAGATGGAGAAGAGGAAATGGTGAAATCACTCTGGCCTCGCGTTCGGGAGGACGCGGGTCCGAATCCCCATCCGAGCATCCAGATTTGGTATTTCCATGGTTTGCCAAGATCATTCCAGGCGAATGCCGGAATGCTTACTTCAAAAGACTATCGCAGAATTCCTTCCCGTTCCTGACCCTAGTCCCACGTCATTCAACTTTAACATCCTTATCCTACAGATCAATCACCATGTCTCCTACGTAGCTGCCCATATCCCCGTAGCACAGGATGCCATCATGGTTTCGTAGCGTCTGAGCCAACCGGGCGTAGTAAAAAAATCATATGACTTGATAAAACGGCGTGCTTCGAAAGGAGAAACCTGTAAGAATTTAATATTGTACTATTGTCAAAATTATAGTTATGAAAGTGAAGATTAGAATTTGGAATACATGTAGGGAAAAAAAAATAGAAAACTGAAGTGGTTGGTGCTATACAAGGAAAATGAAAATTAAATTTACAGGTAAAGAAGAAAATGAAATCTTTCTTGAAACTATTATTTAACAAAGTATTTATAGAACAATCGCAGAAGAGGTATGAATGTGGATCACTTTTTAAAACAATAGGGTTGCTTAATGTATTAGGAGAGGGGACATTTGAGGGGGAAAACTATAGAGTAAGAAAAAGATTAGTGTCTATGGAGCAGATAATTGAAGACGTACGTTGTATTAGGTGGAGATGAAGGGATTACGCTCAGGATTGAAAGACGTGAAGGAATCCGTGAAACAAAGGGGAAGGGTAATGGATAAAAAGCCCAAGAATCTATAATCGGAGCTAATTTTTAAAATAGAAGAATATTTTGCATCAGCTAAGAAAATACTTTCAACAGTGTTTTTCTATACTCTCTTAGCGACTTGGAATTTAAATAATATTGTAGCGTACCTCGTTCTTAACATCTTATGGTAATCGAACTAATGAAAAGCTTGAATAACGTTCTTTGCATGCACTACGAAGCTGCTTTGCGTATTCGAGGAAATTTGAGCTGCTGCGAAGGTGTGAGTTGGCAACACTGTGATTGTTGGTGAGTCAGCGAACACACGCGGAAGCCCAACACTCGGGCCTCGTCGAACCCTTGACTCGAGGGGAACCCTCCACGGCCCTTGCTCCACGACCCTACCTCATAAAAACCCCAACACCCCCAGTCTTACCCATTACAATTTAAACATTCCACCACGCTAGAAGGAAAACCAGAACGCAGTGTTCTTTGAAATTCGTTTATGTTCGGTTTGTAGTGTAAATAAAAGAGACTTTTTAAATTGTGTTGTATTTGAAAACCGAAACTTCTTTTGCCGCCTTACATGATTTCAGCCAACGGAAATTATGTAATCGAGCGTCCAAAGATGTTTAATTCGTTTCAATTTAATTACAAAGCAGCAAATACCACCGTGTAAATTTCCCTACACTTCTCCGGCCACCCTACTACTATTGCTCTTTACGAATTTTAATTTTAAATTCCTTCAGTATTTCTGGTAAATTTTTCAGCCCTTCCATCGATAATTTATTCTATTTCCTGACTCGCTTACCTACAAAATAAAGTTTTCCCAATGCATTAGGTCTTAAATCAAGTGCTAGCTTGTGGTAGTGGTCATTCCTTCCCTTCCATGTGCTAATTCTTCTAACAATATTCATCCAAGCTTCGTCCCCAACAGATGCCTTATACACTCCCAGCACTCTTTTTCCCCCGCCTCCTGTCTTCCGAATTACTCCGAGCCAGCTCCTTCATCATGCCAGTTATCAGTTATGTTATATGACAAATTCCACCCAAAAAAATATAAAAAAATGTAACTATCCTTCTTTGCACTCCTTCCTGTGATACAGGATGCTACTTCGCGATTATAGATAAAAGGAGATACGTTCAAAGGAAAATAGTTTACTAAATCGGTAGTTCGACTTTGCGTTACCGAGCTTGGTGGGTGAACGGTTAACGTTCTGGCCTCGCATTCGGGAGGACGTGGGCTCGAATCCCCGTCCGGGCATCCAGATTTGGTTTTTTTACGGTTTCTCCAAATCACTCCAGGCGAATGCCTGGATGCTTCTTTCAAAAGGCCATTGCCAAATTCCTTCCCGTTCCTTGTCCCCAGTCCTTACCTCTACTGACCTCTACGTCGACGAGGCGTAAAACCATAAGCAAAAAAAAAAAAAAAAAAAAAAGAGTTGCGTTATTGTTTTTTATCAGTTTTAAAGAGGGTAATTGATTAATTATATTAATAATATTTATTAGACCTATTCTTACGTTATATTTGTATAACAATTTTGTATGCGACACACGTTGCACGTTTTCGAGAATCGCGAAATGTTACTGATTAGATTGTTTCATTGCTTGCAGCTCCTGTTGATTGTGAGAAGATTCAAATCCATTGCGTTAGACGCATTCTTACGTCGTATATACACATTTGTTCTTTTAACTAACACGCTCTCTCTATATCAATTTTTTTTAAAGCTAGCATTAAGAAATCATATTAGTCACAGGCCATTAAAGTGAACAAATGTAAACGAACCAAGACCTGATAATCTTCTACTAGACCCTAATCTTGTTTCGCCGTCTCAAGTTATAAAATTGGAGTTAATGAATGTCGGAACTTAAGACCTATACTTGCCAAAGACACTAGGGGAAAGTTTTATGGTCTCCAGTAGGCAGAGGAACCGCCGTTAATAGTGTCATCTACTCTGTCTGCGGAGAATTTTTTTTCTCCCCTCATACCTGTATAGCGTATAAGGCTAGACGGCGACATGGTAATTGTGACTGGTATAGAACTGTGAACAAGGAACTGGTTGGAAATCAGCCATCACCCTAGGAGGAAAACATCCCGACATTGCGGAAACCATGGAAAATCGAAATTTGGATGGCAAAACCGGGGATCGAATCTAGATGCTACGGAATGCAAGGCCCTTACGTTATCGGTCGTTTCACTCGGCATGAGGTTTGGTGTATATCCCATACTTGTATACTTCCTCATCTTCTACATTGCACCAGTACTTCATTTAACCTCGAACCCCGTATTCCGCTGGGATTTTCAAAGGCCCTTAACCCGACCTTCACCTCTGGCACAGCTTGCTGTGTAATGTGAAGTACGCCAGAACGATTCCGTGCTTCGGATTCCACGTTAAACTGTAGAATTACTGGGTTAGGCTAGTTAGCCACGACGTGGGGTGCATTGCGCGGCAACTTGTAAACTTCGTCACCTGGCGATCTAATAATACTTCGGGATCTCCCGGCCAACAATGCCATATCATGATTAGATTTTGACTTCATTTAACATCGGGTACTTTATCTAAATTCTGGGCAACCTCCGAACAACGTTAATCTATAACGAACTCGGCCACGGGGCAAGTATATCCAGCTAGAAGATTTTATGTACTTTCAATTTTAATTTTCGTATGTGGATATTAACTAACTTAAACTTTCTTTCTGTCCTTCCAACTTGAAAGCAGTACATACTTAACACACAAATGTGAACATGAAGTGTGTGTATATTTTTTTTTTTAAATTAGAAAAACCAATCAGGACTGTAGGATACTAGAAGTAAGAAACGCTATGTTCTTAATACAATGTTGAAAACTTGATGGGAATTGTGAGTATGAAGCTTGATAGAAGCAGGCTGATGAATACGATATCGACAGCTGTATCAAAACGTCACTCATTATCGAAGATTGCCTAGCAGAATTTTGACATAGATGGAATTGTCCAAAACTCGGTGTCAGAATTTTGATACGCACCTTAGAAAATCGAATAATGCCGGTCTCTTAAGTTACGAAGCCAAGCTATTGGTTTTACACGTATCGCAATTATTTTTTAAAATTTAATTTATTATTAAATGTGATGTGAATATGCTCAGGTGGCTATTTCCCTTCACACTTATGTTGGTATCACACAAACTTTCACTTCATATTACCTCACTATTTGATGTAAATAGATCTGTACTTCTTTAATAATTCCTTCCTGTCCCTTCTCCCAACATCCGTCCAGGCCTTGTCGCCAATCTATGATTTATACAAACACCCATCATTCTCTTTACCTGCCTCCTGTCTTTCAATGCGTCCCAACCCAGCACCTGTGTAATCTAGCTGCCATCCTATGCATCTGTTACTAAAAACCAAAATTTTATTCTGCCATGACGTTGCGAAATTTATTGCTGGTATGACCATGTTATGTGAAAGACACGTCAGATTCATTGAGACACAAACACACACGTTTCGACAAAAACGCTTTAAACGTAAAACAGAGGCTACGAAATATAAAGTAAGAATAGAGGTTTTACCCATCTGCTGTTCCTGCAGAATTTAAGCTGGAGTAATGCCGAATGTTCTTATAGAAAACAAAACTGTGACGGAATGTTGTACCATCTTGAATGCAGGGCAATATGTACTATAGAACCTGGGTTGGCAGCTATGGGCCCCCATCTTTGTCATTGCTTCGACTTACGCCACGTGTCTTTTTAAAAATTTCCTCACCATCTTTTTCGGCCAGTTCCTATTTTTGTCTAACCATGATGGAATTTTGGGGTTATGCAAAGAGTGTCGACTACAAACAGAAAATATGTCGCCTTCTTGGTGTCGACTGTAGAGGCAAATGCAATGTCCAATTTAAAAAAATTGTATATGTTTGCACTTACAGTTTACCAGCAACTGTTATGTATAATGGAATAGATATATTTAAGATTGCAGAAAATGACTTTGCGTATTTGCTAAATAGAGATCAAAGAATTGAACCGAGCGTGGTGGGTGAGTGACAGCGCTCGGCCTCACATTCTGAAGGATGTGGGTTCTAATCCTTGTCCGGCCATACAGATTTGGGTTTTCCATGGTTTCTCCAAATCACTCCAGGCAAATGCCGGGATGGTCCCTTTAAAAAAAGGCCATGGCCGAAATCATCCCCGTTCCTTGTTTCCATTCCATACCCGACACTAATGACCTCTGTGTCGAGGAGGTGTAAAGCCATAAGCAAAAAAAAAAAAAAAAAAAAAAAAAAACAACAAAAACGAGAATGGTAAAATTAATTTTTGACGTGGTTTTGACTATTGCTGCGCTTACCTTACCGTTATTAAACGTTGACATTTAGTTTCACTTAACTATTTAGTGGTAAATAGACGTTGGCTCTCATGGTATTCAGAAATATCGGAAGTTATATCGTTGCTTCTGTAATTCCATGAAACCCAGGATTACGTTGTTGCTGATTAGCGTGTGTTTTGGCAGTGTTGCGACCTCAAGGGATCACGCCGTGAAGTGGGAGCGAAGTAGATATTGCGGGGGAGAGACCCCTACCTTCATATTTCGGTTTCAGTTCCTAATGCGCTGCTAGCGGGGAGGGGCGAGAGGCGAGGGGTAGGTGCTTTATATGTGTGCCGTCGTCCTGGTGCTAGGCGCCCTAATGGTGATAACAGGCGACTGGGTTTCGTTCCTTCCTGTTTCCCAGCAGTGTATCTCTTGAAATGAAACGAAATCAATTTTGTTTAGCAAAAGAGAGGAACACATGATACATAATAGAGAATACTTTTACATTTTTTACAACCGCGCTGGTTGACAACGAATTCATGAACCGAGGTTCAAATTCCGATGAAACAGAGCTGTTTTGGAGGCTGAATTGATGCTATAACCCCCTCCCCCCCCCTCCGGGTTCTTGCAGTGCTGTTGGATGAGTAACGTTTTTTTTTTTTTTTTTTTTTTTTTTTTTTTTTTTTTTTTTTTTTTTTTTGTAACAGTTTAACGTCCCTTTTTAACAACGTGGTCTTTAGAGACGGGAAAGGATGGGGGCAAGGAATGGGAAGGAATTCGGCCATGGCCTTTTTGAAGGAAGCATCCCGGCATTCACCTGGAGTGATTTGGGGAAACCATGGAAAACCCAAATCTGGATGCCCGGAAGGGGATTCGAACCGCCGTCCTCCCGAATGTGAGGCCAGAACGCTATCCGTTACACCACCACGCTCGGTATGAGTATCGTGGAAGTGGATTATTCCGGCTGGAGCTTGGTCCTGACCACAACCTAGCCATTCAGCTACCAAGCTTTGGACAAGCTCTGTCTTACCATATTCATTGCTTATCGATACTGAAAATCTGTCCATGACAGTCTGTACCGATTTACAGTTTTCTAAACTTTTATTGACAGTACGAAATCGAGCATGGTGGGTGGACGGCAACGCTCTGGCCTCGCATTCGGGAAGACGCGGGTTCGAATCCCCGTGCGGGCACCCGGATTTAGGTTTTTCATAGTTTTTCCAAATCACTGAAGGAGAATGCCTGGATGCTTCCTTCATAAGGCCATGGCAAAATTCCTTCCCGTTCCTTGTCCCCAGTCCTATCGCGCCTCTAATGACCTAGATGTCGACGAGGCGTAAAGCTATAGGTAAAAAAAAAAAGGGTCACTGCTTCTAATGGTTGGCGACGTAGTGTAGTTGGTATGGTGACTGTGAAATAGTTTTTTTCCCTTGCTTAAGGCTTTACGCCTCGTCGAGGTCATTAGAGGTGGGAAATGACGGGGGTTAAGAAACGGGAAGCAGTTTGGCTGTGGCTTTTTAAACGAAGCATCCCGGCATTCGCCTGGATTGATTTGAGGAAACTATAGAAGACTCAGATCTGGATGCCCGCATCTTCCGAATGCCAGGTGAGAGCGTTACCGCTCACCCATCACGCTAGGCCGTGAAGATCAGATATCAGATCACTGAAGCCGAGTGCTTCATCTTAACGTTGATCTTATGGGTTTCCCAAAGACACCATCACTATTTTTGTTGAATCATGAACATAGGGTGGGCGCGGGTGAGTGGTGTTAAATGACATCCTCTCCATTCTACTACCCAGGTCATATCATGGGGTTTGGAGCTCACCTATTCCAGAATACTCTGGTGCTTAATTGGTCTGGAAGAAACAATCTTTACCTTTTTACCTAATTTGGAATTTTGAGTAGCTCTTTTGAACTCAGTGTAACAGCAGCAAATTGTTAACTTGATGAAGTATTGCTTCCCATGCCAAGTACTCAGTTTTTTTTGTTAAACTGGGTTAAACAGAAAAAACCTCAGACTACAGAATTCAAGAAGGCTGGCTGGACAATTTTATGGTTGTATACATTTTTTTGTTAGTAATATGTATCTCTGAAGCCATTATGTGTGGTTTTAAACAAAATATTTATGTCAAGCATTGTGTATTTTGCAAGACATTTAATCTCATCATGCTGTTTTTTCCCAGTCCGTACATGATACGTTTCAAGACAATACCGTGTGACAGCGGTGTAGAAACGGTTTCAAGACAATACCGTGTGACAGCGGTGTAGAAACGGTTTCAAGACAATGCCGTGTGACAGTGGTGTAGAAACGGTTTCAAGACAATACCGTGTAACAGAGGTGTAGAAACGGTTTCAATACAATATCGTGTGACAGAGGTGTAGAAACGGTTTCGAGTACGGCGTTCGGGAGGCTGCGGTTTGTCCCATCTCGATTTCGGTTTTACATATTTTCATTTAATCACTACTGATGAATTCCGGGGAGGTTCCTTCGTTATGGCCGTAGTCGATTTCCTTCTTGTTTCCGTCCACGATCCTCTCCCAGTTATAATGATCTCGTCACTGACGAGCAGTAAAGAGCTAACAGAAAAATAGAATATGCTGATGGATGTTGTTGACATTTACTGCATTTAATTTTGCATCCGTTCTATCTACAATTACAGACCGAGCGTGGTGGTGTAACGGATAGCGTTCTGGCCTCGCATTCGGGAGGACGGCGGTTCGAATCCCCGTCCGGGCATCCAGATTTGGGTTTTCCATGGTTTCCCAAATCACTCCAGGCAAATGCCGGGATGCTTCCTTTCAAAGGCCATGGCCGAATTCCTTCCCATTCCTTGCCCTCATCCTTTCCCGTCTCTAAAGATCTCGCTGTTGAGAGACGTAAAGAAGTAAAAAAAAAAAAAAAAAAAAAAACAATTACAGTTGCAAAGAGGCAAGTAGCACGAAGGTTTTTCAGCTTCAGAATTAATGGGCGCACTGTATCGTAGTTCTTTAGAGTTTCTTATTACCACAGAGCTGGTACAGTCCTTATCCAACCAATTTATGTTTAGAAAATCAAGGTCTAGATCTTTATGTCTTAGGATGTATAATTTGAGGTTTTACATGCATAAAACTGTGATGTTTGAGTTTTAAGTTTTCTTCCTGTCGTGTATGAGCATCAAAGGAGAGATGCGACGAGGTATAGTGATGGTATTTATGACTTCTTCTTACAAATGACATCAAGTGTGGGATGGTAAACTTAAACCCGCCATTCGGTTTTTCAATCACGATATGACCTCATTCCATTTGTAATATGGAGATGTTTGTGATTTATCGTAAGCCCTCGGTTCACAAGCTATTCATTAGGAACTATGCAACAGCATCGCTTCTGTCCATTCTGCCAAGTACCGGAAGATCAAAATTTCTTCCACCAGCACGACTGAAACCACCTTGCCACGGATCGATCACCAAGCATAGAAAGTTTAGCGCCTTTACTTAAGGGGTATGAGCTACGGAATCTCATTACATGGCCTTAAATCTCTTAGTAGACGTGACGTAAAGTTGATGAACGTCTCTCTGAATTGAAAATAAGAACATATGATGTGTTAGTTCTTTTTCCTCGAAATACTGTTTTCATCCCGTTCTGTCCTTTCTTGTATTCTGCTTTGTCGCGCCTGTACCAGTAATCCCCTCGACTTGTCTTGGCTTTTCCCTGAGACGCTCTTCCGGTTAGCAACACTTCTCGTCTTACAGAGTGTTCTTTTGTTATCCAAACCAATAGTCACATTGACTATGATAACTGATAACTGATGCCGTAACACTGCTTTCCAACTCGGTCATTTCGGGCCTCAAACGGAAGTTTTTGATCTTAACCTTGTTTGCGTGCGTCTTTTCCATTTCATCAGTTCTCCGTCAGCTAAGCTTGAAGTGTGATTACTCTAAGGCAGGTGTAATGTGATTTAAACTTTGTATTGAGATGTTCGATTTCTACACAGTTTGTTATTCTGCGCCATGAATGTTAAGCTATCTAACTATCTCTGAACATTTCGCTGTTAATCTTATTTGCCGCGCACTAAGAGTGGTGGTGTAACGGTTAGCGTTCTGGCCTCGCATTCGGGAGGACACCGGTTCGAATCCCCGTCCGGGCATCAAGATTTAAGTTTTCCATGGTTTTCCAAATCACTCCAGGCAAATGCCGGAATGCTTCCTTCAAAAGGCCATGGCCTAATTCTTTCCCATTCCTTGCCCTCCATCCTTTCCCGTCTTTAAAGAACTCGCTGTTAAGGGACGTTAAGCAGTAATAATAATAATAATAATATTTGCCTTGGACGTTCTTGAGACGGAAGCAGTGAAGTGAAAACAGGTTTTCTTTTCAGCGCTTGGTCTGAATAGCTGTTTTGTAGTAACCTGACTTTTTCCCGAACAGTTCCTGTGCAGTTGAATCGACTTCATTTTTTTTGCCATTCATTTTTTTCACTAATTTTTGCGAGTTAACTTTTTACAGCATACAGCAATATAAGTATAGAAAGGCTATGATTCTGTATCTAGTTTCTAAATATATTGTGCTGCATCTACTGTAATATTGTGCAGTCCACCAATAAAATATCTTACAGGGCAATCAAAAAAGTGTTCACGCCACTCCAGTAAGGTATTCGTATCCTCCTTAGGTAGTCTGGAAGATTTAAGCGGTACACACTCCCAGCAAATTTAATTGAAGCGGAGTTGCTAAATGGTTAGGTCCTGGATCAGATATCCATTCACATGTATTGTAACCATAGGTGTGATAGTACCTATTTACTCGAACTTCTATTTTAATTTAACTTTAAGCATGTTTATGAATATTAATTTTATTTTACTATTAGGATCGATGGGAGAAAGTTTCATTTTTTTGCAAAATTATAATCAAAATTACAGTCTACTGTTTATTTTTCTTAAACAAATCAACTGAATGTGTAGTTGATACGTCAGTTGTTAATCATACATAAAATTCGTACAAAACACAGGAAATTCCCAGAATTATGAAAATAATTGCGTGGTGCAAAGACTGGCAGTTGGAGTTAAACGCTAAAAAGTGTCAAGTAATGCGTATAAGTAAAAAGGCGACACCATTTAGCTCTGAATATACAATTAATGGTACTGTCCTTAGAACTGTAGATTCCGCTAAATACCTAGGGGTAACAATTCGTAATAATTTTTCGTGGAATGAACATATCGAGAATGTAATTGGGAAAGCAAATCGTATGCTCCGATTTCTAGGTTGTAATTTAAAAAAATGCACTCCGGAAGTTAAATCGATTGCATATAAGTCACTAGTGCGTCCTCACTTGGAATATTGTTGTTTTGTATGCGGTCCCCATCAAAAGGGGTTAATGGAGGCATTAGAGAGGGTCCACAAGGTATATATAGTGCGAGGGAAAGCGTAAGTTCGATGTTGAAGGAGTTAGGTTGGGAAGACCTGGAACACCAAAGGCGTTGCTCTCGACGGAAGCTAATTGAAAAATTCATGACTGACCTATTTCAGAATGACAGCAAAGAAAATTGCTACCAGCAACATTCGTATCTCGCAATGACCGTGAAAATAAGATAAGAGAAATCAGGGCCATAACCGATTCTTTTCTGTATTCATTTTTTCCACGAGCGATTAGGGAGTGGAATAGAAAGGATTTACCGGGCGAGTAAGCTTAAAATCCGACAGTAGTAGTTTTCGATAAAGCTCTCCGGCCATCCTAATCTGGGTTTTCCATGGTTTTCCCAGATCACTCCACGCGAATGCTGGGATGGTTCCTCACAATAGCCCATGGGCGCCTCCTGCCATATCCCGTATATCCCTTCCAAACTATTACCCTTTCGGACAGGTGCAATGCACCCTCTGCCACACACTTTTAGTGAATCGCAGAGTAATAGTAATAGGTAATGTATATATGTTAACAGAAGATGTTACACCTGACAAAATTATTTAATTAATCATCTTTATAACATTACATTTAAACAAGAAATATAACTTCTGGCATGAAACATTTATGAACATTTCGTATGTTCATACAAACAATTACGAGTTTGGCATGCCTGCACAACGCGTGACAGTTTGGAAGCTGGTGCCACACACAGCTAGCGCAGGTTAACATTCTCTCCGTGACATTTTAACAACTGAGAGTTGTTAAAATGTCACGGATTTCTTCGTGCTGGGCGCTTCAGATTCAGAATCACAGGAGACACAATGCAATGACTCCGAACGTATATAGTTACCTTGCACTCAATACTGTCTGACCTCTACACTAGATACATGGCCACAATCATCACACAACTAATTGCTAAAGAGCCAAACTCGGCTGTTAGTAGGTGAGTTCACCATTAAAATGCTATCTGCTCTCAATAAACTGAGTTCAGAAACATTGGCTCTAAGTATGCAATGTGGAACTATCATGTCTGATCTTTCGCTTCCTCAGGCTGAGAACTAGACACCAAGTTCCTCTTCCGTCCAGGTTATTCGACGGCTGGATCAAACTCTTACGCCAATCTCCTTCATGACTCAAATTGGAGTGTACATCTAAGGAAAACAATACAAAACAGCATTAGAGCTGCGCCAGTTTCCTTTTGTCCCTAAGGCCGGGCGCACATTGACGCGCAGTCGACGCAGCGCAGCGCAGCACAGTTTCTGTGTCTATGTTTTGGAGCGGAACAGCGCGTATTGAGAGGCAGAGCAGGGCAGCGCACGTGGCCTGCGCCACGTTGTGATCACCACACAGAAACTGTGCCACGCAGCTCACTCGTGCCGGTTTTTGCCGTAACACTTCTTGCGTTATTTATAATCTTGCTTTACTTATAATCATTTTCAACTATGGAATAAGAAAATTGATTAATCTGGTGCGTAACCAACCTGCGATTCACAATATAAGTCATAAAAATTACATAAAAATTAAATTTAAACAAGAGATTTGGACAATGAGCCCAACAAGTGGCGAGTAAATTCAGCATTTATTTATCATACAACTGTCCATTTACAATTTTCACTTTCTTTTCTTTTTTTGAATTAATTTTTAATAAAACTTCGAAAAAGATTGATATATATAGGCTATTATCACATTATTTGTTTTCTTATTATTTGTACTACATCATTCAATAGTGTCCCCGAGAAACACTTAATTTGTTGACACTGTTTTTTTTAGTTTCGAGTGTTTATGTTCTGTTATATAGTTTTCTTAAAAATATAATATGAAATAAAAGAGAGAAACATTCTTATAAATGTCATGTACCGTCAAACGCTAAATAATTAAATAAATAACCACGAAAATGCAGCGAGATTTTCTTCAGTTCTAATAGATATTTGAGCTTTGTCGAGAAAATAACAGGTTACATTATGCCGTGAATCTCCGCTGGAGTCATCCGGAAATTATCTTTTGAGAATTCTCTTGTCACTGCAAAAGCCAGATGAGAGTTTCTTCTTTTCATATACTCACTTTTGCATAGTTTTATCTAACTCAGCTTCTGTTAAAGTAATAACAATTTTCCAAGCTCGGCATCCCAATCTGATTCAGAAATCAAAAATCGAGTTTTTGCATCGACATGTTTTTGGTTACGCTTTATTGTCGGTTTTTCGCACAACACAATGCTTTGTAAACTGCCGCACGAAACTGCGCTCTAATATGCGCGAGTAACTGCCAGTCTGTGCTGCTCTGCCCTGCTCCGCGTTGCCCCTACTGCGCCACGCAGCTCAATGTGCGCCTCGGGTAATTGTGAATATTCAGTGTCCCTACGTCCACACCCATCAACATGCTTGGCATTGACCCAGGGCAGCGCCAAACTTTGGAGTCTTCCAAGGAATTTTTGCACAAGTCGTTGACTCTGGTGTATGTAACCGTTTCCTGCGAACTTGAATCCTCGCCCTACATACGATCACATGGCATCTTCACATAACGTAACCTCCATGTTATCTCGCGGAGAACTGGCTAGATTAACCACGGTCACGTCAGTATTATTTGAGACTACCTGGATCACTGTCTCACTAACCACTCTAGGTCGCTAATGATCCTGCCGTCGAAGTACCATAAAACACCAACAACAACAACTCAACCATTCCTCGCATCAAGCGAGATATTGAATTTTAATAATAAAAAATTATTGCGTTGCACTATAATATTTATGTACGTGGCCTATGATTGTGGTTCTTTATTACTTGGTAACTGGTTTCCTCCACGGTTACGAGCAAACATGTTGACATGTTGCACACCTCATTGTTTAATCGTAACAAAAATAAAGTGTAGTCGAGTTATTCTGCCGCAGTATAATCGTATTACCCGTGTTCTTAGTTTTTTATACTAAACTTCATTCCAGTTATAGATGGATGCAATATATACGGAGCTTTCCCTGAATGCCATCTGAGAACCGGAAGGTATTTAAATCATGTTTACCGAGCGTGGTGGGTGAGCGGTAACGCTCTGGCTTCGCATTCGGGAAGACGCGCGTTCGAATCCCCGTCCTGCCATCCTCAGATCACTCCAGGCGAATGATGTGATGGTTGGTTGAAAAAGGCCACGGCCGAATTCATTCCCGTTCCTTGAACTCAGTCCTGTCCCACTTCTAATAACCTCGCGAGCATTGAAGTGCTGTCAGAATGTTTAGATGGGGCAGTATTGCTGTGCACTGGTAGTTCAGTGGGCCGTCTCAGAGATGGAATATTGTATGATAAAGACAAAGAATTTTTCTTTGGATGCGTAATACGCGCAGCTAACGATACACCATCTCATTATATCTATTAATAATTATGGTTAAAATATTGCATTTTCGTAAGTATCCTCAATTTTTGGAAAAGTACGCATAATACTAATATAAGGTGAGAAACAAATTATGCCTTCTTAGGAGGTTTTCAGAGAATCCTTGTTTTTTTTTTAAATGAAACAACAATGTCATCTTTATTTTTATATTTTTAAAGAAGGACGTATCAGATACGGTAAACTTAAATTATTTTGAAGATGTTCAGGTGTGTGCTAAAAAGTTTTTAAGCTGATTAATGTAGGTAACAGTAAGGTCATATCAGGACAAAGAAAGCGTTCAATTAGAACCGCCCTTGCCATGGGCTGGTCAACGTAAAGCCAATGTGTAACGGTTGTGGCTAGTAATATAATGATATAATTTGATTCTAACAAATCTGGTATTTGGTCGATTAAGCCATTAGCAGTCAGTTCCGAAGTATTTATATTATTAACTATTAATAAAGAACGCCAATGAAACCATTTTTATATGGTTAAATGCCATACGCGTTTCGCCTCTCATCGAGATACCATCAGCGACGAGTTTATGTTGAAATTTACATTTAGTTTACAACTTATTACATAATGTTTAACTTAATCCTAAATTGAAACATTTACTGATTTTTTATAACTTATTATTTATATTGGTATTATTAAGGTTCGTAGCCACACATTTCTGCTTTTTCCCAAAGCATGTCCCCGCTAAATCAAAGTGTCTAAAATGTTGCCAGGTTGATGTAAACGTTGCGCCTTATCGCTACTCTCTTGTTTACGGATGCCATCTTGTCTTATTGCTGTCATGGTGGTGTGTTGACAGCGCGAGTTTTGAAAATGTATGAAAGAGTGATGTTTTGCTAGACTGTTTCCAATTTATGTGTAGTGCGGGGATATATAGGATTAGTATGTTTACTTATTTATTGTACATTCCTTTCTGTAGGATCAAGTGTGTTTATTAGCTTGAATAGCATTTTGTTTGTTAGATTTATGTGGTCATTTAGCACCTGCTTATCACTGTTTATTGCTTTCTGAATTTGATAGTTTTCCTGTAGTGTGAGGGTGATGTGTGTGTGTGGTTGTTGATTGTGAGGATTTACATATCTGTGTTAATGTCTGTTGGTGACTGATTATTTGCTATTAGATGTTCGCCGAATGCTGAGCGGTTACTGTATTTTAGAGCCCTCATGAGATCTTTGCGTCTGGTTGTGAACAGTCTTCGTGTGTGTCGTATGTATATTGCCCCACAATTTTGACATGTCAGTTGATGAATGCCTTGGAGAAATAGCAGAGATGTGTGGCTACACATCCTAATAACGCGAATGTAAATTGTAAAGAATAAGTAAATGTTTGAATTTAGGATTACATTATGTAATAAGTTGCGAAATAAATGTACATCGCGATATATATTCGTCGATGAGGATGCCTTGATGAGAGGCGAAACGCGTACGGCAATAAACCATATAATAACACTTGCATTGGCGATATTTATTAACATTTAATGTAGTGAGCAACTGCGGATAAATGACCTATAATGAAATTCTACGTATTTACATTGTGTTCTGCCATTCGAAAGTGCCAGTAACTACCAAAGTGTGGGACAACACAATATTAAAACCATGATGCCCTTAACTGGACTCGATCGGGGTACCCTCTCTTGCCCCAGCGTTACCGTTACCGGCTGGTAATATTTTCGTGGGGCGTCTAAGAGTCACTGCAGACGCTGGAGAGGCAAATAACTTTATGGCAGACGAGCGAAGCCGGGATGGCACTTCCGCAGATTCCAGCTAACGACTCTCTGAGAAATGTGTCCGCGCAGAGAGAATGAGGCGGCTGAAAGTGGGTCATTATTGGCGGCATTTTGACCCGCTTGTAACCGGAAGTGGCTGCGGCGCGGCGGCTGCGGATCCCCCTCCGGCGCGCGCAGTCGGAGTGGGGAAAGTGAAATTCTCTTTAAAGGGGAAGGCGCGGGCCGTATGTACAATTCGCCCTCCCATTTTTCGCACACGAACCGGCGCGGCGGACGGCTGCCGCATCTGTTGCTGCGGCGGGGGGGCCCGAAGAGCGGCGGTTTGGGCCGAGCGTTGGCCCGAGATCGATGCGGAGTTCCCCAGGGGTGCGCCTCCTCGCCGCCCGCAGACAACGTGCCGCGAAGCTAGGCGGCGGGCTGTCTCCGGCATGCCTGAAAACAGGTACGGCCTTCGCGGACCCTCTGTAGTTTGTGCTGCTTGCGTTTTCACTCCTCTTCTCAGCTAATCCAAAACCATTCATTTTACCTACATATATATATTTAGAAGCGTTCCAATGTTATCAGTTTACAGCAGCATGTTTTACTTGTGTTTTAGATTTGTAAAAGAATTTCCATCTTTTGTAGGCACTAGTGTGACACATGTAAACTTTGCTTCACATAGTTCATCGTACAAGCGTGGAAATTGTTTCCTCCGTGCAGGACGCCGGTTCGTGTTCGGCTCGGGCGTGGTTGTTTTAATTTTGTGTTCAGATGTCTACTGTATACAATCGAAAGTGCTACAGGATGAACCGAAGTGTGATAAAGACGCCTATAATGTGAAATGAACTGCAAAACACAACTAGGAGGCCACGGAAGCAGAAGCTTAGAAAAAAACGAAGCAGTTTTTTTTAAGTCGGTGCGTTCCATCCAACTGCAGCGTCGTAGAATAACTAATGACGTAATTTTTAGAGCTTCTAGTTTGACAGTGATGTCTAGTAGTTTGAAGAATCTGAGTGACGAATGATACTAGATTTTAACAAGCAATTTTTGTGCGCGTTAGACATAGGTCGCTGTAGCTTATCTGCAAAATGATCAACATAAAATTATGACTTTTTTTCTGACAGTCTCCTCTTCTGCCATTTGTTATTGACAGTGTACAGTTCGTGAGGATGTGTTATTAGTTAACTTTACTGCAAATCCGCAATGTGGACAGGAGACTGAGGTTTGTTGTGGTTTGGCTTGCCGGTAGTTCGTGTGTTCCAGCTCCACGCGGCATGCGTTGCTATGGAGATACGCCAGGCATCGCCCAATCTCTCGACAAGTATTCAACTTTACCGAAGCCCTGAAAATGCAAATGCACCCTACGATTCTGCTTGCCGTAACAAATAATTGCTTCACGTAAATTACACAATATTGAACGTTCCATCCCTGCTTTCTTTTTGTTGAATTTTCATCCTCTAGAGATAGTTTTCTGCAGTTTTCACGATTTGTTCCGAAAGTGAAGTAATGTATGGTCGCAGTTATTGAACCCCCAGATTTAGATTAGTAAACTGTTCAGCGTAAACAATTAACTGTTAATGAAAAACGAAAACATTTTATCAAATGGAATTCTTAAAATATATTTAGTTGCAAAATGGACCGGATAACGTATTAGAAAGGCATTTCTTACAGAAAGTTCTGAATAATAGAAATAAAATAATTATATTATCCATTTTTCATTGATCTTCGGCTTGAAGAACCGTAGATTTTTATGAAGAACATAAATCTTTTGCTGGAACAGTTTCTGCAAATTGTAATACGCGTGCTTCTAAGGTAAAGCGTATGTGTACAATGTATGATTTTTTTGTTTTTTTTAATGATGTGGTTTCGGAATATATTAATTGCTGTCCTGTGATGCCGGTAACTGCAGTGGATTTTAATATTAATTCATAAATTTCCTTGCGCTATCGTTGCGACAGTAACGTTACGACGCATGTATCTTTTTTAAACCTTTAACTGAGGCTGATATGTGATAATTTTAGAGCCTTGCATCTTGTAGACTTAAGAGTTCATCATACTAAGGAATGAAACGTGATAGAAATTGATATTTCTTGTGACTAGTCTTTCTGAAAGCACTTCGTAGTCTATTATATTTTTTTAAATACAATCGTTATGTTATTTCTTACTCTGAGATATAAACGCAATTGTATGCTAATATTACAGTTGCGCTATGTTATGATGAGTGAGACAACAGTATCACGGTAGCAGCACGAGAACAAAACTATACAGGCTCTGCTTGCCATTATTATTTTATGTACACGAACTGGAAGGTGCCTGAAGCGCGGTGACAGAGTATTCGTGGCATAGTACAAGATGACATGCGAAGGTCGTTCCAACCGTATCGTATTACCCGTTGCATCGATGCAAGATGGATATACTTTGAATAAAACAAGTGTTATATTGGAATCGATTCTATAAAACGACTCGTATCTTATATCTACTGCAGTTCCTACGTTTGTTATTTGAATTGGATGGTTGCTGTGTATAGTGGATTATATTCAAAATGCAATTACATTCTATTTTCATTATATTTCCTGTAACACTTGCCTGTAGTGAGACAGTCTAGCTATTTGTAATAATTCTTTTACACAATGCCGTGTACTGGTTTATAATTTATGTTCATACAAAAGAAGTATCGGAAATACTCGTGTATACCTAAGGATAGGTTTCTTTACAATCATACAAGCAAAAGTACTAACATGTCTTCAAATGCATTGCTTGAAATTTAAATATAAAAATTACAGGTTTCACTTCAAACAATTGCTGTTTATTCACAAGGTAAGACTGACGTGCAATCTCGCAGTGACAGTCCCCCTCACAAGCGATGGTTGCTTTCCTAAAGATTGCAGTATGATTTGAAGCATCTCTCTGTAGTGTACCTCCACTGCGTGCAATTACTTTTTATAGGCGAGCTCCTGAAAAATAAAAACCCGGAGAGAGAGAGAAGTTTGTTCAATATGCTAGTCTTGGAGCTGATTCTCTCCTTCCAATACTGTGCGGGTGCCAGATTATGAATAAACTCTTACCTCATGAAAAAACGTTGTTGCAAACGCTGATCAGATCCTATCGCCTATAAAGCTTGTTCCGGCACAGGTGGTTAAGACACAGGCAGGGAATTACCAAAAATGAAAGTTTTCCATTATCTCAGCACCACATCCGTCCGGTTTATTTAACGAAGAAAATTGTTCTTTCTTTTTTGTTTACTTGTTGTCGACGTGGAGGTCATTAGAGGCGGGAAAGGACAGTGGTTAAGGAACGGGAATTAATTCGGCCGTGGCCATTTGAAGTAACCATCCCGGGCTTAACCTGGAGTGGTTTCCGGAAATAATGGATAAACGAAATCTGGATGGCCAGACGGAGATTCTAACCCGCGTCCACCCGAATGCGAGGCCAGAACGTTACCCTGTTCATTCAGGATGTTCAGCTTTGAGGTAAATTGTTGCACTTCATCGGTAAGCAGGCAATCAGCTATACGGCTCCAGCAAGCCAAAACACCGATGCTAAACATGTGCTGGTGCCTAACATGACTTCTCATTTGTTGTGAAAGTTTGTGGAATGATTTGTTCCAAATATTGCCTCATGTTTTAAACAGACTGAATAGATACACAACCAATCGACAGGCACTTTCATCAATTAACACTGTAATAATTTGCCTCTGGTCCTACCGAGACTGGTGGATGACTGAGCCTTGCATTCGGGAGGGCGCTGGTTCGCTGGCCGTGCAGATTTCAGTTTTCCATGGTTTACAGAAGTCACTTCAGGCGAATTTCGGGATGGTTCCCTCAAAAGACCAAGGGCAAATCCGTTAACGTCCCTTGCCCCTAATCCTAACCCCTTATGATCTCGATGTTGGCGAGCCTTAAAGCCCAAAATAAAGAAAATCTGACCTCCGCCTTAGAACCTCAATGTGCGCCTTTGGCCTTTAGTACTTCAATCGACGTGGTGTGATGAACTTCCCAAATCACTCCAGGCGAATGCCGGGATGCTTCCTTCAAAAGGCCATGGCCGAATTCCTTCCCATTCCTTGCCCCCATCCTTTCCCGTCTCTAAAGACCACGTTGTTAAAAAGGGACGTTAAACTGTTACAAAAAAAAAAAAGTGATGAACTTTCCGTCCTACGAAGACCAAAGGCATCCGAATCATTAAATCTTTTCAGCATTGTATAGTCGAGTTGAGATGGAGGGAGGGATGGGAAGTTGGTTGGTAGGATGCATCTGTATATTCAAAATCTGTAAGTTTGTTTCGCGTACGAAGCCACATCATTCCACCGATTTCGTCCAAACCGTCCTAAACCACCTCTTTCTCGAGATGATACATTCTCCATTTCAAAGATTAGTTTCAAGAAAAAAATCTGATTTTTTCGGGGTATAAACAGTGGTCCTGCAGTTCGTTGAAGCACCTTCACAGACAGAGATATACGCCGTGTTTCAACTCGCAACGGACAAACGTTTTAGCGGGAGGGTTATTATGTTAATGACAATGTACGCCTTGAAGATGAAAGGAGAGAAGCTGCTGATAAAATATTTTTCATCAGTCAAATGAAGTGTATGAAATTCTGTGGCCAGTTGTCTTGTTCTAGGATTTGCTCTTGTGTAACGTTATGCAAAAAAAGTTGTCTAGACGAGAGAAAGTTTAGATACTCCGCGACTCACCTTATATGACAACGCTACCTTGTTGCCCACGGCTTCATCTGTGGGCAAACAGCCCTTGTATGTATGTTCGTCAAATATCGGTAGGTTGCACCCGTGGTTTATTCACACCCCATGCTGTTTGTACATTTTCATGCGTTTGTAAATGAGACTTATCTTTAGTAATTCCGTAATAGACTACACGCGTTACAGATATATGAGAGAGGATGGAATCCGTTTGAAGGATGTCTAGAATCAAGCTGTCACGTAGACAGTGTTACCAGTACAGTTTAGATGATAATCTGTGAAAAGTTTGGTCGAAGTCGATGGAATGGTGTGGATTTGTATGCGAAACAAACAAAAAGACGTTATATATTCATGGTGTCCCATAAATGGTGGTAGAAACTGCTTCAAGAGGAGGTGAAGATCATCAACACGATTTTGAACCCATGACTGGATTCGCCACGGTTCGTCGCTAGGCGGCGCTGTTCATCAATGCTGATGGCAGAAGCAGCCAAACGACAGCTACACAGAGATAAGTACTGGGCCACCGTATTTTTTCACATTTGCATCACAATTTGAACGATTGTGGTTATTTAAGAGGTAACAGACATAACGAGGGCAGGCCACGAGTGATGTTCTCCCACCATAGAACAAACTGTCTTGGATGTCGTACAGAGAAATCCACCAATCCGTGGTAATCAGGTGTAACGCGTACATCTGAAGCAATAGAGCAAGCTTCAAACTATTCCTGTAACATTATGAAATGGAATAATTTTTTTTTTGCTTATGTCTTTACACCCCGTTGACGTGAAGGTCATTTGAGGCGAGTGAGGACCGGGCACAAGCAACGGGAATGAGTTCGACCATGGTCTTTTGAAGGAAGCATCCCGTCATTCACCTGCAGTCGTTTTGAGAAACCATGGAAAAGCCAAATCTGGATGCCCGGACGGGGATTCGACGAACCCGCGTCCTTCCAAATGCGAGACCAGAGTGTTAGCGCTCACCCACCACGCTCGGTGAAATGGAATAAATGTTTTCTCCCTAATACTTTGCTCCTGTCCTTTAATTTCTTATATCCCTACTACTACTGTCCCATGACGTTTTCCAGTGATGGGTTTTTATGCAGATCTAAATCGTTTTGATTTTCTCAAAACGCTTAATGATTCTGTTTCCTTCATAGAATATCAGAAACAGTTGCTCAGTATTATACCCATTACGACAATGCCTGATCACGAGACGAATATCCTGTACCTACATAGTACAAGCATTACTGCTACAGGTGATTTAGTGCAGCATGTATCTTACCTCCTAGTCAATAGGGAGCGTCCATAAACCACGTAGATCTATTTTGGCTTCCTGTGAACCCCCATTCCCCCCACGTAGCCCAACATGGCATTTGTCTCTACCCCCCCCCTCCCCTCCACATAGCACGTAGCCTTTTTCCCTATTGATTCCAGAAGGCATTTTGTACTGTTTTTTCTTGTCAGACTATCATAAATTACATACCGAGATAATTAAATGGCGGAAATAAATATTTCCAAGCTGTTGTGTGTTCTGTATCTCATTTTAACTGTGACAAATAATATGACCGAAAAGCTACGTGGGCTCGGAAACACCCCCCCCCCCTTTTCTCCTCGCATAGCACAGTAGCTTTCCAGCCAATCCCTCCCCCTCCTAGACGGAGCCACGTAGTTTATGCACACTCCCATAGAAGGAGTGGCGGTGAAATGCACGACCAGGGTTCAAATTTACACCACTTGAGAATCTCCGAGACTTACCATAGCTTAGGAACCGTGCACAAACTACGTTGCTCGGTCTGGGGTGGAGGGGTTGGCTGGAAGGCTACGCTGGGCTACGTGGGGGGGGGGGGGTTCCGAGCCAGGCCACGTAGCTTTCCTTTCATAACATTTTTCGCAGTTAAAATGAGGAACAGAACTCACAACAGCATGTGAATATTTATTTCCCTCAGTTAATTATCTCTGTATATAATTTACAATAGTCTGACAAGAGAAAACAGTACAAAATGTCTTCTGGAATCAAAAGGGAAAAAAAGCTACGTGCTACGTGGGAGGGAGGGGGGGGGGTAGAGGACAAAAGCCACGTAGGGCTACGTGGGGGGGGAGGGGGGTTCACAGGAGGCCAAAACGGAGCTACGTGGTTTATGCACGCTCCCTTACTTGGCTCGTAGTGGCTGTAGCCGTAACGATTAAGGTAGATGCTTGAGAATAATTATTTTGGCATTTCAAGTAGTTTACAAGTTTACGTATGGTTGATAAGCACGATAGATTGTTCGCGGCAGCTTATTCGGTAACATAAATGATCTCGAGCTAGGGTATTCCATGGCAGTGTTGCAACCCATATACTAACATAAGGTCACGTCTCAACTTTCATATTACTTGTATTCTGATTTTTAAATTGACTTTCTCTTCCTCATAAATCCAGAGAATAATCGTTATGAATTTTTGCTGAGTATCGGAAGGAAATTAATTATGGCTTCTTCTTAGAATTCGGCAAACATCAGGAAAAAGAAATAGTCTAGGTTGTATTAGGGGTTAGAGTGCTATAACTTTAGGACTTTCGGTTTTATTTTCGTTATCAGATTCGTTGGCAGAAACTGGAAAGGAGTTTAATTCTTATGTTTCATAAAAAATGATAATGGACACAATTCGTTTAACAACTGAATTATTGAAATCTTCTACCTGTTATGGTGTATAATTCTAATTATTATTTACGCCAGCGATCTATTCTTGTGTAATCTTTTGCATTAATTTTCATTACGTTGACTTCAGCAATCATTTTAGCTAAACATTTTAACTGAGCTATTGCATGCAAGACGATAATCAACTGAATTCTGGAGAGTTTGTGTTTTATATGTCATTTTTGGAGTGCGAAGATGGAATTTGATTTGTAGAGAGAGCTTCACATGCAGTGCTACCGTTTGATGGAAGGTCCGAATCACTTGTGCTACCTCGACTTTGAGGTCAAATTCAGTCGTCAAAGGACTTATTTCCTAACAACTGACAACATTTACCTCAAAAGAATCTTAGCTTATGGTTTGTCAATCGCAGTTCGAGGCTGTTGGGTGGGCTATTAATGCTCGGGGCTGACTTTCTCCCGGATGTGGAATCGATCATCATCCAGATTTTGGTTTTCCATATTATCTGGAAATCACTCCAGGAAAATGTCGGAATAGTTCTTTCAAAAGCCCCTGCCGAAGTGCATTCTATTCTTTATCCACAATTGAGTTACTGCTATAATGACCTCGACATCGACAAGCCGCGACCGATCGTGGTGGGTGAGCGGTTAACGCTCTGGCCTCGCATTCGGAAGGACGCCGGTTTGAGTCCCCGTCTGGGCATCCAGATTTGGGGTTTCCCATATCACTCCAGTCGAATGCCGGGGTGTTTCCTTCAAAAGGCCATGGCCGTATTCCTTCCCGTTCCTTACTCCTGGTCCCATCCCGCCTGTAATGACCATGAAGTCGACTAGGCGTAAAGCCATAAGTAAAAATAAGAAAAATAAAAGATAAGCCGTAAAGCGACATTTAAAAAATAAGTTTTCAAAGCTTTTATTTATAATCGGCCTGTGTTTTTCCTGTCATTATATTACTGACTACTGTTATAAATGTGATGATAATGATAAAGACGTCCGTATCTGGGATAAAAATAGGGACCATTCATTACTATTCGTTTATAAGACAGGAGCGTAATTTACGAAGGTGTGAAGAACTAAATGTATTCTACATGTTTTATCACATTTTAAATGAAAGTAGTGCTGTGACGGATAAGACGCGATTTTCTCAGCAGTCGTGCTAGAGCTATGCGGTGGGTCCTATGGAGATGCTTAATGCGGGCAGGCCATAAATTCTGCTGCAGTAACTGCCAGAGACCGTGTTCTCTTCGGCCCGTGTAGCTACAAAATGCCAAGTATGTACCAGCAGCCTTCTCCAGAAAACGTGCAGGTATTATGAAATTTTACGTCACCAATGGGTTTCCTTTTCTTCCAGTCTCGCCGGGTGCACTGCTGCAAATAAATTAGGGTGCCTGGTATTGGTAGTGTTTCCATTAACTGAAAAGAATTATCGCTGCAGATGAGATTTCTTTTGAGAGCTCTGTAGGAGGCCGTATACCGGTAGGGCGACGGAATTTATTCCTCCTGACTGGATTGATCTTAGAATATGTTCTCCGCAGGTGTTCTCGCAATTTGCTAATGGAGAACTTCCCTTTCCCAGTCTGAGGCGGTGAATCGAAACCCAAGTTTGCCTGCACCCTGATTCACTCGGCAACGACCTGACAGCCACTATTACAACCGTGTGCTTTAGCGTCAGCTTTGTAAAAGGGACATTTTTTTATTTGCGTTTCCATCGTATTTCCACAGCTACGTCATACAGTGAATGAAAGCATGTATAAGAATGTTGAGATAGCAACTTTTAACGTTGGTTTATTTAATAACTCGTGCCGAAACGTTTGCTTTATTGTTTCTCTATCTACATCTACATATATACTCTGCAGTTCACAAAATTGTGGGTGGCAGAGGGTGCTCAGCACCAAAGCTAATCTCTTTGTTGTGCATTCCAATCTCTAATGGTACGAGGGAAAGAAGAATTCATATAAGAATCATTGCGGCACCTTATTTCTCTAATCTTATCTTTCCTGTCATTCCGGCTCAAATCGGTTGGTGGACGAAGAATTTCACTGCACTCGTAAGTGAAAGTGAGAGTACACATGTTTACCAATAAGTTTGAACGAAACGTGCGTCGTCTATCTACCAGATTCTGTGACGCTTTCATAAGGACTGTAGCAAGCGGTCACGAATCGAGCTGCTCTTCTCTGTACTTTCTCTATGCTTCGATCAACCCCTTACGAAACGGATCCCAAATGGCACAACAATAGTCCAAACGTGGGCGCACAAGAGATTTGTACGCTATCTCCTTTGTTTGTTCATTTCAATTTTTCAAGATTCGACCTATGAATCGCAGCCTAGAATTACACTTCACTACTGATTTTTATAGCATTACTTTATAGCATAAACTTTTTTCCAATTCAGGATTGTTTATAAGGCATGAAACCAAAATCTAACCGTATGATTCACTTACAGATTTTAATCCATACATTACATTGATGTATCTCTAACGGCTTAAACAGCATGTGCCAAGAAGTCTCTCACTGTTTTTCGTCGAATGACGCTGATAAATACCTATTTTATGTAGCAGTAAAACTGGTGGGGTAATGAACGTACGTATCATACAAAGTCGCATTTAATTTTCCTCAGTAGTACTAGATTTATAGGAAAACGTACTGACACAGAGATGTGTAAAAAGCGCGTTTCGTCTCATCAATAGAACAACGAATTCCGTCTCGTGCTGTTTAGCCACAAATAACCCGTGCTTGGAAACGGGAAGAACTGCGTTGATGAGATGTTGACACTGTCGCATCCCTACCATTGCATATTTGTATGTATTTTATGTTGAAAATCTCGTTAGGTTGCAGCCACTCGTCTAACGGATAAAAAAAATCCAAAATCGATTGATCAAGTAAGTTTTTTGGCCGTTTCATTGTTTACTTTCTGATGCAATGTTTCCTGCCTCTAGTAGCAGTGTTTCACTCTAGGCAGCCATGTGTTATGCAATTGTGTTGTATTTGGACGGGGAAGGAAGGGGAGAAATAGTCACTCTCCCAAATTTACAGAGCAACATGGCTATGCACGTTTATCAACTCACCCCATCTCCCTCCAACCACTGATACCGTAAATGGTGCAGCGATATTTATAACAGGTTGGTTTCTTTGGTACAGATATTTAGAAGTAACATTTACAGAATCTTTCTGTAAAATAAAAATGATTAATAGATCTTTTTACGAGAATACGTAAATGAAAAACTGTTGTTCTCAATAAATAGTGGGATACGAGTGGTGTGTCCATCTTACAAAATTTTGTTAAATGTTTTTCTTATGGCGGGAGAGGACTGGGAGCTGGGAACGGGGAGGAATTCGGCAATCGCCTCTTCGATTAATTCGCCTGGAATGATTTCCGGAATGTATGGAAAATAGATCTCTGACTGGCCGGAATGGAATACGAGCCAGTGTCCTTCCGAATGCGAGGCCCACCACGCTCAGTAACATCATGCTGTATAAACGCAACATATGCGTGTTGGTCCTGGTTTTTCACAAAACTTTCACTACTTCTTCTGCTTTTCTAACTTTCGTCCCAGTAGAGTGTTTGTATGGTTTGTTTTAAGAATTTGTTTTCCGTCCTTTATGTATTACATATATTTACTTTTATACGAGTCTATCGTGATGAAATAAGCCTGACAGTTTTTCCTGATGGCAGTCTTGCCCTAGTTTCCGAGGAGTGCTGATACTCCAGATATTTTGGGTGGTAATCCTCGCAGCTCATCAAACTTTGCTTAACACCGCGGGCTTGGCCTTAAGTAATGCGCCCCAGACAAATATCTTCTTTTGTTACCATAGAGTTCCTCTTCTGCTCGTATCACAACAGTAATTTTTAATATATTTGCAAGATCTTCATTAGAAACCACGGAGTCCACGCTGAACACTTTTGAGTGCTAAAATGTTTGTTTTATGTTATCATATCACATTCAGAGATTCACAGATTAACATGTTTGCAGCCCCTGCTTCTAATAGTTTATTCTGTTTATTAAGAATATATTCTGTTTATTAAGAATATGTCGGGTTGAAAGGAATGGGTGGGCTAATTCTTTTATTAAGAACGCAAAAATTTAGCCGTTGATTTAAGGAATGATTGGCGTTAAAAAAGGTGCCTTCTTCAAAACAAGAAACCGTATAGCAAATAAATATTTATATAGGACAAAGAAAGATTTCTTAATGAAGTCTTAGTTATGGATATACCTGTACAGGCTGGCAGGTGAGTCGCTAATGCTCGACCATGTTATTCGTGAGTCCGCGTGTTCGATCCCTGGTTAGGACATCGAGATTTTGGTTTTCCATGATTTCCTGAAATCATTCTAAGTGAATGTCGAAATGATAGTTCAAAATGTCATAGCCGAATTCTTTCCCATCATGCCCCTAATCCTTTCCAGGTAGTGTTGCCCAAATGCAAGAACAAGACGAGACTTGGCCGGTCTTGGTCTTGCATCAATACACCTGGTCTTGGTCTTGGTCTTGCAAAAATGCAAGACCAAGACCGATTTTGGGCAACACTAGTGTTGCCCAAATGCAAGAACAAGACCAGACTTGGCCGGTCTTGGTCTTGCATCAATACACCTGGTCTTGGTCTTGGTCTTGCAAAAATGCAAGACCAAGACCGATTTTGGGCAACACTATTTCCAGGCTCTCGAGTCCGTCGAGCCGTAAAGGCATAGAATAGAGTATGGGGAGAAGAGAAGAGTATCGAAGCTTCGAAAGGATGTTAAAAATTAGGTTGATAGATGAAGTGTAAGTGCCTAATCGTACGGCTACACTGCAACCGACTTGGGCCGATTAATTCACTCTGCGGAATACGGCCGATATCTGTGTACGGCTACACTGCATTCGACTTCGGCCGATTATTCACTCTGCGGAATACGGCCGATATCAGGGTACGGCTACACTGCATTCGACTTCGGCCGATTATTCACTCTGCGGAATACGGCCGATATCAGGGTACGGCTACACTGCATTCGACTTCGGCCGATTATTCACTCTGCTGAATACGGCCGATATCAGGGTACGGCTACACTGCAATCGACTTAAGCCGATTATTCACTCTGCGGAATACGGCCGATATCAGGGTATGGCTACACTGCAATCAACTTCGATACTCTGCGGAATACGGCCGATGTCAAGGTACGGCTACACTGCAGTCGACTTTGGCCGATTATTCACTCTGCGGAATACGGCTGATATCAGGGTATGGCTACACTGCAATCAACTTCGATACTCTGCGGAATACGGCCGATGTCAAGGTACGGCTACACTGCAGTCGACTTTGGCCGATTATTCACTCTGCGGAATACGGCCGATATCAGGGTATGGCTACACTGCAATCAACTTCGATACTCTGCGGAATACGGCCGATGTCAAGGTACGGCTACACTGCAGTCGACTTTGGCCGATTATTCACTCTGCGGAATACGGCCGATATCAGGGTATGGCTACACTGCAATCAACTTCGATACTCTGCGGAATACGGCCGATGTCAAGGTACGGCTACACTGCAGTCGACTTTGGCCGATTATTCACTCTGCGGAATACGGCCGATTTCAGGGTACGGCTACACTGCAATCAACTTCGTTCGATACTCTGCGGAATACGGCCGATGTCAGGGTACGGCTACACTGCAGTCGACTTCGGCCGATTATTCACTCTGCGGAAGACGGCCTATATCAGGGTACGGCTACACTGCAATCAACTTCGGCCGATACTCTGCGGAATACGGCCGATTTCAGGGTACGGCTACACTGCAATCAACTTCGTTCGATACTCTGCGGAATACGGCCGATGTCAGGGTACGGCTACACTGCAGTCGACTTCGGCCGATTATTCACTCTGCGGAAGACGGCCGATATCAGGGTACGGCTACACTGCAATCAACTTCGTTCGATACTCTGCGGAATACGGCCGATGTAAGGGTACGGCTACACTGCAATCGACTTCGGCCGATTATTCACTCTGTGGAATACGGCCGATGTAAGGGTACGGCTACACTGCAATCAACTTCGTTCGATACTCTGCGGAATACGGCCGATGTAAGGGTACGGCTACACTGCAATCGACTTCGGCCGATTGTTCACTCTACGGAATACGGCCAATATCAGTGTACGGCTACAATGCAATCGACTTGGGCCGATTGTTCGCTCTGCCAGCAGACTTGGACCGATTGTTATTCAGTTCTTAACAAATCGCGTTGCAATCGCGTTATTGAAATGTTGAGATTTAATATTATGTTTGGTCTTGGAATAAGTGAATGGGTAAACTACATTTTTTTCGGAGAGAGAGGCTGTGGGAAAATTTCATACATTGTTCTCGGAACTATTGGAACCACCAAATAAATTTTCTGAATACTTTCGAATGATACCGGAGACTTTTATTTTTATATTTTGCAAGTTATGCGACCTTCTGTAGAAAAATATTCGAATTTCAGGAAATGTATTTCTCCAGAAGAAAGGCTTGTTGTGACACTGAGGTATTTTATTTAATACAGGTTCAGAAACGCGAAAATCTCTCAATCCAGTATAGTGTGCTAATGACTTACTTATGGTTTGTTAAGAATGCGTTTTGATACTATTTTTGTACTAAGAGATCAAACAGTGAGGTGATAACTTGAGTCATGGGAAAAAAAAAAATATTTTAACGTACTTTATTACTTTCGTAGATTATAAAGTACGCCTACAGAAAATAAAGAACAATATACTACACTATAGTACGGGTTGCAACTCTAGCTGTAAGCCCCATGGATACAGTTCATTTGATTTATATATTTATTTTCAATTTCACAATTATATATTTTTAAATTTTTATCTGTGTATATAAATCATCAATATATACTGGTCTGCTGTTAACTGAAATCAAAAATTTATGAGGTGTGATATGAAAAAAAGAATATGGTTTAGCAGATAATTTATGTAATTTACTGAAATATCAAAAAAAGTTAAAATATGCGTTTATAAGTGAAAATAAATTTCTGCTTTTTTATTTCGATGTGGCGATTGGGCTAAATACGAACGCGCACATGACACGAGACAAGCGCGTTTGGCCGAATGAAACAAGTCGGTAGAGTCCGGCGGAGTTCGGCCGAGTAGGTCGGTCGTAGTGTAACCAGAACCCACATTGTTGCATAATTTTGTTTGGTTCGCCAATATCGGCAGTATTTGGCAGAGTGAACAATCGGCCGAAGTCGGTTGCAGTGTAGCCGTACCCTTAGAGTCAGTGGCGGATCTAGAAATTTTCGAAGCCAGGGCAAAAACTGTGACATTGCCGCCCCCATTGTCGCCACCCGGGATAGTAGTGGAGCATTAAAAAAAAAAAAAAAAAAAGTCACCGCTACATAAATTTCCTGGCCCTTCAAATACGATTTGCCGCCCCCCTGAGCCACCGAGGTAAGTGCCGCAGGTTGCCCCCCCACCCGCCCCCCTAGATGAGGCACTGCTTGAAGTACTAATAGAAGCATCTAATAATATATTGATTATAATAATAGTAAAGATACAGTATGGCTCTCCAGTGTGACTCAGTACACTGGATCTGGGAGGTACGACGGGACCATGCTCGTGTCCTGGTTCCCACGTACCGGTCGTCCTGATTCCCGTTTTTAGACGGTTTCCCGCAATCATATAGGCGAATGCTGGGACGATCCGGAATCTCCGCCTCATAAACTACACATTTCACAAACAAAGATAAACCTATCACACAGAACTCAAAAAGCTACATGTTTCGCAGACAGATGGCAACACATACTCTACTCCGATAGGTTAAGTACGTCGGGTCTAAAAAAACCCGGTATGAATTCGGGCAGGGCACAGAGCCTTTCCTTTTTTTTTTTACTTATTGCTTTACGCCTCGTCGACGGCTAAGGTCATTAGAGGCGGGATGGGACGGGAAACAAGGAACGGGAAGGAATTCGGCCATGGCCTTTTTGAAGGAAGCATCCCGGCATTCGCCTGGAGTGATTTGCGGAAACCATGGAAAACCCAAATCTGGATGCCCGGACGGGGATTCGAACCCGCGTCCTCTCGAATGCGGGCCAGAACGTTAACCGTTCACCCACCACACTCTGTTTGAGCCTTTCCACTCTCATGATACACTGAGAACCTGCATAAAACAGGGTTCCGGTGTCACGTTGTCTTTGGTAAGAGTGCATTAAATCAGACGAGAGATTTATTTGTAGAAAAGAGAAAAGGTATTTTCGGTTTCAAATAGCTATCCGGTGTCTTACATCACACATCAGTCAAAATTATAACATGCGCTTCCTGGTTTCATCTTTCTCGCGTATACCTCAGAGAAGAAACTAATTGAACCAATAATATTAACCAAACATAATCCTACCAAACTTCTTTGTATCACCAGTTTCTCTGCGACTAACTGTATTTCTGAAGCGAGAACACAGTTTAATTCACAACTGCCTCCTTGACTCAACTATATTTTGAGACAGAGGAATGGCATTAACGAGAAAAAAATATATAAAAGTGCCGAAAATCTAACCTGTGTTCTACAGTCCTTTTTCCTGTCACGCTGGTGTACTGCAAACTGTGCTCATCATCGTGAGCTAAGCTAGCTCAATGCTTTGCTTTATTGATGTAAAGGCACGCACAACTCCATGAAATTTCACCCTCCTCATGACTTTGTTTCATAATGTATAGTAGCGATTTTTCCCCCCTTCGATCCGGCCAGCTGAGGAGCACTCCCAACGGTCCCCTGTTTTACACAGGTAAGCAGTGTGTATCATGAGAGGGGATGAGGAAGGACTTATATCCTGCCCGAATTCAAACCGGGTTTCTAGACCCGGCGTACTAAACCTATAGGAGAAAAGTTAGTGTTGCAATGTGTCAGTGCAACCTGTAACTTTTTGCGTTCTGTTTGATAAGTGTATATTTGTTTGTGAGGCAGAGATTGGTGACCGTCCCAGCATTCACCTGGATTATTGCGGGAAACCTAAAAACCACAATCAGGACTAACCTGGTCCCGTTATACCTTCCTGATCCAGTCTTAACGTACTGAGCGATAATGGCGAGTTGTATAGCAACTAATAGTAATAATTATTGGCCGCGATAACCTGAAGGGTAGTTCGTACGCCTCCACAAAACAGCCGCGCAATCCGCCTTGTTTAATCCCAGCCCTACAGTTTACTGTGGATTACGCATCACGGAAGCGCTCTAGCGCAATTCTCATGTACAAAGCAGCTTTACCGGAGGTGAAGGACGGCTTAAAGGCCTTTTAAAATCAACTCCAAGTCCCGAATTGGGATGCGGGTCATTTTCATTCCAAGTGAGACATTTTATAACAGAGCCATCAGAACGCTCTTAAAACAAGCGAGAAAGAACACCATTGGAAACAGTACGCTGGCCTTGCATTGCTCAGGTCGTCGGTTTGAGTCCGGCTCTGAGTCTAGGTGGTTTTAAGTAAACGTTGTTTAGTCCCTGTGTTGTTTATAATTTTTAAAAAAAAGTTCTACGAAATTCGTTTACTGGAAGGATGACAATAGCGTTTGGAGCTGGCTGTATGGCCTAGAAGCCAAATCCCAAATAAGAAAACAAAAGAATGAAAAGACTCTAGACGCTTTTTTACTATGCCCTCTGGCCAATAAATGCTCCTATTACTTGAAATATTGTTCAGCTCGAGCGTCATTTTATGCTCAGACATGGCACCACTGTTAATTGTTATTACGTCTAGAAATTTTAATGGTGTGGTTATTATTGTATTTCAGTCTTCTCGAGTTGATGTTACGGAAATATACCGTACCGCCAACATATTTGGGTCGCAATTACCGGAGGGATAAGATTCGAGAAATAAGATGCCGTACTGATGCTGTTATGTATTCTTTCTTTCCTCGTGCTATTCGGGATTGGAATGTGCAGAATTAAGTTTGGTGCTTAGCATCCTCTGTCACCCACAATGTTTTTGAATTGCAGAGTATGGATGTAGATGGTTATGAGACCTTAAATTTTGTTAGTTGTCGTGTCTTGCATTGGTGGAATGATAGTACTATAGGGATATTCATCTTTATTGAAAAATTAGCTGTTTTATGCCGTAATTTTGTCAACAGATTGTTAATATTAGAGTGTGATTCATCTATACACTTTGGTGATGGCTGTTTTCATGGTAATGAGAGACACTGCTGACTGACTTGGGAAGTTTTTGTTTTTATCGATTCCGATTTACAACTATTACCAGAGAAATATTTTTTGGTTTGTTTTTTAGCTTTACGCCTCCTCAGTGTCAAGATAGAGCCGGAAAAGAGGCCGGGGGGGGGGGGGCAAGGAACAAGAGGTAATTCGTTAATGGCCTTTGAAAGTAACCATCCAGGTATTCGCCTGGAGTGATTTCGGGAAACAATGGAAAACCAGAATCTGGACGGTCATTCGAACCCGCCTCCTCCCGAATGCGAGGCCACTCACCCATCACGCTCTGTTTGAAAGAAGGTATCTTAGTGAACGAAATTTGAGAATTGCTATAACGCTTTGTGACTAACACTAGACTGTAAAATTTTTTTAACCAGCAGGTCAACAGTGGACTGGATTGACCATCAGATTCACTTAGAATACAAAAGAACTTATCTATTTTTGCGATGCATTATTTTTCGCTTCCATTTGGAAACACCAAAATTCTTATAATGGTACTAACAGCAAGATACTTGGGTGCAGACTCAAGTTACTCATTATCTCCGTTTGTTAGAATAATGAAATACGACGTTAATTAAGCTTATAAGCAACATCAGGAACCGTAGTTGTTAATTGGTACGATTGGATTTCAATTCGTCTTCATAAGGATCGTTATATTTCTCCCACTGCTTATACCTGAGAGCGTTGTTAAAGCAACTAAAAGAATTTTCCATTCGTTACTAATTAGTATTTGAAACTATGGATCAAAACAGTCTCTTATGAAATACCAAATTGTAATGCAAATGGTTAATGTAGAGCGGAGTGAACTGGGAAGCAATAACATCTTGCTTGGTTGTACGATTTTTTTTTTCTGTATCTAAACAGACAACAAGCACAAACAATTATACATGATAATAAATACACAGATTTTAATCCTGAGTGGTGAGTGAGTGTTTAATATTCTAGACTGTCATTCAGAAGGACGCGGGTTCGATCCCCTGTCCAGCCATCCATATTTCTGTTTTCCATGATTTCCGAAATCACTCCATGTGAATGCCGGGATATATCATGTACAAGGTCACTGCCGAATTCATTCCCGTTCCTGGCCAGAATGTTAAATATGTTACAAGAGTAATTTGCTTCGGTTAATGCGGTTAGGCGGGGACAACTAAAGAATTGTGTTACTTTAAAACAATTTAATTCGTTTGTTTGTGGGAAAGTAAGAAGTGAAAAACCTTAAAGTCTTAATTTTTTTTACCAGGATCGGTAGGCCTACATCAGTTTACTTCAAATCATCAAAAAAGAAAAATTTACCTTGCAAATGAAGTTTTATGGTGTAGTAAAATCAGAATGCATCCAACTAACTGTGGATTGGGCAGCCACCAATGCGGTTTCCGTGGTTGGATGTTCTGTGTGGTTTCCTCGGCGCTCGCTTTCAATTACTCTAGCTGATTTGAAACATTTATCTCAAATCGAAATCGGATAATGTTTACTGCAGTTCAGTATTAAGTGCATAACAGAGAGTGTAAATCATTGTTCCGCACTGCCCTCCATTCATTCCAGCTGACTTTATCATGTTGTTGGGTTCTGTTTGTGTTTGGAAACAAAAGTTTTTTGGCTTTCCAGTTTTTTACACATCACCATTTATATAATATTTGATTTTGTTTGAATATGTGTGTCTTAATTTGTTGACCTTGGTAAATACGGCCATACAAATGTCTCAATATTTTAAACAGATCTTATATTCGGAATCTAGTTTCGTGGTAAAATATGTAAAATAGTGATTTCACAGTAATAATGCCCTCAGAGGAAATTATACACACATGCTTCGTATTTAATCACTTATACATTTTCCCCTTCTCCTAAATGTTTTCTATTTAGTTGGTAAACAAGTAACTGTTGCATGCAATAGTAACATTAAACTGAGTTCTACTTATTTACTCGCAATACTTTATATTCACAACTGATATACACTGATAAGCCAAAACGTTATGACCACTGGCTACTGCGCGATTGAATGCTTTATAGTGATGTTGCGGGTACGTCATGCGACAAGGAAAGTATATAAGCGGAGCAGAGACACAGGGGGACGATACGTGTGGCAAACTTGGAATTTTATTGACAAGTGACTGCGATAAAGGGCAGATTGTTTGACCCGGCGCCTCGGAATCGGCGACGCTGGTCGGCTGTTCGCGTGTTACTGCAGTGAGCAGTGGTTGAAGAATAGTGAAACCACGAGTAGACAACAAGGCGTTGGACGTCCACGCCTCTTCACAGAACGTGTTGCTCGCTTTGTAAAGCAGGATATTGGGTGATCTATGATAGGTCTGATGGCCGAGTACAATGTTAGGCCTCGTATCCACTTGAGCACGCTCAGGCGAATGAGCTACTCAATGAAGCGAGCAGATCAAGTGTGGACGCCTGAGCGCGCTCGCAGCGAATGACGGCGAGTGCGCTCAGGGCGAGCCGATCGAGTGTCGGTATTTTACGAGCTCAAAGACCAGCCAGTATGGGCTCAGTGTGGACGCTAGTCTGGCAGTTTTTACACTGAGCGCGAGCGCGAGACAACGACACTTACTTGACAACAATTAATCGGTAAGCATCGAAGAAGTTATTACGGGAAAGCTCATACGAACAGTATTTATAATCGAAGAAAATGAGAGGATAAAACCGAGGTGGTGGTGTAACGGTTAGCGTTCTGGCCTCGCATTCGGGAGGGTGGTGGTTCGAATTCCCGTCCGGGCATCCAGATTTGGGTTTTTCATGGTTTTCCAAATCACTCCAGGCAAATGCCGGGATGCTTCCTTTAAAAGGCCATGGCTGAATTACTTTCCCGTCTCTAAAGACCTCGCTGTTAAGAGACGTTAAGCAGTTAGAGGATAAATGGCGCGAAATCAGCGAGGTATTAAACCATGGTATCCATGACGTAAAGAAAAAATTTAAATACATAAAACAAAATTTGTATATATAGTGGTAGTGAAAGTCTATAAAAATAGGTACCAACCTAATTATAATTTTGGAGCGACTGAACAGTATCATCACGGACTACCGGTACAAAACGGCTGATGTTGTAGGGTACTTTGCAGATATGCTGCAGGTTTGTATAGGAGTCTCACGAAGGCAGGAATCTTAAAGTTATCATTAATTTATTTCCTGGTGATCGCCTCAAGCATATGTGTACAGTGCTATTTAATATGAGGTTCAACTAAACACAGCAAAGATTCGAAATCGATCTTTCAAATGCTCATAAAGTTTTGAAAAGGCTCATTATCTCCTTCAAAAGTCAATTCGCGAATTAAATTATTAAGATAATTTCTTCGATCACGATAACTTTCTCAAATCCACCACCTTGGTACTTTTCTTTTCTTCTTTGACATCGTATGGATAATAATAAAGGCCGCAGCTGCCGCACGCTTACGTGACGTCACAATGGCCGAGCATTTTCTGAGCACTGGCACCAGGCTCGTTCGACCAAAATTTTCTTTTTCTTGAGCACACTCAGACGAACGAGCTCAAAAGAATGAGTGGCTCGTTCGCCTGTGCGCACGAAGGTGGATACGAGGCGTTAGAGCAGGCTCAAGTGTTCCGGTGCTCAACGTTCAGCGTACATTGTTGAAGTATGAGATCCGCAGTGGACGGTGCCTACGTGTTCATATGCTGACCCAACGTCATCGTCAATTACGATATGCAGTGGGACGAGATCATCGAGACTGGACCGTGGATCAATGGAAACTTGTCGCTTGATCGGACGAATCACGTTTCTTGTCACACCAAGTCAATGGTCGTGTCCTGATACGCCGTCTTCCAGGCAACGGAAACATGCACCGCGTCACGGACGCAGGCTGGAGGGGGCATTGTTACGGAATGGGGAACCTGTGGCAGTGATCGAAGGTACCATAAGGGCTGTGGACTACGAGAAGATTATTGCAAACACCCCTGCATCCCGTCATGTCTTCCAAAACGGTGATAGCATCTTCTCGTAGGATAAACGTCCATGTAAAGGCGAATCGCTCTATAGTGCTGTGAGGAGCATGATACTGAACTCACGTTGATGTCTTAGCAACCAAATTTGCCTTCTCTGAACCAGATAAAACTTATCTGTGACGCTATCGGGCCTCGACCCGTAATTTAAGGGAATTGCCTAACCAGTGCGTAGACATCTGTTGCCAGGTACGTATCTTCTGAAACCTAACAAGGACTTGTCGAATCCAAGCCACGCCAAATCGCTGCTGCATTGCGTTCCAAAGGTGGACCAACACGCTATTATGCAGGTGGTTTGTAGAATCAGTGTATACGGAAGTATTGTATTATAAAACAACAAATACATTACAGTTATTTAGGAAGACAAAGTTTTGTTCCACGATTACTCTCCCAGTCATTGGCGAAATGTTAATCCCAGGCGAATGTTTAGTGTTGTGGTATAGTTAGTACTATTAACCCCTTGCCGTACTCACGAGTATGACTCGTGGTAGAAATTTTGGACCAAACATGGATATCACGAATCAGAATATTAACCCCTTGCCGTACTCTGACGAGTATGACTCGTGGTAGAAATTTTGGACCAAACATGGATATCACGAATCAGAATATTAACCCCTTGCCGTACTCTGACGAGTATGACTCGTGGTAGAAATTTTGGGCCGAACATGGATATCACGAATCAATCTCGTGGAAACAAATGCAGTCCAAACGTAAACATCACGAGTGAGAATCGTGGAACTAAGTGCGAATGAAACGTAAACCACAATGCTTTCAAAAGTACCATAGCATGCCGGACTACTAATTTTTAGACTTTTTAGTATTTTCCTATTAGATATACGTGCAAGAGGAGCATTTATTCTTGTAATTAAACTTTTTTGTTGACATTTACTTTAAGCGTCGCATTATTACATTCCTTCTGAAGAAGTCATACCTGAAGACTCGCAGGAAGATTGTAATTTCTATTAAAACATTGTTCGTGTATAAATTAGTTTTGAAACTGTTATTTCTTGTCTATTATGCAGGATTTATAGTACTAATATTTTGAAATATTAATTGAGATATTGTATAAAAAATATGTATATAAAAAAACAAGGATTAAATTAGTGTTGACGTCCACAAGAACAGTATCGCGTGGAATAGGTAAGCTTATTGCTATATAACAGGTATCCGCTCGTCGGCTTCTATAGCGATTGCCTCGCACATCACGCTGCCCAACCGCTTGGGCACGGATTTCGTCGAGCTAAATGGTACGACAAGGGGTTAATTACTGCTTTTTGTGTAACTGTCTATGATAAATATGAGTGGATTAAAAGTTCATGGTGTGCATTAGAGATGAAAGATGGGAGTGTACAAAACCTGGTCTGCTCTTCTGAAAGACGGGAGGCGGTCTCAAAACATCTTTCCCATCCAACGTACGAGTCGCCATCAGAGGTGCAAGATTAGGAATTTGGCACAAGCCTTTCGTACAAAATCTTGTTATTCGAATGTGTCTCGAAGCAGCTAACTTCATTTCCAGTGCCAGGCATAATAACGTTGTGCCTAAACAGTTTTTTGCTGCGATGTGGGGATTCACAGTGAGATGGTAAATGTTCAGGTGGCTGACATTGTCCTTGAGCATATTAAAATAATTAAAGAGCAATAGAGTGGTGAGCAGCGTGCTGAACCCTTTCACCAGGAGGCGTTCAGTGTCAATTCTTGTCAGTTTCGATTAAACATGACGCGTCGGATTCGTTTCGAATCAGGAATGTTTACTTCTTCTGCACAAGAAACTTTTGTAACATCTGTGATTGTGTTATTGCTCCAAAATGGTGCTTGAAAATTTCGTATGACACTTTCACAGTGGATACCATTCCAGTGGATTACAAAACCTAGTGTTGGTATTTTTTCTAAAAGATTTATGTCCTCACCGAGCGTGGTGCGTGAACGGTTAACGTTCTGGCCTCGCATTCCGGAGGACACAGGTTCGGATCCCCGTCCGGGCATCCAGATTTGGGTTTTCCATGGTTTTCCAAAATCATTCCAGGCGAATGCCGGGATGCTTATTTCGAAAGGCCGTGGCATAATTTCTTCCCGTTCCTTGTCCCCAGTCCCATCCCGCCTCTAATGACCTCGAGGTCGACGAGGCGTAAAGCCATAAGTAAAAAAAAAAAAGTCCTCCAAAAAATCGTCTTTAAATTACTTCTTTCACTTTATCATATATATATAAATATAAAATCAAACCAACAATAGTAACGAACAGGCTGACAATGGATATACCTGAGACACCAAACTTTCTGGGTGAACTTTAATACCGGGACCTGAAATTCGGTTGGACATGGGTTCGTTTCGTAGTTGGATCATTCGGACCTAAGTTTTTTCGGGATCCCTATTGTTGATGCTACGCATTTATCTGTTTCGTAAGCGGAAGTTGCAGACTTCAAATTAGCGTTGACATAAAACTAAATACCGTATTCAAAATTTTGTGAAATTATATTCTCTAAGGACCCGATACAAGTAAGTTGGTCTCTCTTATACAGACGTGTGAGTCATTGAAGTTAGGGTTGTTGCCAATGGAAAGTAAAGACTTGAGTGACCATCAAAATTTGTCGGTTTTAACACATTTTTATTACCAGGCCTATCTAAAAAAAAATGCTTTTCTTAAGCAAATTTTTGTCTCCAGATCGATCATATAAAAAAGAAACAAATACCAAAATTACTAAAATCTAATATAATGTAGAAGTTGTGAGCAAACCAAACAAATTATTATTTTTTATTTAGCTGTTATTCAGCCATTTCATGAAAGAAATGTCATTTGAGAATTTATGTCATAAGGCCGTGCTAGTGGCAGCGCGGCTTGTTTGTTCTTGGTACCTCAAAATATGTAAAACATTGATTTTGGCACCATTCTATAACACCCAAGTCTGTTAAGGTCATTAGAGTACGGGACTCTGATTGCACTAAGCTCGACTCGTACGTGGCTGTTTTTTAATTTAATCCTGTTGAACGTGATTATAGTTACTTCTTGGCTGATTTGATTTGTTTTCATTATAAACAACTCTATTATGGCTCAAATGAACTTCCTGTTGCTTTGTTAGGCCTACTTCCTGCGCCAACGTAAAATGAAAGTATTATCATGATGTTAGCAGTCATAGTTTTTTTACTAGTCTGTAACGATATAACACTAACCGGGCCAGAAGAGAATTTGTCACGACATTTGGACTAGAAAGTTATGCTCCAGTGGTGCTGCAGAAGGGAACACGCGCCATCATATTACCATCGAAAAATAAAGATGCTGTGAAAACAAATGGTGCTTATATTAATACCGCTATATTAATACTGCTTGTTTGGTACGAAACGTAGAAACATTGGTAAAATTTTATAACGATGATTTTTTCGATTTTTATTGTATATAAATGATAGTGTTTGAATTATGTCAGGGAATGGTTTACGCAATCCCTTTTCTTTCTTATAGGTTGTGTCCTCTTCCGTAAATAATGGTGATGGAAATATTAAGGAAAGCTGGACTTACAAGGCTCTTAACATATAAAATGATAATTGGAGTATAGCACAGGATTGGGGAATGCCACATACACCACACACTGACAGGTCATCTGTGAGGAACCATCAGAAAATTAACAAAAATTAGTTCCGTGCATAGTTCAAAGTCAGGAGTTAGGTTTCGATTTAAACTTTACACAAGGCATCTATCATCTGAATTAACAGGAAGAATGTTCCGAAATTTCACTAAATGAAGAGTACATTTGATTTGAATTTATCTCACTCCGGTTTAGCTCAAAAGAATAACAGAATACTATCAAACCACTTTCACGATATTATTTGCCGTATGGGGACCAGATAGAATCGCATTAAAACTAAGTTAGTCCACAACTAGAATGTTGGTGGATCCTCCCGAAGAAGGCATACTAAGCCATTATGTCAGTTACTTTACTCTGGGCCCTATAGTGTAACGTGGAATCCGAATCACGGAACGACCTGGCATATCTGATACGATCAAGCACAACTATTAAAAATTCCTACCACTCATGTGGATTTGAACCCGGGACCGGAGCCGTGAACTTTTGAAAGTAAGAACCTTAACCACTGAGCTTCCAGACCACTCATAGCGTCGCATAAATGCAGTTGATTTCTTAAAAGTAATTGCTTAAAATTTTTATCTTTGTTTTACATACATCCAACCCTTTGAACTGTAATAATTGTCTGTTCAATTGTCTAATTAAATTTCGTTCCAAATAAAGTTTGTTTAGTTAAAAGTTACCATGATATAGCCAACCTTTATCCTATTTGGTCCGGCACCATCAGTGCTTAAATAACAGTATGATCTTTGATTATTAGTTTCCTTTTATTATTGATTTGAATGTTGTTTTCTATTTAATTTTGAAGCGATTTGCTGTGTTGGTAAGCACTGCGTGCACTAGGAAATCGAAATAGCGGTTGCCCCAGATACCTTCGCTGGTAATTCATGTTCCGCGTAAGCCAGGCATTAAGCGGTCTGCAGGCATTTGTCGGGCACATTACCTCGTAAGCGAGGGCCCTACGTCATGCCGTTAGCCGAAATTAGTTCCCAAAAATCGAACCACGTGACCTGCCGAATAGTTAAACCGATATCCCACACTGGTCCCTGGGTTTTAGATTATTTTACGTACTCTACGAAAGAATCTTATTTCACCATCAGACGTCTGACTGGGTCCTCGCGCATAAGGAGCAATAAACAAGTGATTTATGGAAGCAACAAGATCTGTTCCTTTCCTCGGGGACCTACAGTTTAATGTGGATTCCGAACCACGGAGTATTCACAGCACAAAGTAAACAAAAGTGCTGTGTAAAAATTTAACCAGAACATTGGTTATTCCTATCGAGACTCAAATCCCCTATCTACAAACTAACTGACAGCACTATTGTTATACCTAGGTAACATATAAAATAAATTTTGTCTGCAATTTGAGAAAAATGTCTTAGTTCCTTAATAAAAATTAGTTATCATCGGTTAAAAACGAAAAAAAATTGTTTGTGCCTGTCATTTTTGGTATCGTGCCTCAACGCCAGGGACCGAGCGTGGTGGGTGAACGGTTAACGTTCTGGCCTCGCATTCGGGAGGACGCGGGTTCGAATCCCCGTCCAGGCATTCAGATTTGTGTTTTCCATGGTTGCCCCAAATCACTCCAGGCGAATGCCTGAATGCTTCCTTCAAAATGGCCATGGTCGAATTCCTTCCAGTTTCTTGTCCCCAGTCCCATCCCGCCTCTAATGACCTTAGCTGTCGACGAGGCGTAAAGCAATAAGTTAAAAAAACTTTTTTGAATAGTTTTTTTCTGTTTTAACACTATTCAAAAATATTACTCAGGAAAACGATCTATTGCATATAAGAGAATGGGCAAGCTATTAATTTAAACAATTTTTTTATTAAAAACAAAAAAGAAAATCTGGAACATCACCAGTTACAGATGCGAATTTAGGTTTTAACTCACCAAGAATTTTTAATACTTCCTCTTTATTTGTGGGCTGAACAAAAATGATTTTCCTGTTATTATTGCTGTCATTAGACTGAACTTTGATGTTGGTCTTACCAAATTCTTTTTTAATCAAGTACTCATCAAATTTTGAGAAGGGATCAGATATTATTTTTACTGTAACTTAATGTTATGACTCTCTCCCTGTCTTACTCCTACTCCTACTCCTACTCCTACTTTTCTTTACTACTTTCCTCATGGCTTCCATTTTATTTGTGCGAGTTCATCATTAAAACTACGTGATTTTACAGTTGGCTGTGTTAGTTTTATATTCTAACTTCAATGTCCGAATAATCTTTATCAAAATTCACTGCTTCATGGCTGTAATTACTGCTATTGGGGAAAAAATTATTAAGTTGTTGTTGGTGTAGTTTTTGTAATAGGTGTAGGTTTTTCCATAATACTTTTAAAATTGAAGTAGGATGCAGGATTCCAAGTATCATTTCTCACTTTTGAATCGTTATAAAAAAAATCTTTGTTAAAACCTTCACATACAGTTATAGTTTTGGTTACTAATGGTAATTTTTTAATGTTTCTTCAAACATGTTAAGAAATATACTACCGTCAAACTCTGGAAATTTATATACGCAAATAAGTTCGATTTTATTTTTTTTGGATGGATATACCTGATAGTTCAAATTTCTTATCTGTAGAATATTTTTACGTGCGTTTATTTCTTCAAAATCAATGAAATTTTCTTTAAATAGTGTCCTCTCTGTTTTTATTGACTACTGTAAAAATGAGTGGCTAAGATAAAGTTTTGGATGCTTGTTACATGTAGTTGTGCATTACCAAGCCAGTGATCTGTGAAATATATAACTGCTACATCTTTAAACTCTGATAAACGAAAAATATTAATTTCATTTTTCTTATTTTTAATTGATTGCACATTCCGATGACACATTATAAAGTTCACATTTATCTCTTTGTTACACTAATTCACTTTAGGTAGAGCTAAGGGGATCACCACTTGTATATCGACATTTGTATGGGCGTCAGTTTGTTTCAAGAGGGATCCCATGAAAAGCAGCATCTCTAATTGGTTGTTTCTTTGTACAGGTTGATGCCCTCATTACAGGTCTTTGGAAGTTTTCCGCTTCTGCTGCCGAGGAAGAGAGATTTCAGCCTGTGTTCTCTCTCTCCTGTGGCAAATGTTTCCACTTTTGAATGATGGTGGGACTTCTTTCCTTCAATAACTTTGTTGACACATTCGTCGTTTGTGGCACCTTCCTGCCAAGATGAATGATTTCGTCACTGTCTAATTTATTTCAGATGGCTTCCGGGAAAGTTCTTTCCATTACAGCTTTACCCTTTGCAACTTCTATACTGTCCGCCTTCTTTATTCGTCAAAAGAATTCAGACAAACATGACAATGCAATTCAAGATGGAAGCGTTGATAATAGACTACAAACAAGGCCTTAGCGGCATCACAACTAATTATTCTACGAATATTAGCGATAGTATCCATTTCCTGACTGTTCAGCTACAGAGTGCAGTTTTTAGAGTTATTCACTTTTAAATTTAAAACCTCTTAACAACTTTATGTACCAGGGTAGTTTGTTGTAAAATATTCCCCTTTTTTGAATCGATCTTGTACCATGGTTGTGAATGCTGTGGTTGTTTATAGCTTTAGGTGGGCTGTTTACCATTAGAAGTATAACTTTAAAAATGTACAAAGCATAGTATTAGAACCCTTTTTGCACCTTGAAAAGTCTCAACCCCACCAAGCATATTATTCTCATTAATTAATTGAATATGTTGATAAAATAATGTAATTATGTATGTATTTTGATTGTATAGTAGGATTCCACAGTCAGTATTGTGTGTAGTCTTTGGGGATAACAAATGTTGGTAGCTGTAACTAGTATTATGATCTTTGGTTGCTGAGCGAATGTGAGTCGCGCGCTGTACAGGGGTTGGACAAAATAATATGAACACCTGACATTTACATACTATTGCTTTATTAATATAGTGTTGGGCCACTTTTTGGTTGTAGAACAGCTTCAATTCTTCGCGGAATAGATTCGTAGAGTGTCTGCATAGTTTCCGACGGAATGTTGTCCCATTCTTGTACCAAAGCATCCGCCAATTACTTCAATAATGTTGAAGGTAGAAATCTGCTCCTTATTCTCTGCTCTAAAACTCCCCACAACGTTTTAATTATGTTGAGGTCTAGCGATTGTGCTGGCCAGGGAAGATGTTTGATGATATTCTGATTCTCCTCGAAACAGTTCAGAACCTTTTTGGCTGTGTGTATGGGCGCATTATCATCTTGGAAGATGGTAGTGTTTGGCAGTAAGAACTTCATCAGTGAGGATGTCGAGATATTCATTCGCAGTCATCCGGCCATTGATGTGAAGGAGAGGACCAGCTGAATACCTCGATATAGCCGCCCAAACCTCCCCCATGCTTGACTGTAAGATCCAGGCAGACCGGATCGTAGGCTTCTTTTGAGGTTCTCCATACATAAACCAGGCCGTTAGTAGGAAACAATGTGAACAATGATTCATCGAATCATACCACATTCTTCCCATCATCAAGTGGTCAGTTTTTATGATCGTGGCACCACTTGTTTCGCAGCTTAGCGTTGGTTGCCGTTATAAAGGGTTTTGCAATTGCAGCCCTTCCATGAATGTCGGCTTTGTGGAGCTTCCGCCGTACCAGTATTACTCAGGTGTGTGTCGAGTTCTTTTGTCACTTTTGCCGCGGTAGTTTTGTGTTGTCTGGCCACAATCCTTTTCAATGTTCGTCGGTCTCTGTCGGTTAACTTTGGTTTTCGTCCACTATTCCTCTTCGCCGACGTTGTTTTACCATGTTTTGTGTATGCTATCATTACCATGGATACTGTCGCTCGTGAGACGATAAACAGTTCAGCAGGTTTCTTCAGAGACGCTCCCGTTAACTGAGCTCCAACGATTGGGCCTCTATCGAAGTCTGAGATATCACGCATTTCACCGATCGCTTGTTATAACCGTCGCAGAAAGAAGCGTATAATACACTGACACATAACCTACAAGACCTGCCACGTCAACTACGCCGTACATGCGCGTCGCAGTATTCACACGGAAGTAGTGGTGCCAACATGCAACAACCGAGCACGGTGTTCATATTATTTTGTCCAACCTCTGTATGTGTGAGGCGGAGGCCTCTTTACGAGTATTACAGCGGTATGGGACCGTGCACAAACTACGTGGCTCGGTCCAGGGGGGGGGGGGGGGTTGGCTGGATGGCTACGCTAGGCTACGTGGGGGGGGGGGGTGTTCCGAGCCAGGCGACATAGCTTTCCTTTCATAACATTTTTCACAGTTAAAATGAGGAATAGAACTCACAACAGCATGTGAATATTTATTTCCCTCAGTTAATTATCTCCGTATGTAATTTACAATAGTCTGACAAGAGAAAACAGTACAAAATGTCTTCTGGAATCAAAAGGGAAAAAGCTACGTGCTACGTGGAGGGGGGGGGGGGGTAGAGGCAAAAGCCACGTATGGGGAAGGGGGGGGGGGTTCACAGGAGGCAAAAATGGAGCTACGTGGTTTATGCACGCTCCCTATCGGTTGTAAGTTATGAATATTATCAAGTAACTAGGTCAAGTAAAGTGAAGTTTAATGTTAACCCATCGCGAACTATTAATTTTGAGGGTTGGTGCAGTTTAACGGAATAAAGTGAATATTTTCGAAGTGCTTATAATTAATCAGTAACAATATCTCCTTTCAGTTGGTCCGATACACTGATTAACTTTGTTTTATCTTCAGATTTAAATGAGTGTCAGCTAAAATGTGTTCATGATGAATCGAGCTATTCTTCCATAACACGATGCTATCCTTTGGAGTGGAAACATTGATATATGATTCTTAGCGGTGATTCTTAGTGAGCTGAGATTGCTAATTAATTCAGTTAATTAACCACCCTCAAGACTAACTATTTATATTTGGCGAACACCTGCCACGATCTTCATTGCATCAGAGCAATTAAATAGGCATAATTGGCTTCCACTCCAGGGCAGGGCAGCATTTAGGCTCTGTTGTGGTGCGGGCCGCTAGGCTACAGCTTATGTAGCCTATACTTAGATGCGGCCCTGCTTCAGGTGTAATTAACTTCTTATAACTGACAGTTGATAGCACCTTCTTAAAACTAAATTAGTTTTTAGTTATTAGTTTATTTACCTTTCAAAACTTTGTTATTCTAGCACAACCCACATATTCTAGGATTTTGCCAAAAGTGGTGATGAGAGCAATAGATTTGTTATCATCCAATTGACGTCTATCTTCCTTTTTAAGTACTGGTTTGATTACAGATATTTTTAGGATGGTGGAGAATTCACCTGTAGTGAGACAAAAATTTATTAGTTTAGCCAAGAAGACTTTTAAAAGCCATGGTGAAATTTCATCCCAGCCACTGCTAAGTTTGTTTTTTAAATTTCCTATTGTGATAGTAATTTAATTTTCCATTATAGGTTTGAAGAAAAAAGTCTTCTCACACTCATGCAACACACATGGTGTTAGGGCATCCTCTTTTTTTTTTAGATTAGGATGAAGTGTTAAGCAGAGAGTCTTAACAGAAGTTAGTTTAAGCAGTAAAGAGTTTTTGGCCACCAAAATTAAAAAACAACTGTGTAGAAATTAATGTATTACATCAAAATATCAGAGAACTGTATAACAGTCATTGAATAGTAACTGTATACAGAACACTATGCAAACTTTACCCTTTATCTGAACCAATTTGATCTCTTAACATTTAAAGCAGAATAGTAGCAAACATAATCTTGTGTGGTGAATTTTAATGTAGATTTTTTAAATAACGTACCCTGTAAAGTCATGCTGGAATCATTAGTCAATTCATACAATCTAACTCAGGCAGTTAATTTTCTCACTAGAATAATGAATAGTAGTTACTCAGCAATAGATAATGTTTTCATAGATATTTCAAAGTTCAGTTATTCAGTGAAGCCACTTATTAATGGACTTTTGTAGCATGCTCCCAGTTATTAACAATTAACACTGTCAGAGGAACTAGCTACAACAGTAATGCTTTTAAAGTTCAGCAAGTAATAAATGATAAATCAGTCAATTACTTTAGAAATTGCCGTAATACCGCAACGTGGAAAGATATTTTCAGTGCACGAAATATGAATGAAAAATGAGCATTTTTATTAGCATTCTATTAAATTGCTTTGAAATTTGTTTCCCCATGAAAAGATGTTGTGATTCTCAAAGGAACAAAAACCGTGGACAACTGTGGGCATTAGAACATCATGCATTACTAAAAGGAAGTTATGTATTGCCTCTAGGAACAGCGGTAGTACTAATATTATAACACATTACAAGCGGTACTGCAAATACTGAAAAAGATTACAAACGAAAGTAGGCCTATGTATTACAAACATAAGATACATTACTTTATTTTAAAAGTTATGACGGGAAATTGTAAAAGAGGAAACGGTGAAAAATGTAAAAAAAAAGACATTTATATCAAACATATTTCAATAGAATCCAATTTTTAAATTGGTGATATATTTAATAAAAATTTTTTATCTGTTGCTGATAAGCTGACTACCAACAGCTCAGTGACACACAGAACTAGATTCCTCAAGAGCAAATACTCTAGTGGTTATGATGGGATTTACAGCAAATTAATTAAACTGTGCTCCACAGAATTAAGTAATATACTATGTTATCTGTTTAATATATCTTTACTTGAGGGTACATTCCCAGAAAGGCTTATGTGTGTTGTAGTTAAATCACTTTAAAGGTGAATAACACGCCAATGATTCTTTGTGTCGTAGACGTTTCAGTCTGTTGAGGAAATGGACCATTATATCCAGGTCTTAAATCTCAATTTGGTTTTCAAAAGGGCCATTCAACCGAGCAAGTTATATTTTCGTTCACTGACATTGTTTTAGAAGGAATAAAAGATAATGTTTGTAGGAATTTTCTGTGAATTTTTAAGGCATTTGACTGTGTAGATCATAGTATTCTGATACAAAATTGAATTATTATGATGTAGATAACATTGTTAATAATTAACTTGGTTCTTAAATGTTAAATATAATACAGAAAGTGTTTCTATAACATTTTAATGCCATGTCATGTGTTTTACTGTTTTCTGAGTGGAGATTTATCAGATGTAGAGTATCTCAGGGTTCTATATTGAAACCATTATTGTGTTTAATATTTATAAATGATCTACCCTGCATCACATCGGAACGCTTGGAAATTTGTCGTATTTGAAGATAACACAAGCATAAGAATTGAAAATACTCCAGATTTCTCAAATGAAGATGTTTGAAATTATATCCTTTGACAAAACCCTGCTATTATATGCTTTCATAGTTAACAGTAATTTTGTTTAGTAGTTGTACGAACAATCTTTAGAGGAGTTAATAACTACGTTTCAAGATCTATAAACACCATTACAAGGATGCAAGTTTCTTTCCTTATACGTACCTCAGCCCCCACAACTTCAAATTCCATCATTTTCTTATAATATTGTATACACCCTTGTTCTTTGCATCTCGAGTTTATATTAGGGGCCTACTATATATCATTAAATGTTTATCTCCGCAGAAGAAACTCTAAGGAATAAAATTTAATATATAAATGTTGCTTATCTCGTTAAGTTTTCAGCCATGTTCTGTAAAGATATCTTTATCGTATCCCTTTGTACTTTATTAAATAATCTACTTTATTACCTATATACCTAACATTTTGAAGCTGGAGAGATATGTTCTTAATTTGGTATGTGTACTTACGTAATTCCAGCACTGCCGATGATCACAATCTTCATGCTTCTTCTTTAATGTTTCATTCTCATACTTCAGGCATTACGCATCATCTTGTAAAACTGCAGTTGTTTCCAGTAAAGAACCTTTTGTTTTCGTCAGCGCCTCGATGTTCCATTCTACAAATTCATCCAATATATTTTCTTCCGTTATGTTTGCACGTTTGAAATGATTCAACCAATCACAAAATCAAACAGAATAACATTTCTTATGCATTTTTTTTTTTTTAACATTTCGTGCATTTTATATCTAGAATAACAGTTTGAATCCAACGACTAACTACATAGATGGCCACCATGATGATAATCAGCTATGTTAGCTAACGCGAGTAGATACAAAATCAGCGATGTTAGCTAAGGCGATTAGTCAAAAGTATAATCTTTGTTTGCGCTATATTCCAACCAAACACTGTAACAGTAAAAATTTAATCATCCATACAAGATTTTCATAACGAACCATTTAGGGGATGAAAGCTCACTTAATAATCTTTTAACATCTCTCAATCAAGCATGTATTTATAATTATTAGTAAGTTATAATAAACACTAAGTTGTAGTTGTCCCTGTAGCGCAGTGGATAGAGCGTCGGACTCCTAATCCGAAGGTCGCGGGTTCGAATCCTGCCAGGGACTTTTTTGTTTTTTTTTTCTTTCTCTCTGTTTTTTTTTTTTTTTTTTTTTTTTTAAATACTTGTCCCTTGCGCCATATGCCCTTGTCGTTTAAGGTGTAAATATAAATTAATTTACATTATTTATACTCGCAGAGAATTTTCTATATTGCTCTGCAGTTAATACGCTCTTCTACTGCTTAAAGTGGACATTATGTGCGTTCAAACGCCGATACTTCTGTAACTTATAAGTATTTGTTCTGGCTGTGTTCTTGCTGGTTTGCTAAAGGTTACAAATTGTATGATTAACACAGTTGCGATGTTTCAGATGTATAATGATAACTGAATGAAGTGCATTTCTGTAGGTTAACACTTGTTATTTAAAAACTGTGGAGTATTATTGGACCATCTCGTTAAGGCAGAGTTTACAATTAATTAAATCGATAATGGGTAGACGTTCCCATCTTCCGAATTTTAACTACTGGCGAAAAGAGTGATAAAACCAGTGCTTCGAAACAGGACCTTAGAGATATTGCTAATTTTGCATAGAAAATTTTTCGGTGAATTTACTAGCAAACCAAGAGAAGAAATACAACCACCAATGTTGTTGAGTATGCATTTTGTTTACTATTATTTCGCTAAACGTTGGTGGATTTCCTTTCAATTGTTTCGTAGCTACTAAATATGATCTCGTTCTCAAGACATGTTGATGAGTTGTATACATCAGTGATGAAAAGAAAAATAGAAAATAGAAAGCCACATAAAATTGCTTGTAGGAGTCTCCTGAGTAGATTGTAAACCAATGATCTTTTATACAAACAATGCGCTTGCGTTGGGCAAAATTTCAGATTTACGTTCAACATCCTTCAGTTTCACGTTTGCTATGGTAGTTGGAAAGATATTCGGAAATGAACTCGGGGGCAGCTAGTCTATACGGATGGGAACAGGGAACTATGACCACAAATTGTCATTTTGTCTCAAGTTTGATAAGAACATTAAAAGATTGTGAACTTTATATATTTTCGATGGAAGTCCAGCAACCTCAGTAGTCTGGTAATATATCTGGTAGGTAAGTGCGTAGGAAACTTGTTATAAAGCGAAAAATTCTGAGGTAACTATTGGAGTCAGTCAAAGAGGAAGGCGAATACAGATTTGTACACACTTTGACAGTAAATTTGGCCGCTGCTGAAAAATTCTATCTCTCTTATTTTGCACAATCTGACATCAATGCCATCCTAAGAAACAGTAACGCAATACTGGCTTGCCAGTATTGCATTACTGTTTCCTGGCTTGCCAGTATAGCATTACAGTTTCCTGGGATGACTGATGCAGATTGTACAAAATAAGAGTGATAGAATTTTTCAGCGGCGGCCAAATTTACTGTCAAAGTGTGTACAAGGAAGGTAAATGAAAATCATCTGGGCTGTCTTCTTAACCTTCTTTGTTATCCGTGAACCGGACCGGGGACGGAACCAACTTCCTCTCTATTATTCTGTTATATAATGTGATAGGAAGAAATATTAAACGAGAAGGACGTTTCCTCTTCTTATTCTGCTGTACTTCAGTCTCTGACGTTGTGTCAATTTGCCAATGTTTACTCTGCTAAGAACCGGTCATCATACGAACTGTAACTGTTGTTGCCATCTTATTAGGTATTTCTCCATTCTTGTATATATAGTTATGTATTCTAATATTAAAGCTGATTGAGGCATACATATTAGTATTGATAGTTCAGAGTCAAGTTAAGTATTCATGTAACAACACGGTTTAATGAAAGTAGGCAGATATAAGCAGGTGTGGCTAGAATTTTTTCTCATTAGTGGTTTAGAGATGACCGACTATGGCGGCGGTAGATTCAGCAAATTGTTGTTGGAAATGAAGCGATAAAAAAAAAGTATCTGCTGTGATCATCTTTAGTTCATGTAGGTGAACCGAAACCGGAACTTCCAGAATGCCAGTACCGAAAGTTGCAGTTGACCTTCTAGTAAAGATTTGTAGGTCCAAGCTTTTAAAGGAGTCGGGTCCAGATGTACATCCAGCTCTGGGTCAACACCCATGTTCCATGTCCGGCGGACCTGTATGGGTCCGATTCTAAAGTCAGGTGGGTGGAGGGTACGGTCGAAGTGAATGTATATTCAGCTCTGCGGATCTACATCTAAATATGTGTCCGCCGGACCGGAGTGGGTCTCAGCCTACCGTCGGGCGGGTGGAGAGTATGGTGGATTCGAATCCGACCAAGGATGACTGCAGTGTGAGTTCTGTCGTGGTTATCTATGTATTAGTGAAATAAAAATATGTTAATTCTGATAATGTTATTATTATTTGAAACTATCAACTGTTCATTTCATTATAAAAGCACAGTATAATTAGTGTTGATAATGGTAAAAATAATGTGATGTAAAGCAGTTCCTGGGGATGTGTATGGATCCTGTCGTGAATTACTGCTTTAAAAGACACGTTGGGTGCCAACCATTTCCCACTCTTATAAGCATCGATCATCTCTCAACAAGTGGCCCACAGCTCATCCCGTCAAGCGCGCACTTAATGCTCGACGAAGTACGCAGTTTTCAGCGCTTGCATTTCAGCTATAAATAATTATAATCTCTTCATAGAAGCTCTGCAACGCGCAGCCCTTGTCTCCATCCCTCTGAGAAAGATCCACGTCCAGAAGGAAAATACTAAAACTGTTTGTACGAACAAAGATTGTTCTAGGCACATCGCTCTCTGACTTGCGGCTCTCCCGGAAATGTTTATCCACACAACTCAAGACACGTTTCTTCGATATCAACAAGTGTCTTCTCACATTCAAGTGAGCACCCTCAAGACAATTAAGAAACAAAGATAGAAAGAATTCTGTTCTACCTTGAATAGGGAGATCAAGATGAAAGATGAATGGTTGTGTATAACCGTCCTGCATAACAGAAACTTCATCCCTCGCGAATTCTCTGACGTTACCACTTGGCTGCACGATTTTGCTCCATCTTCTCCATGTACTCCTCCATACAATTTTCCTGTCGAAAAGTATAACTATTTTCATTTAATACCTTTAACCTTCAGTGAACTCCAAGTAGTTCTTAATAAATATACTATTACATCACCGGGCATAGATGACGCCCGGTAGGCCTACTCTATGCTACAGCACCTTCCAGACGAAGGCCTTAGCATCGTCAACGAGCTATGGTCTAAGAAATGTACTCATCACGCTATTGCCCTTTCCACTTGCTTTGGCAGGGTGGTGGAAGGAATGATCAAACTGGAATGGTGACTGGAGTCATGATCCTTGTTACCCAGTTCAAAAACGGATTCTACAAGGGCCGATATACGTACGACAACCATGCTACGTTAGTCACGACGAATCACAGAGCCTTCCTGGATAATAACTACCTTGCTGCATTGTTCATTAAGATAATCTACGAATTCCGATTCTGATGGACAAACTCGTTGCACTAGGTCTTCCTCAACGATTAATACCTGGTAACTACCATCTTCTGCAAACAAGTTGCTATATTTTCAATACTAACATTTCATACTAGGACCTCGACGATCCCATTAAAGTATTCCTCAAGGCGCAGTGCTCAGCCCCTTCCTGTACACCATTAATGTCCGGGACCTGGGGGGCATCTTGCCTCTTGGCGCGAACATTATCCAGTGCTTCGACGATGTCTGCCTCTTCACCTCAGCGACATGAATACAGGAAACTAAGAAACACCTTCTACAACCTATACTTCGTATGAGCCCTTAGGGGGCATCCATTAATTACGTGAGGTGAAATAGGGGGGGTTCTAAAAAAAAGTTCTACAAATTGCGCGATTGTCGATTTTAGGGGGTATTTCGGCTAAAAGTGGGTTTGTGACCGGATTGTGAAGGGTGAGACCTAAAAAAAAGGTTTCGAGGGCGATTACTAGGGGGGTAAGGGTTTCTCAAGGACCAGATCTAACCAGAGGGGGGCGGGGGTCCGGCCAGATCTCACGAAATCTCTCCAGAGGGGAGGGGGGGGGGTTCCGTAAATCCGGAAAAAAACCTCACGAAATTTATGGATGTCCCCAATAGCTCGTCATCTTCTCGGCAAGAAAATCGTTGGCAGTCATATTTACAAGGAGGAGAATCCAACCTCCAGTCTACAACTTTATTTTGGTTCCCCAAAACGCACAGGTTAAATGTCACGTCATCTTGGCGTCCTTATAGAGTATTTTGTGCGTTGAAGTTTCCCACCAGAATGACCGGTTTCGGTAATTGTCTGAGGAGATTCATGTGATTATTCCGTATTTATTTTCTTGTTAGGTGCTCTATACGCTGACACAATAGATATCAATTTATTGCTGATACCTATCCTAGCTGCACACATGTTGATCTCAGTTTCTCCATTGCACATTCGGAGTTGTTCATAATAATTTGATCTTCTTATTAGGATGGCAGAACCCCCGTAACCGTGTGTCCTATCCGTTCTGATGGTATTGTGTACCTTAAAATCAAATAGTTCACCTGGTCTCAACCAACTCTCACTTATGGGCAGTATGACAATATTATTAAAGAAAATTTACTTGTGGGCAGTGATCGTAGCGGTTTTACACTTGGGGCACATTGAGTTGGATCCAGCAAATGCTTTCCTGCAAACTAATTTAATACACACATTATAAATTTCAAACATTTTGTTTGCAAATAATTCAGTTGTTGTTTTCTGTTAACCATTTACAAGGTAAGGTGTGTATAGGTTACAGACGATAGGTTCAACGTTCCTATTGTACGGGATCCAATAATTTTTATAAGAAGTTTCACCCGCACTGCCCGCGGTTCTATCAATTTCCCCTGCCTTTCGTTGTTAGGTTTGGGTGCCTGGTTCATAGGAACAGTGTTTATTTGGATTCCATCAAACTCACTTGAGGTATTTACCAGCATTTGTGTAGCCTGGGGTTGCGGTGCTTGTTGGGGTGATTGTACCGGAATAATTTGAGAAGCATCAGCCATATTGCATTGCCCCGAGTTGCATACTCTATGTTCGTAGCTTGCTTGGTGTGCTCTCATGTTTTGAGAAGGCGTATCAGATCTCTCTGATCTAGCTGCAGTACTGGCGTACGATGGGTGGTTGGTTTGCTTTCTGGTATCTTACATTCTCATGGGACATTACCTGCTTTATTTTATTTTGTTTGACATATTCAAGGCACCGTCTTCTGAAAGAGGGGTGACCTTCGTTACAGTGAACAGATATTGTGCTGTTTTGTTAGTCGCGTTCTTTTCTATCGTGCGATACTGCATTGAGGTGCATCGTTTCTTGCTTCTACTTTAGTTACTAGGATTTCCGAAGCGAAAACAGTTGTAGCACCGCATTAACGGTATGACGTAAGGTTCATCAGGACACCGAATCTCATGACTGTAAACATAATTCTGGTACCTCTGTGCTTTGGACGTAAGTAATCATACAGGAAGCGCAATTTCATTTTTTTGTCTCTTTTATTTCGTTTTTCTAGCGAATATTTTCACCTTTAACACTCGATAGTCGCATTTTGCTACAGCTTTTATCTATTCTTCTGTTAATTCGATCATAACGTTTTTGATTATCCCTTGCTGTGTGATGAAAGATAAACCTGTAGGGTATTCCGCTGCCAGACAGCGTACGGGACCAGGGTGTTGGCTGCTACCGATTTCGTTTCTATTTTAACGCGATTCCGGCTTGCTGGAGCTATCCAGGGGCGGATCCAGGATTTGGGTTTGGGAGGAGCTTGAGCGGACTTTGGTTTGGGGGGGGGGGCTTTGGCTTGAGTGGATTATGGTTGGGGGCTTGTCTTTAGTGGATTTTGGCTTTGAGGGGGGGGGGGGACTCGAGTCGGGCAAAAGTTAGTATTTATAGTCTCCTTGGGCTTGAGCCCCCTAGCCCCCCCCCCCCCCTGGATTATCCCCAGGAGCTATCTGTATGATATTTATACTTATTTCTTGGTTGAGAGAATATATGAGGCGGCCAATAGCCATTGGATGAATTCTACCTATTTCTAACTTGGCTTTCTATGAATACATAATAGGGAAGCGTCCATTAATGACGCGAGGTGTTTTTCCGGAATCCCCCCCCCTTCTGGTGAGACTTCGTGAGATTTTGAGAGGACCCCCCCCCCCACCAATCGACCTCGCAACTTTTTGAGACCTTTCTTTACGTCTCATGCTCCCTTAAGGTCGTTAATTTGACCAAAATATCCCCCCTAAATTATTATTACTTTTTTTAGCTCTATAATTCTACTAGAATTTCAAAACCTCACGTGAGATTTCCGTTGATCCCCCTCCTCCTTGGTGAGGTTTCGTGAGATTTGGGTTTCCCAAATCACTCCAGGCAAATGCCGGGATGCTTCCTTGAAAAGGCCATGGCCGAATTCCTTCCCATTCCTTACCCCCATCCTTGCCCCCATCCTTTCCCGTCTCTAAAGACCTCGATGTTAAAAAGAGACGTAAAGCAGTTTAAAAAAAAAAGTGAGATTTGCCCCCCCCCCCCCTATTTCACCTCGCGTCATTATTGGACGTCCCATAGGGTCCCAAATCATAGCATTCATGATAGACTGGCACTGCACCATTTTACATGCATTTCGTTGTTTTCGATTGTTCTTGCTGAGTAATGTCGCTGCACATTTCAGGCCACGTTGTCTCCACTCTGTTGTCTGCCGTTGGTTGGGCCTGCCTTGTTCGGGGAACCTTGTTATTCCCGTTGCCGTCGTCGATTACTGGAGTCCATGGACGGTTCTACGCTGTATTTGGTGCCGCCTCTTCATTTAGAAGTTGCAGTTCTCGCTGACATGATGTACTATTGGCACCTGATGGTGCTGTGCTGATGACTTCCCTGGATTCACTCGTATCATCTCCTATGTAATGCGGGAGAGGCTGCACATGGCAATCTATATTAATTTCTTCGGCATCTGTACCACCATTGGCTTCACTATTTAGCTGACGGTTTATCGACAGCTGCAACTGAATCTGGTCGCCTTCGCCGTATTCCCCGGCTGAAGTCTGTGGTGAATAAACTATTATATATCAGCTATGTGTTTATCTCATTATACATTATGCAGCACACGAATCGAATATTCACGGCGGTATACTATTTAACCCGTTGTACCGGGAAGAGTCTTCCGGGTATACGTGAAGCACGTAACAACAAACTTCGCTGCCCCGGGAGTAAAAGGAAGTTGACGCTTCGAAGACTGAGATTCGAGTGGAGGGAAATACTTGAAATTTGAGCAATAGATGTAAACAGTGAAATGCCGTTCATCGAATAATTCAGATAATCTTAGTAGGAACTCGTCCTATCGCTGATACAATTTATATTGTTATTTTTATCAGTGCTTTAGGGCACATCGACGGCGACGTCATTAGCACCCTAATACAATTTCAGCTTCTTTCTTTTTCCATTTGGTACGCATTGGAATTTCTTTGTGGTTATTCAGATCCGTAATTATCTATTATTTCGAGTTATTTCTGAGAAAAATTAGTTTTTGTAGCGACGCCGAAAAGATAGAAGTTGGAATGAATTCTGTAAAAGACTCAGTTTTACACGGAAAGATTGAGAGATATCATGATCCTTTTGGGCCATGTTTGAACGCAAATTCGGATTGTTTCGTAATACTTGCAGAGAAAACGATCATAGTTTTGTCACTGACGAAGATACTGAAACTTTTGTTTGAGCTACATTATCTATCCAACTAAGAGCACTTTTGGAACATTTCTAAATTAAATGTGCGCTAGTGTTGGGACGTAGAAATGTCATCCAGTCCATATTTGCTTACATCAGTCGCTTTATGGAATCTATATTGAGAAGAAGTTGTTTTTCTACACTGTTATTGTAGCAGATGCAAAAAATAGGCATGTTTTTAATATTCTCTTTACTGACAATTCTTTATAAGACCACGTTGGAATTCCTTCCCATTCCTTGTCCCCAACCCCTCCATGTTGTAATGATCTCGGCGAGCCGTAAAACCCGAGGAAGTAATAGTAACAAAAGAATTGGTTTCGGCAAGTCGAAAATCAATAACCGTGACAGGTATGTGCGTGGCATGGGATTGTTGGCGATAACATTGTTGCTCCATTTTTCACCGATGGCCATTCAAATGAAAGAAAATAAGCTGACTTTTAATTAATGAGATATCATCTTTACTGTAAAACGTTTCATTGCCACAGAGATATTGAATAATTTTTCAGCATGACGGCTGTCTGACAAACAATGCAATTAATAGCCCGTCAAATACTCGACAAAAAAATTTCGGCAACGCTAAATCGATCTTGGTCCAGATATTCGTTGGCCTGCGCGTTCGAGTGACTTTACAAAACTATATATATATAGGTGCAGTCAAGCAAAACGTTTACAACGACATTCCAACAACAGCTGTATATATAGTTTATTAAATTGCATTACCATCATTAGCCATTCTGGAATTGTTATTTCAATGTTTATACCGACTGTTCAAATTTTATGATATTCTGGTGCTTAAAATTACGATAACGTTGCGATATTATACATAGTTATTGAGGCTATTATACAACTGTGACAAACGTATGTCATTCCATAAAAAAAACTTTTTTATACTAGAAATCTTGGAAAATTTAACCTTAAAAACTTTATTTGGCTAATCTTCGGTACAGCTAACTTCTACCTTTGACTTTTTTAATTTTTTTCCTGCTACTAATATCAAGCTAGACATTTCAGATACTCATATTAGGTGGGACATCCTGTACAGGCCGTACAATTGCAGACTTTTTTTTTTTTTTTCCTCCTCTAAAGATCTTTTCTAAAATATCAGTAATTTTCTTCAAGCTTGGTAATAGCGTATACGCACTAGGATTGAATTTTGTGGCTACGCAATATGAGTAGTTATTTAGTTTTAAAAAACTTTTGTTTACGTAGGAAAGAAAGAATGCTTATTAGCGTAATCTTGATTAGTTCAGATGAAGAAGCCATTGGTTATCATAGTAAAAGTGTGATAACGCCGGAACGAAATGCCCTGCGTTCATGTTAACACTAAAATTTTATTTATTGTTTCTTGCCATACAATATGGTAGTTGATTGTTTATTTCTGTATATTGACCGCATTAAATGAAATATTATATTGCTGTATCCGCTTCACCTGTTATTTTGAAAGTAGTTTTTTTTTATTATCTGTTGAACACATGTGCAGATTGCAGTACCAATCTAATATCGATGTAGTAATTCTATGTCACCTTCATTTCTATCATCTAAGTGTCTGGTCAGTTCATTCTTTTAGAAAATTTATCACAGGAATGTCAATAAACGTAACGAGGGCAAAGATATTCGATTTGAGTAGAAATAAGTGTTCACTAGTAAAAATCGTCATGATGTTACCGTAGAGGCGCGGATGGTGATGTGTCTATTTATTCATATCTGACGTTTCAGTCTTGTTTTTGGAACCTTCCTTGCGTAACAATGCCTACTTCATGTTTCTACGTCAGATATTAATGGATCGAAACACCATCACAAGGGAGGCCATTGTAGTATGGGCACCGACTACGGAAGCTTACGTGATTAAAATTTTTTGCTGGTTTCCACCGATAACGGAAATTTAGCAGTAAAAACGGGAATGCCTTGTCTGATTCATGTTTTGGTATGTGAGTTAAAGTAAGAAGGTCGAGTGATATTACCATCTCCCTCACAAAATCTTCCCTCGGTGCTGTATCAGAAAAGTATGCAGTTCTCCTCTCTTCTTTCCCACCGAGCGTGGTGGTGTAACGGTTAGCGTTCTGGCCTCGCATTCGGGAGGACGGCGGTTCGAATCCCCGTCCGGGCATCCAGATTTGGGTTTTCCATGGTTTCCCCAAATCACTCCACGTAAATGCCGACTCCAGGTAAATGCCGGGATGCTTCCTTCAAAAGGCCATGGCCGAATTCCTTCACATTCCTTGCCGCCCATCCTTTCCCGTCTCTAAAGACCTCGCTGTTAAGAGATGTTAAGCAGTTAAAGAAAACAAAATCTTCTTTCCTAAACGACAATGGACGTGGTAAACCGTAGCAAAAAATCTTTTCAAGGAGAATTATCTATTACCTCTGTCAAACTCTCTACAGTAGCAATTTGCAACTGTAGACCTGAAACAATTTGTTTCGGTGGAAATTTTATCCTTTGCTGCATACTTCATTTGGCTTTACTGGTCCCGAAGGGCATGAAAGGAAAATGAAACACAGATGATCCTGGCTGAATGGCTAAACAGCCGAATGCCATTAAAAAAAAAGAGTTTTCAAGTAGCCGCACAATCCGTCTTTGTCATAACCAGGTAATCGTATAGGTATAGCAGATTTTTTTTGTTTTATAACAACTAAATGGTCAGTTAGGAGCCTTTCAAAATTCTGTCTGTAACCAGAATTCGAACCAAGGACCTTTCAGTCACCAGACACCTCACCATGGAGGCACCAGATTCCTCTGGCTTTGCCACTGGCGAACTGTACACATCTGCACAAAATTCAGCACCTTCATTTCCTAAAAATTTAATAATTATACGTTACACAATGAGCACATCAGCCTTCTGTTCACTCATTGATAATAAGTAAACAAACGACTGTAGGAACAAGGGTGTAGTATTTACCATGTCAGTGTATCCGTTCCTACTATTCTCTGTTGCCACTTTAACGAGCGTCTCGTGACTATTTCAGTACTATCATGGAAACACCGTCTAAGATGGAATGTATGCTAACTATAAGGCCAATTCATTTGCATCGCCGCAACATTACGTGGATGACAAAGCGCTACGCCATGCAGGTAGTGAGAGAAGAGGCAAAAATGGGTGTTTAACCAACCACCGTACTACCCACATACACCCCCTCCCCTCCTTGCAATTAATCTTGGTGCCATAACACGCGAAGACAAACGGAGAATCATTCAAGTCTTTGTTACGTCATGCCTCTAACTTTAAACAAAATAAGGGCAATGTTCAGATCTTTGGTGCCGAATCTATTCTGTAATTCCGTCTCGTCATACATATTAAGTAGGTATTGTGTAGTGGTTGTGAGGAATACCTTTGTCATAGGCAAAACCAGTTCGTCTAGTGAAATTATAGTTCCCGCCCAAGGAGATTACCATCAAGTTTCAGCCGAGCCTGTCGGACGAGCGGTGATGCTCAGGTTTGGGGCGGGTTCAAATTTCGGTTTCCCATGGTTTCCTGGAATAATTCCGGGGGAATGTCGGAATAGTTTTTTAAGGCCGTGACTGAATTCCTTCACGGTCCTTGTACCTACTCCTCTACATTATTAAATACAAAAATATGGAGTTTCAGTAGTTCACTTTTTGTAATACAACAAAATTCTTGCTTTTTCCAATAGAGTTTACTCATTATGAAGAGCAAACGTTAATGACATAGCTTTGCAGAGTAGTGTTTGATGTACTGTATCGTGCTAAGTTAGCAGTTTGCATCAGGCAATACTTCGTGAGTTTTCTGAATTATTGACCTAACATGAATGCCAGTAACCATGGGTAGTGCTGTTGTTGTTTTTGAACAGTCTCACAATTGGGAAACATGGTCGTCATGAAGGGGTGTACATGGTCTGCAACCAGTGTACGATACTTATTGGCCGTCATATTACCTCGCACGAGCTCCACTGGACGCATGGATGCCCATGTGAATGTTCCCCAGAACATAGTTGAGCCACCGCCAGCTTGTCTCCGTCCCGCAGTACTGGTGTCAAGATGCTGTTCCCCTGGAAAACAACGGATTCGCACTCCTCAGTCGGCATGATGAAGAAGGTACCGGGATTCATCAGACCATGCAACGCTCTGACACTGCGTCAACGTCGAGTGAGGATGGTCACGTGCCCATTTCAGTCGAAGTTGCCGATGTCGTGGTGTTAAAACATTGGCACATGCATGAATCATCGGCAGCGGAGGTCAATCGTTAGGAGTGTTCGTTGCACTGTGTGTTCAGACAAACTTGTCCTCTGCCCAGCATTAAAGTCTAATGTTAGTTCCGCCACAGTTCGCCGCCTGTCCTGTTTTACCAGTCTGCCCAACCTATGACGTCCTATATCTGTAATGAGGGTTGGCCGTCCAACCCATCGACGTTTGGATGTGGTTTCACCTTTGTTTCGCCAATTGTTGAACACACCACTTGTTGAAGACACTCAACACAGCACTCCTCGAACACCCGACAAGTTGTGCAGTTTCCGAAATGCCCATGACTAGACTCCGGGCCATCACAATCTGCCTTCGGTCAAACTCGGATAGATCGCTAAACAAGGATAGCACGCTCACTGATACTACATGCACCGTGTGTGTGTGATTCCTCTTTAGGTGACGCTGCTATCGTCTGGACGAGTTTATATCGATAGTAGGTAGGTGGTCATAGTGTTCTGGCCGATCAGTGTAGCTATTATGACTGATAATATATTGGTCAAGTTGGAAACTTCCTCTAGAAACGAACGTATGCCGTCCTTAAGACAGACCTGCGTCTCCAAAAAGGTCGCACAAGTGTGAAAGAGAATTTAAATGAATGTTCTTCTATGCATTGATACACAGAGTGATTCAAGAGGAGTGGTAACTATTGAAGGAGATGGTAGTATGAACAATTATGAGTAAAAAAGGTTATATAATTATGTGTCCGTTTTCCATTCGTTTTGGAGATTCAGGTGCTGGAATGTTGTCCATAAAATAAACGTCAGAAAATGATCAAGAGCACACAAATTACTTATTGAAGTGCTTTATTCATTCAAACAGACACGTATATTTTACAAAAGTTTAAGTTAAATGTTCGAAAATCCCACCATCGACTTCAATACACTTTACTGTTCTCTTCGCAACAGTACGAGTAGCTCTTCTGAGTATGTCTTGGTTTACTTTTATGAGGATAGCAGTGTTTACAATGCGAGCTAGTAATTCGTCTCTTTTATTTACTTTTTCTTTGTTTTTCAACCGTCCTCAGACACAAGTAGTCTCTCTTCTTCTGAGATGCCCAGTATCGGATTGCACGTGCCGACTTCAAGCATCAATAAAGTGCTTCAATTTGTATATTGAAGTCGGTGGTGAGATTTTCAATCATTTAATTTGAATTTTTCTAAATTATGCCTGTCTTTTTGCATGAATAAAGTACTTCAATAAGTTATTTGTGTGCTCTTTTCTGAGGTTTATTATATGCATAATATTTCAGCACCTGTATCTCCAAAACGAATGGAAATCGAACACATGGTGATATGAACGTGTTTACTCAATACTGTTCATACTACAATCTCCTTCAACATTTACCATTCCTCCTGTATTACCCTGTAAAAGAAACCAAAAATTATTCTTTTTTGTTATTGTTTATTGCACTGGAACTTTTTGAAATACCTTTCGCATTAAAATTTGTTTGGATGTTTATATGGCCAATTAGAAACAAGGTCTTCTATATATTCGTCTTTAGAAAATTTCTTTACATCTATACATTTTTTCAGGTCCATTAACGGTCACATGGACTCAAGTGGGGTGATTTAAAGCTGTCCAAAAGTGCTCCATAAGGTTCTGAGAAATTTCTGCCATTACAGCCTGATGATTTGTATTCAAACTTTTTTGGCAACCACCTTTAACTGATTTTTGGTAAATGTGTGTCCTGTTTAGTGATTGTCTACACACTTCCATAACTTAATGCGATTGCTTCACTAATTTCACGAATAGGTATACAGATGAACTTACTCCTCTCATAAACTTGTGGCTTCGAATTTGCACCATTGCCGAAATTTGAACGTAATTTACGCAAAATTGCTGATAGTTGAATTTCTTCATGCAATATAAATTAAATAATTGTGGTCTGCGCAACAGTGAAATGCAACTTGTGATCACTCATCCAGATAATTGGTAAACAGACAATGGCAGTAACAAGCGTGGATCGCTCACTGCAGCCATCACATAACCAGTGTTCAGGTATCCCGAGCCTGTGTCAAAATCGCTTTTATGTTTGATCAGCCTTTAATCTGCCAATACTGCAGCACTACACGCTAAGCCTGAAGGAAAATAGGATGCTATGTTGGCAAGCCGGTGGTGAAACATTGTCATGTCAGTGCTACATAGCAGAGAGTTGTACAGGAATTTCGGTCACAAAATAGTTACCGAACGTGGTGGGTGAACGCTTAACGTTCTGGCATCTCATTCGGGAGGACGCGGGTTAGAATCCGCGTCCGGGCATCCAGATTTGGGTTTTCCATGGTTTCCCCAAATCACTCCAGGCGAATGCCGGGATGCTTCCTTCAAAAAGGTCATGGCTGAATTCCTTCCCGTTCTTTGTCTCCAGTCCCATCCCGCCTCTAGTGACCTTAGCCGTCGACGAGGCGTAAAACAGAAAGAAAAAAAAATAGTTTCAGTGCTACGCCATTATCTGTGTTCCCCAGTTTTCTGCCCATGCAGTTATTTTCTGTTTCCCAAACTAAAATTACCAAAGAGCGTCCCTCTAGATTATATATATGGGATATAAACGTAGCTTTTCGCGAAGGAATGATAAGCGAAATTACCTAGAAAATATAAACCTCTTGTCCTAGAAAATTAGGACTCCTTCCTGTCTATCTTTTATCATTCTAAAGGGAGAGTGGTCATGTGAGAATCACTGGACACGAGGCAAATCCGTCACTGTAATCACTTATGGTTTTACACCTCGTCGACGTCGATGTCATTAAAGTCGGGAAAGGAACGGGAAGGAACTAGACCTTTTGAAGGAACCATAAAGGCATTCGCTGGGAGAAAAACCATGGAAAACCGAAATTTGGATGGCTGGAAGGGGATTTGAACCCGCGTCTTCCCGAATGCGTGGCCAGAGTCTTAAAGTTCAAACTGTAATCCCAATGGTGACAAAGTAATTTCTCGCACCACAATTGTCACGCATTGGATCCCCTCTGGCGACGAGAAGGAATTAAATACTTAATTGCAACCTTTTCTAGTTCATCCACTGACATTTTAGAGGAGTCATTCGAAATGCATGCGTTTTGCTTAGTTGTTATTTGCATTATCTGAGTAGCCGGACCCGGTCATATCAGACGAAATTTCAGCCTTCTTTTTGTTTCCTTTAGAACTGCCAATCACAAAATTCTTCTAATATTAGCAAGGATTGGTTTGGTGGGTATTTTAAGATGTTTGATTTTCCTGTTTGCAGAAAAACTTGATTTTTTGTTCCTGGTATATTTAAAGTCAATCAGACAAATGTAAATTCACACCGTCGTTCTTTAGGCTTTGGAACCCGGTGTCTGTCCATCTATCACAGGCCATTGGTTAGTAAACGCAAATGATTTCAGATTTCATTTTTTTTTCTGTCATCAGTCTCTTGAGTGGTTTGATGCAATCCTGCATCCCTTCCTATCTTGCGCTAGTCTTTTCATCTCAACATACCACTTACAACACACGTCCTCAATTATCTGCTTGATATAATCTCTGACTTCCTCTGCATTTCTTACCTTCGACTGTTCCCTCCACTAACAAATTAACCAATCGTGCATGTCTCAAAATATGACCTGCCATCCTGTCTCTTCTTCCGCAAGACACTTCCGCAAACTTTTTTCCTCGCCCATCATTTCCAACACTCGTTCGATTCGTACTTTATCCGTCCACTTAATTTTTAGCATCCTTCTATAGCACCACATTTCAAATGCTTCAATTTTCCTTCAGTCTGGTTACGCGCATCTTATATAATTTGTTGGCCCGAAACCAACTATCACATATAAAATACATTAAAAATGTCTATAGATGTAAAGCGAGTCGATTTATTTTTTATTTTCTACCCCGTCGTGTAGAGTACGATTTTTTTTTTCAATTGGTTTTCGCTGGAAAATAAAGTCGCGAGCAGCCATCCTAGTTGTCAATCCTAGACCACTTTTGTCACCAGGTCAATCTCATAAACGATTTATCTTAGGAACTTATAATTTGTCCGTAGGATTGACCTTAGCTTGTGTTTAAAGACAAATACTAAAATTTTTGCATCTAATACAGTTTGTTTGTTAAGAGCAAAACAGTGCCTATAATAAATTTGACGGGAATTGGAGATTGCATTTGTGGCGCGAGTAGAAACTTGGGAATGCATAGTAGCGTTATCTAACTTGAAAGCATTGGTTTTTGTGCCAGCCGACTGCCATTTGACCTATCACATGCGACGTATCTCTTAAGGTCATTAGCGTACGGAACACTAATTGCGTGAGGCTAGAATCACCCTTTAGCGGTTTTTACATCATATTTGATCTGACGTTTTCATTGCCTGCCAAAATACTTATTTTACTAATCATTCTAATCCGTTAGGTTGTTTATAATCTTGACGTAGAAGTGCCTTAAAGCTAAAAGTTAATGGTGGGTTATCCTCAAATCCAGCCTAAAATAAGATAATACAGATCAACGAAGACCAATTGAAGTATTAAGTAATAGGTAGGCTTGGCGTAATGGGGGTTATAATTATGAAAACGTGTGGTAATATTGTAAATACACTGAAATCAATGCTGGCTCAATTATATCACGCCGATAAGTAAATCATAAACACCGAGAATGGTGGGGGAACGGTTAACGTTCTGGCCTCGCTTTTGGGAGGACGCGTGTTCGAATTCCCATCCGGGCGTCCAGATTTGGGGTTTCCATGGTTTCCCTAGATCACTCCAGGCGAAGGCCGGGATGGTTCCTTCAAATGGCCATGGCCGAATTCCTTCCCATTTCTTGTCCCCAATCCCATCCCGCCTCTAATGACCTCAACATCGACGAAGCGTAAAGCTGCGAGTAAAAAAAATAAAACACAAACAAAACACGGTAGTAGTAACTCGGAAAAAATTGAGAAAAGTGTTTATTTGTAAGATAACAAAGCTACTTGAAGGTAGAGGTTCCATCTGTTTTTAAACAGAATAACAAACTTTAATGCTCCCATACAAAAAAAAAAACCTATATCTGAGTATTTTCAGGTTGCCTTTCAGTATTTCTATATTTGTCTCAATATCTGCATGGTGAATGGTGGAAAATAGTATATTTTTTAGTTTTAAAGATGTTTTTAGGATCTACAATTCTTTTATGGGTGTTGCTTTCACTGACAAGTAATATCAAGTCTGTTAGAAGTTTTCCAAATGAAACAAAAGAAGAGATTTTCAGTTATAGAACAATTATTACTTCCTCTGAGCGACCTCGTAGCTTAGTGGTTAAGGCGTATGCTATTGAATATTCGTAACCCGATCCCGGGTTCAAATCTTGGTGGGGCAGAGAATTTTTAAGAGTTTGATCATATGAGCTTCTGTGGTTAGGATTCCACTTTAAACTGTTGGTCCTAGAGGAAAGGAACTGGCCATCCTACCTCTGACACAATGACTGGTATGTCTCCTTCGGAAGTATTCAACCAACCTTCGTGTTGTGGACGAATTTAGTTTTATTACTTCACGTAAAAGCCAATGATAGTTTAACTCGTGGTCCTGGTGTTCTTGTTTGAATGCACATTACTTTAATAAACGTATGTTAAATGCACTACATTGCAAATGTTATGTCTGAGGGTGAAAGAATGAAGGCAAAATCCGGACCAAGTCTTACAGAAAACATTAAGCGAACCATACGAGAAACCAATCGTCCATCAGCATTGTTATTCGCCACGACGAGAGCTTTAAAGCACACTTAACCAAAGCCTCTGGTACACGATGAATAGAACTGTGTTGGACATGTATCAAACAACAAACATATCTACATCACAGGTAACTTCGGGATGAGTACCAAGCACAATTGGTGCACATTAGCTACCTCTGCCAAGGAGCGGTTTTTTTTTTTCAAATCATTGCATTCATTGAACCAACGCAACATATTCGGTATGCTTGACTGTTTGACGTCTGCTGCTACAGACGGGTTTTCTGAGTGCCCTTTGCCTTACTGAAATGTCACAGCTCCAGACTATCTTTCTAAATGTTTCGCCCGTGGCATGCAGTCTCCTACACTCACCTCTCGACGTACCCAACTAGCATTTGCACGAAAATTTCTGCGCTTGGATTGTTATTGCACACCCTACTCTCCTAAACCAACATGGCCAAGTACTACAAGATCCGTAGTCATTGCGGCTAGCTGAGCACACATTGTTTTTGCATGAATGGTGTCCTCCAAAAATTGTAACTTCGTTCCTCCGAATAGTACGATGGAAGAAGTAACTTGCTTGAACGTGGTGGCTAAGCGGTAACGCCCTGGCCCCGCATTTAGGAGAACGCAGATTCGAAACCCCGTCTGGCCATCCGGATTTGGGTTTTCCATGGTTCCCCAAATCACTCCAGGCGAATTCCCGGATGCTTCCTTCAAAAACGCCACGGCCGTATTCCTTCCATTTCCTTGCCTCCAGTCCTTTCAAGCCTCTAATGACCTCGACGTCAACAAAGCGTAAAGCCATAAGCAAAAAAAAAAAAAAAAAAAAAAATGCCGGTACTAATCAGTGGACTTTTATTATAATGCCTCAGCTTTTCGACGACACGTCAGAATGAAACATACCTTATTTTACTCGCGGAACTATGGGCTGTACATTAATGAGAATAAAACCAGAAGTTTTTTTGTAAATCACGTTCACGAAAAAATTATCTTAAGTTTATCAGCTTTAAAACATCATATCAATGTGAAACATACATTAATATACTTGTGGGATTACAGGGTGTTCTTTAATCGAAACTCCATCAAATCCGACTAGTAGTTTTTACAATAATCGCATTCAACAAAGGTTTTCCTAAAGTTCTTATTTTTCGACCTTAGACTCAACGGAAACACATCCTTAACTTGTATGAATAATTAATATCACGCCAATGCAATTGAAGTTGTTGATTTTTTATTTACTCTCATGAAGGCGTTTCATTTGTTTCTATGAAATATCTTCAACGATTGTATCTGTAGACTGTGTACACATGGAATTAATTTGTTTTATGCTACAATTTACACAACGAAGTTACGGAATAAATATAAATTGTTTACATTTGATCAGGTTTATACACTATTTACAGTCTCAGTGGGTTTTTTTTACAGCTGCATTTTGCACTAATGGTCATTTTTCTGTAACTTTATGTTGACTTTCACTGCACTAAAGTGTTCCGATTTTATTAGCCGGTGATTGGTTACGTTAGATTGTGTAGCGCTGACCGAGCGTGATGGGAGAGCGGTAACGCTCTGTCCTCGCATTCGGGAGGACGCAGGTTCGAATCCACGTCCGGGCATCCTGAGTTAGATTTTTCCATGGTTTTCCCAAATCACTCCTAACTCCAGGCGAATGCCGTGATGCTTCCTTCAAAATACCATGGTCGAATTCCTTCCAGTTTCTTGCCTCCAGTACTTTCCCGGCTCTAATGACCACACCGTTGACGAGGCGTAAAGCCATAAGCAAAACAAAACAAAAATATGTAGCACTGAGTGGTAGTGTTATGTTTTTCGCTAGTCTTGTGGTTTTATTCGGTTTGTGACATGCCCGACTTTGTCATCCCGTGTATGTTGAAGTCATCAGTTCTAATACGTCATAGCTGTTTTTCTTATCGTTCCTTCTTAAATGCCAGAATAATTCCTTATCGTTTCTTGCTAACAATTCTAAACAAAGTACAGTGAAAACGGTCTGTTCCGACCGAAATCGCTGCATGTTCCTTCAAAAGGCTCTAACTAAATTCATTCGCCCATTTCCTGCCCCCTTTCCCCTCACGGTTATAATGATTTCGACTTTAAAGAGCCGTAAATCGAAATTAAAGGTGGTAGCTGGATAGTGTTTCGTGGACTTATGCTCTTGCCACGCATTTCAAAATAATTGTGACTCGAGTCGGACCTAAGACAGATGTGTTTGCTTAAGTAAGTATGGCAACCACATACAAAAATAATAGACGAGACGGTAGCTCATTGAGTGAGTAAACGCTGCGACCCATTTCTATTCCTGTTAAAGTACTTTTTTATGTGTATGAGAGAACGGAAAGATTGAAACGTGACACTTAAGGCCTACACTTTCGAAATCCCGGCTTGTACTCCATTCGAGAAACCAATTACAGTGGACAGTGATACCATACCCTTACTCATTACATACAGTGTAGCGATCAGGAAATTGGTATCGCCACCTTTCCATTCTTGCCGGTCAAATACGGGAAAACCACTACCAAGACCCGAACCAGGTAAACTGATGTTGGGTGATGTTAAGTCTGTTTTATTTTAGACTACAAGGCAGAGCAACGTAACTAAAGAATGCTGTCAGTCGTTTGTCCACCATTTTGTCTTATTTGAAGTTTTGAAATATTATTGCAGTATTCATATCTGTCTTGTTGCTTATAGCATTTTTATCATGCCTAGAAAAATATTTTAAGATTTATACAATTTCTGTTATGCTTAACAGAGCCATACACTTAGTAGTAAACGATGAATGTTCAAGACCGAAGTGTTCATTTTGAATACAGCTGTCTGCAAGGCGTTTTCTGATAAGGATACTTTGTATCAGAGTTCTTGTAGGTGAGGCAGTTTTGAAACGCGAGAATTGCGTGCATCAGATCTCTATGGAAAGGAAGGTCGGTGTGCGTGTTACAGATCGCGTGCCCTCAAACAGAAAGCATTCTCAGCTGATAACATTACAATCGGACGGAAATAAATGTTTGACGCAGGGAAAGATTACATGACCTTTACTCAAAATATAATTTTTTCCTCCGAGATGACTGAGCATACACAAATCTGAAAAGAAGACTTTAAAAAAATAATCGTTGTAGTTCTGTCCAGACTCGTATAAGCAGTAAGATTCAGTTTGAATTGTTACTTAGGCATCTCTGGAAATTTAGATCAGTTGACCTTGAGGTGTAATCCCTCTTGTTATGAATTAAATTAATTTTTGTTTACCGAGCGTGCTGGGTGAACGGTTAACGTTCTGGCCTCGCATTCGGGAGGACGCGGGTTTGAATCCCCATCCGGGCATCCAGATTTGGGTTTTCCATGGTTTCCCCAAAATACTCCAGGCAAATGCCGGGATGCTTCCTTCAAAAATACCATGTCCGAATTCCTTCCAGTTTCTTGTCCCCAGTCCCATCCCACCTCTACTGACCTTAGCCGTCGACGAGGCGTAAAAAAATAAGTAAAAAAAAAATGTTTCCGTATATTGTCAATAGAAATATTATTAATGTTTGAAATTGCTGAGATGTGGAATCGGGATGTTGCTTTGCACATCAACAACACCCTTGTACCTACGTTTGACATTAATATACACTTATTACAAAATTATTCTTTATCAAATTATACTAACAATAGTATGACAAAATTAAGCAAACATCTTGAAATTCAACAATGGGTTCATTTTACATGAGTTATCAGAGTTTTCTATATGTCCATTCACCAAGCTCAGCAGAGCAATGAAATTTATTCTAGGACGACTGTGGGTTGATCAATACGATAATGATTTGTGGTGATCATCATATCAGGAAAGGGGGGGGGGTACCATATAACAGAGGACGGCGACTCTGCTCACCGCAGTCGATCGACGCAATGATTCAATTTTCTGCTTGCCATCGAAGACCTACGTCCACTCGGATAAGGGGGCGTCCAATTAATTACATGAGGTGAAATATGGGGAGGGGAGGGGTTGAAGAAAATCTCACGTGAGGTTTTTTTGAAATTCTTGGACAGTGGAGCTAAAAAAAAGTCTCAAAAAAGTACGAGGTCGATCTGCAGTGGGAGGGGGGGGGGTTCCGGAATTGCGGAAAAACAACACACGTAATTAATGGAGGCTCCCTAACGACATGGAACACAGGATCTACCACACACCGCAACGGCGTTTGGATCTCACGAGTTCCATATCCGTCTTATCGTAATGTAACCTGGCAAACCTACCTGTTAGAGATGCGTAAGACTAAGCAAGGATTCTTAAAAACAGATGTTTGTGTCATACATTACGTCTGGAAGGTGATAATGGGTGGAACAAACTTTGAGTGATGTTAGAGCACCTGAAAACAAACATGCTTTGCCAAAGAATGCTTATCCGCGACCTCAGTGTTACATATAGGGCGTTGTGTGGCGTTTGGGAAATCGGTTTAGCGCAGTGCAACGTGGACGTCGAGAGTAATGTAACAATTCATGAATGCGTAACGTCTGGCGGCATGGAATGGGCTGGTTTCAAAAAATCAATGTTGGAAGCGCTCAAATGTTTTATGTTACCGCACTCGGCTATTGGGTAACATTTCACGATGCAATCCTGTTTTTCCCATTACAGTTAGTAGCCCCATACCGGAAATTAGTGTCTGGTGTCTCGGCATTCGTGATCTGTTCAAAATTCATCTTTTGAGCCAGTGTGCATCGAAGGCATAGCCTTCTAACGCATCAACGTAGTGGTTGCGGATGTGGCTTGTTTGTCGAATCGTTTGCTTTGAGTTTTGAGGTAACCTTCAGTTTGCTCAAAGAATTTAAACTTATCCATACTTCTGTAAGCTTCACCCACGAGCGAAGAAAAAATAACAACAGAAGTCGAAATATGTTTTTCCTGCAGTTGGGGATATAATACTTTGGTGGAAGAATTATTTGAATGTAGTCGGCTCTTGAAGTGGATGATCACATGATAGTCAATAAATTTGCCAGGAAGCTACGTCGTGTGTATGTCAATCTATGCGCTTTAGCATGCGACTAACAGTGCAAATCTACGTCGCTGATGTTATACTGTTCTGTGTTTTAGATAACTTACCGTTGAAGAAATGTAAATATATCTCACTGTCCTTCCCTTCTACCTCTCCTTATTCTTTATTACTTATATTTTGATCCCTGTAACGTAAGTTATTAAAGAGAGCTTTCATTAGTTTTTGTAATAACTAATGTTGTTTTGTTTTTGTTTCAGGTGAGAGCCCCTCTTGCTTTATAACAGCGCACGAAAAACGTAAGTATCGATACCGTAACTTTATTTACGTTTACTGTATAATCCAACTGAATCATTCTGCAATGTGGCCTCTACAAGTCATCAAACCAGATGAAATTCTTTTTGACAGAAATGATACGAAACTAAACCATCATACCCACTTCACTGACTGAAATGTGATCTTCTATAATAATTTGTGGGAGTGGACGATTATAGTCACCAGTTGTCCGTGAACCGTATAAATACAGGGCGTTACAAAAAGGTACTGCCAAACTTTCAGGAAACATTCCTCACACACAAACAAAGAAAATATGTTATGTGGACATGTGTCCGGAAACGCTTACTTTCCATGTTAGAGCTCATTTTAGTTTCGTTAGTATGTACTGTACTTCCTCGATTCACCGCTAGTATTGTGGACTGCTGTGATACAATATGCCATTCTCCAGGGCTGCATCAGCGCATCAGGGATTCCATGCGACGGAGGGTGGATGCATGTATCCTCGCTAACGGAGGACATTTTGAACATTTCCTGTAACAAAGTGTTTGAAGTCACGCTGGTACGTTCTGTTGCTGTGTGTTTCCATTCCATGTTTAATGTGATTTGAAGAGAAGTAATAAAATGAGCTCTAACATGGAAAGTAAGCGTTTCCAGACACATGTCCACATAACATATTTTCTTTGTTTGTGTGTGAGGAATGTTTCCTGAAAGTTTGGCCGTAACTTTTTGTAACACCCTGTATAATTTGGCGTGTTGCATCTAGATTTGTTTGTGAAACGTGTAATTTTTTCGACAGAAATTGGAAACTTTCCCACAATTCACCTTTATGGTAAATATGATTACCGGTATAGAAAACCCCTAAAAACCTTAATTATATCGATCAGTACGACAGGCGAGGGCGTTTAAACCTAGGCCCATTGAATCCTCCACGCCCCTATATGGCGGTGTTTTCACTTACGCGGGGTTAGCTGGTTTGAATCCAGGTGGTGGAGGAAATTTTTATCATGAGACTTGGCCAGCATGCTAGGAGAGGTGGTGGAACTCAATTCCTAATCACCATATTGTGCACCAAAGTCATGGATTAAATCCTAAACCTCTCCCCAGTGCACATGGAGTGGGGGCATACGACACTTTTGACGGTGACTCTTTCGTCAGAAGTTGGCTTCCCACGGCACGTACATTTACTGGCTACGCCGCTCCTGCTATCAACAGCAGCCCGTGGGAAGGGAGCCGCCTTTGCTGGCAGGGATGGCGCGCCTCTGTCCGTCACCCAGTTGGTAAACATCAAACGCCCGGGTAGCTGCAACGTGGTAGGGAGGTGGCTGCGAGGCGGCGAGGGCTAGGCTGTGGCGCGTGCTGATCCGTACAGTTAGGGAGCATGGCGCTGTCTACAAAACCACGGGCCGTGAGAAGCCACTAGGATAGGCACGTTAAGCTTGGTGGCCTCTAGTTGTCTTTTGGAACAGTATACCTAAGTGGAAGGCACCTAGTTTCACCCTCTCCCATCTCTCATCCACAACACAAACATACCTCTGTACTAAACACACACCATTATAATCATAGTCAAACACACTTAGAGTAATAATTACCAGCCCTATCACACTGGGTGAAGCAACGGGAAACCACCACAGTTTCATATGCTCAGAACGTTACCATGGGGGGGTATGATACCTCCGTTGGTAACCGCCTACACCCGAACTAGGTTATTGCAGAAAAGTACAAGTTTGTTATATTTTTGTCAAATTCTTTTAAATATCTGTATTCATAATTTTTCAGTTATTATACGGGTACTAATTTCCAAACGAACCTCGCATATTATTTATTGGCCATGTGAAAAGGAGATGTCGTAGCTGGATATTACCAAATTGATAAGAAAAATAAACGAAAAAAAGCTGGCCAACACTATAGGAGGGTGTTTGGCTTCGTGATATCTGGGTCATCGACTCGAATCCTAATCCGAGACTGGTGGTTAAGTGGTAACAGTCGGGCCTGGCACTCAGGAAGACGTGTGTTCAGATCCCTGTCCAACAATCCAGATTTCGGTTTTCCATGGCTTCACGAAATCAATCCAGGCGAATGCCGGAATGGTTCCTGCAAAAGGCCATGGGCGAATTCCTTTCCGTTCCTTGTCCCCCAACCTCTAATGATCCTCTAATAATGTGGACCCCTCTCGAATTATTCTTGTTCTTCTTTTTTGTCATCAGTCTCTCGACTGGTTTCATGTAATCCTCGATCCCTTACTATCTTCCGCTAACCTCTTCATCTCAACATACCCCTTATAACATTCATCTTCAATTATCTGTTTCGTATATTGTAATATTTGTTTACCTCTATAGTTCTTCCCTTCGACTGTTCCCTCCACTAAAAAATCTTAATCTAATCTGACGCGGGGCATATCTGGTTCTAATAAGACACAGGCACAACACTTTGAGATAAATCAGTACGTAGTAATTTATAATAGACGTGTACTCCAATACAGAACCAACGAATTTAGTTTTTTAATTAATATTTAAGGGTTTACGATTCCTCAATAACGAGATCGATATAGCAGGGATAATATTGTTCACTAAGAATAGAAGGAAATTCCGCAGGCCTTTATGAAGAAACCATCCAGTTATTCGCATGGAGTCGTTTTGGGAAACCATGGGAAACAAAATTTAGGTTAAATGGACCGGGACTCGAACCCAGCTCCTGTCGAAAAGGAATTCATGTCGAGAATGGACTCGCTGGAAGAAACCTATTAAGACACAGTTACTCGACTGTTCTGAACTAGTAATAAGACTTATGTTTTTTGTCTTGTGATGTTGCCTGTACCGAGAGCACGTAGGAGATAAATGAATTCGTGTTATGGGATGTTTTACCTCCACCGCATCAGAGCACAGGATTCTGGAGTGAGTGACAGTGTTCACGAAGTGTCGGTGGGTGTTTTATTCCTATTGGCAGGCAGAACGAGATAGAGCTTATTGACTGGTCTCCCGCTGAGATCTCTGGTCGGTGACAAACGGCTAATGAACAGAAATTGACCTGCAACAAAGCACCCTCACTGGGAGGTATCATCTATCTCCACTGCATCCGTTGTAACGAGCCAACCTCAGTGCACTCAATTCCTACACGTGCGTAGTAAGGTGTAGGCATTTTCTCTAGTTTATGATATTTTTTGTGCGAAACATATAATTTCACGATTATCTCTTTCTGCTAGTATTTTTGAAGTGAAGACTTTTATAGACGCGTTAGGCGATGTTTTGACGGGGGTAAATCTATGAGTTTGCGACATGCTGTGATGGGTTGCGCGTATGATATACTCGTTGGACGCTTTTTAGATGGCTAAAATCTTAAGAGTTCGCGTCACCGACATACACACAGTATATCTGTAGTGGTCTGGTGGCTAAGGTGTCTGACTGGGCAATGAAAGGTCCACGGTTCGAATCCGTGTCTCGGCGTGGATTTTCATAGACGCTTAACCCCCTTCACCTCTTGCACAACTTGGCTTTGTAATTTGAAGTACGCCAGGGCACTTCCGTGGTTCGGATTCCACGTTAAACTGTAGGTCCCCTGTACCTGGTGACACTACCGGGTTAGGTTAAGGCAGCTAAGACAGGGACGGAATGCGCATCCAATAGAAACGATGTCAGCAGGTCATTTGGGAGAGTGCACAAACTACGTTGGTCGGACCAGGGGAATGAGGGGTTGGCTGGAAGGCTACGCTTGGCTACGTGGGGGAGGGGGAGGGGTTCCGAGCCAAGCCACTTAGCTTTCCCTTCATAACATTTTTCACAGTCAAAATGAAGAACAGAACTCAGAACAACATGTGAATATTTATTTTCCTCAGTTAATTATCTCCGTATGTAATTTTTCTGACAAGAGAAAACAGTGCAAAATGTTTTCCGTAATGAAAAATGAAAAAATGCTACGTGTGTGTGTGTGGGGGGGGGGGGGGTTTAGAAGCAAAAGCCACCTAGGGCTACGTGAGGGGGGAGGGTTCACAGGAGGCCAAAATGGAGCAACGTGGTTTATGCACGCTCCCTTAGCACCACACGGAATTATTATTCAGTATATCTGTAGTTACAATAAGTATGACGTGTTGCGCTTATGATATTAATAGTTTTAATTTTTCACTTCTGTCAGCAGACTCCATTAATTGCCACTTTTTTACTGTCGTCAGTCTCTCTACTGGTTTGATGCAGTCCTGCATCCCTTCCTACCTTGCGCTAACCTCTTGATCTCAACATACCCACTACATACAACGTCCTCAATTATCTGCTTCATATACAGGGTGATTGAGGAGGAATGGTAAATATTGATGGAGTTTGTAGTATGAAAAATATTCAGTAAAAAAGTTCACATAAACATGTGTCTGATTTCCATTCGTTTTGGAGATACAGGTAATGGAATCTTATACATAAAATAACCTCAGAAAATGATCAAGAGAACACAAATAACTTATTGCAGTACTGTATTCTTGGAAAAAGACAAGCTTATTTTACAAAAGTTTAAACTAAATGTTCGAAAATCCGACCATCGACTTCAGTACACAAATTGAAGCACATTATTGATGCTTGAAGTCGAGTAGTCCCGATGCGCTAGCTACTCGTACTGTTGCGAAGAGAGCTGCAAAGTGTATTGAAGCCGATGGTGGGATTTTCGAACATTTAATTTAAACTTTTGTAAAATATACCTGTATTTTTGCACGAATAAAGTACTTCAATAAGTTATTTGTGTGCTCTAGATCATTTTCTGAGGTTTATCTTATGATTAAATTCCATCACCTGTATCTCCAAACGAACGGAAATCGGACACATGTTTATATGAGCTTTCTACTCGATGTTGTTCATACTATCAGCTCCTTCAATATTTCACCCTGTATTATAATCTTTGTCTTACTCTAAAAATCTTTCCTTCGACTGTTCCCTCCACTAACAAATTAACCAATCTCTCATTTCTCAAAATATGAACCACCATTCTGTCTCTTCTTTCTGTTAGACTCTGCAATAAACTTCTTTCATAATCCTTCATGTCCAAAACAGGCTCATTTCGTACCTTATCTGTCCACAAGTATGTATAAGTATTTTTTAGTATTCTGTAAGTTTAGTTACTATTTCAACATATATTAATTTACTAACCTATTAAAGAAAAAGCCGAGAAATTTTCACACCACCCGTTTAGTGGCCTGGTGGTTCCGTGATGACTCAGTGGGAATCATAAGATACGGTTCAATTCCGACGTTGGCAGGGATTTTGAAAGCATTGTTTTAACCGTTCCATATTACCCGTATAACTGTTGGTTCCGTTTACCCACTAGAATTACCAGGCTAGGTTAAGCGTGGGCTGTGAGAGAGGTGGATTGTGAGGTCACATGAAAACTTTGTCACTTAGGTGGGTAAATTACCATTAAAAGTCCTTGCAGCCGTTTTAACTCCAAACCATTATTAATATCATGCTTATAGTTACTTTCAAAATGTAATGGATTTTATATAGACGATCAGCGGTAGAAGGGTGACCACTAAGAACAAAAATGGTTATTTTCGTGTTAGAATTAAGTGTAATTCACACGACTAGAATATCATCCTAATGAAAATAATATACAGCTGGTATAAAAAATAAGGTACTTGGGTGTCACAGCTCAGACTTGATTTAAAGTAAAACATACTGTGGCACAGAAATTATCGGATTTATTCAAATGAGAAAGATAAGAAATTTTAATCAGCTATAACAATACTTAGTCACAAAAAGAGACTTGTATAAACTTACTACACATAATTTTTCAATCAATCTTGTGGCACGTTTTGGGGTTGTTCTTGTTAGTACTGAAAAAGTATGTAGTTTGTTAGATGACTAAACATTTTTTATTTACAAGTTTTAAGTGTTCAGAAAGTGAATGGTGACGTACCGCTTCTTTAGAATATGGTAATTTAAATACGACGAGGATGGGATTTTTTAATTCTTTGTTTTGAAATTATCTTTACGACGTACAGTAAGCGATTCCTAATATTGTGACGAAATAAGTACTCTCACTTCGCCGTTGAATTGGAATGGGTAAAGAATTTACTTTTTAAACTCTTGATGTGGGGATATTAACAGCCGTGTGCTGAAGTTAATTGCACGTGATTTTATTATCTGGGTGATGCTGCGTAGGTGACAGAGTTATTAATTTCATGTGCCGCCTCAAGCATTCCTATCGGCTAAAGGGGACCAACAGTTTTAAGTGGAATCCTAGCTGCAGCTGTACTTCAGAAATACAAAGAAAACTTAGTCAGACGTAGAGGATATGTTTACCGGGATTGGAAGTAGGAACCACTCCATCCTCTGAAACCTTTCGACTGAGACACCAGACCGACAGTGCAGTGGGCAAAATATAGTATTTGTGGCTTCGAGTGCCGCCCTACCCATTCCGCAAACACGTATTGCTTGCTTCATTTATATACTTTCTTTTTTTTTGTTTTTAGGTATAACATATTTCATTGATCTCAAGGCGATCGTTAATTCTCCGTAGTCCACCAGAAAACTTCCCAATATTCATTTCACATAGTTTTTAAGTTGTTGAGGACAGATTTTTCCTGTCATTCGATGTTCCAATTTTTTTTTTTATTTTTTTTTAGAATGAGTATTGCAAAGCTTCGACTGTGATATGGTTAATGGCCAAATTCCTTCCCATTTCTAGCACACCACACCATCATATCCCAGTTCTAAAAATCTCTTGCCGAGCGTGATCGGCAACGCTCTGGCCTCGCATTCGAGAGGATGCGGGATCGAATCTCCATCCGGCCATTTAGATCTCGATTTTCCATGGTTTCCAGAAATCACTTCAGGCGAATGCCGAGACGGTTCCTTCAAAAGGTCATGGCTAATTTCCTTCCCGTTCCTTGCACCACCTCGGCTCTTTCATGCCTCTAATGGCATCGACGACGACGTGGCATAAAGCCATATGGAAAAATGTAATAATCTCACAGAGCTGTAAAGCTAAAAAAAAACAAAAACAAAAAAAAAACACCAGGACTTCTTTCCTGTTATAGCGACCAAACTCATGAAGAAATAATTAACATACAATACCTAGGCAGCGATTTACTATTGTGGGAAATGGCAGAGTATTTCCAGGAATCAACTTTTAACAGCAGTCTTGTTTGTAAGGCTTCTCTCGCATTGTCTGAAGAGTCACCGTCACCGACGGGGTTACTTGGGGGAACTCCTAACGCAAATCTCGTGTTATTGGTAATGTCCGTTACCCACATAATGGGATTGGGTAGTTTGCTGATAGCTTTAAGGATAGACGTCGTGTGGTTTTCCTGTAGCTAGGCTCGGATACTAGAGCAACGTGTTATCCGACACTTCAAGCCACTGCTCATCGTACCAACCCGGTGTACAAAACACGTTAAGCACAACGACCGTCATCACAGGTAACTTCATATGGGTAAAACCTCTGATGATCCGACCACGATCACTTGCTAGCCCGGCGTTGAAGGGGTCGCCGGTTGGAGTCCGGCCTCGGGCATGGACGGTTTTAAATAAGTGTTGTGTTCGTTTGTCGTCCATACCATGCTAAGTCTAATATACATTCAGTGCACCCATAAATAGCTGCCAATTAATTATTACGTGGTGTTGCCTGTGTAGCCTCGTAGCCAAATGCCAATGTATATATATATATATAACTATAATGAACGTTGACTTTTTCCGCCTCACCGAGCTTGGGGCTGGCATTCCGGAAGATGTTGGTTCGATTCCTGGCCCAGCCATCCTGACTTTGATTTTCGTGATTTTCAGAATTCACTGTAGGAGAATTCCGAAATTGTTCTTTAAAACGCCCATGACCGTCTTCCTTTCCGTTCCTTTTACCCATATCTCCTGGCTCTAATGATATCAAAGTCGATGAGTGGTAAAGTCTATATAACTACTTACTTGGCAATACTAACGTAGGTATCACCCTCTTGCCAGCAAAGTGGTACACAGTTTCTTGTTTACTGTAACTGCTTACCTCTTATACTAGTCGGAAAAGGGGAAGCATATTATTAAAAATCATATCAAAATTTGCAAAAAATATTTTCGTTAGATATTTGTAACTCTTTTTGAAATCGAAAAGTTTTGAATGCAGCTGGGGTTAGTTATTATTTAATCGGCTGTCTGTAGCATTTGCCGCTTATGACGTCACAATTTGTTGGAAGAATCGTTATTGCCTTTGTGGGAGTCAGCATCAGACCCTCGCGGCTAGAATCAATGGTTTGCCGGCTGACAGGGCAGAACCATGAAGTGAAACGAGACAGGAGAATGCTACAGTGCATGAGAGTGCCTTAATGTTGAAGTAGTTGCATATCTCGATTGGAAGTTTTTCTTTTGAAAATTGCATAAAGAATTAAGAGGAGCTGTGAATAAATTCACCGGTCGTATAAAGAAGGGCTAAAAAATTCTGAACGTTGTAGGTGAGTGTTCACGAATGGATCTTCCATCCATATAAGCGACTTTTCAGTCCCTTAGTGAAATAACTTCAGCTTAAACACGAAATGATTATTATAATACATTCATGATATTAGTCCATATAACTACCATTACCATTTGAAGATACTAGTGCCTAAGTGATTTAAATGGGGTTTCCTTGTTTTAGGTAATAGTGAACGTTTAATAGTGGCATTGCATCTTGCGGACAATTTTATTTCGATGATAACCTTTTCTATCGGGTTAAATTTAAATTATTTCAGAAATCTTAATTTTTCGCAGTAATATAAAAGTCTGTACTATTCAGCTATTGTACGCAGTAACTTCGCTGTTGCAGCTTTAGAATTGTTTGTCTTTCTTTTTAATTCCTAGCATTTGCTTCTATATGATTTTATACACCTTGAATCTTTTTGTCAGACGTAGTTTGACAGTGTTATTCCGAACTAACATAATGTGCAGTAATTTTGAAAATATGAAACGGGAAAAGTTTCTTTTTTTTTTGCGACAGTTCGAGTCCGGCATAGGCACTTTCAGTTAATTATTGTGTTCTTCTTGCGATGTCCTTACAGGGAACAGCGAGAAATTATATAAATACGTGTAATAGATAAAATTGAAATTTGGATAAAATAAGTTAGTTATGTACACTCGGCCACATGACATACTGATTTAGTTGTTATGTATAAAAAGGCAAAAGATATCATTATTGATTTATCCATTAATCATACCTACTGAAATAATTCATTTTATTGTTGTAAAATTAAATAAATAACAGGTCAATAATTATAATGCTTCAGTATTAATTATTTCTTCATTGGCAGACTAGGATCATTATTTTTTTCCATTGCATCATTCATCTTGAGTCCAAAATTCACAATTTTTTGTTATGAATATAAAATATAACACAATTGCGAGGTTCATCACTATTGCCTGTTATCTGCTCTTCCGGTGTCTCACTTTGTTGTATAACATCTTTGGTAGCACGATTACGTAATCACATCCGTTGCATGCAAATCGTCACCAGTTTTTGTGATTTGCTTTTTGTTTCCTGAGAAAAGCAATAACTTTTTTTTTTTTTTCTGGAATATTTATCCCTAATTTTTTCTGAATTCTTAAAGAATAAATAAAGTTTGTAAATTGGCTCCAGAATGTTCCGTGATTGTTGGGCCCTCTGCATATAAAATGGTATTCGGATTTATGGCATACTTACTTTCTGTTTCGTGCATCTTTCCTATCTCCCCTCTAATGGAAAGACCTGAAACTCTAGTTATATATATATAAAAAAAAGCGAAAAGAGTGAAATGTTGACAAACACTATTGACGTCAAAAGTGACGTGTTGTGAGGGAAACTCTGTTACGTGTGATATAAAACGAATTTGATATTCTAACTCGGTTGGTGTACTTGAGGGAGTCTACCTGCTTTAAAATTCATGATGGAACTCCTGCGACATGGCGAACGTGACGCCTCCATCCCAGGAACTTACAAGCAGATCGTCATGTTTTCTTAATACTGTCAACTTATGAACATAATCGTTACGACTTTATTTAGGCAAATCTACGAATCACGTCTCCTGGTCAATATCAAGGAGATAGAATTTCAACATTTTCCAGTAACTGTATTTGTGGGACAGTAAGTATTTAATAAGCAGCCGTGCCATTTAGCGTGTAAACTACAAATCTAGTAACCAGAGTTACCAATTGTTCATTAAAATCACAACTTTTTACTGAATCTTTTAAAATGCAGCCAGAAATTTGGAATTTTTGTGATGTTTCTGCTTGTATGATATTTCCCAGGCTCAAATATATCGACTATACAATAAAACTACACAATATAAATTAGACATTAATAATTGTTTGCATGTTTGAATTATATCGATCTATAAAACTGAATATATTTCATTTACTGTCACACATTTATCCTTTTTGCATAAAAATTATTTGTAATTTTTATTATATATATTAATACTTATATCTTTTACTTCAAGAAGCTAGAATTTTCAAACTGCAGTTAACCAGCGAGAGATTAAATAAATAATTATTTTATTTTGCACTGAAGATTTAAATTTAAGATCTTTTGTTTGTCATATTGGCATATAACTGTATGTATTGAAATAAATTAAAAAGGAGTATTTGATAAGAAAAATGTTTCTAATAAAGAAAATCGAATCAGTCATCACTCATATTAAATACGGCTTCCATCCTTTAAATAAGACCTAATAGCAATGTTTCAAAGACGATCTCTTAGATGCGCTTTCACTGCCTTGCAAAAACAATGTAGCAGTGATCGAAATTTGAAGAAATTCTAGATTCTGAACAGGACATTAAAACCAAATTTGTTGTGCTTGGCTTTCGACACCTGTTCCACATTATGGTGGTTTCCAATAACCTTTACTTCAAAATTCCATGGCCGAATTCCATCCCGTCTCTATGCCGCCCCTCTTCCAAAAATCCTCTCCTGGCTCCAATGACCTCGACTTCAATGAGCCGTAAATCCCTAATTACAAAATTAGAAACTTGCTGTTACTCTTAAAGCTCTTCTTCTATTAAAATATGATCCAAATCTCGAAAGCTAAGTTTATTTCAACGTTCACCATGCATTCTGTGGAACTGCAGAATATTGGCAATGAAGTATAAATGTGTATGTGCACCTAACCGAATTAGGTGTGGATCTGTTCGCACATTTAATTTTACCGTCTGCTTTAATTTCCTTTCGTGTAAGAAGCAAAAACGAATTACGGCTCTCACAATCAGTAGTTATTATCTTGAACTCGGTTACCAGCCATTAATAGCACCTTCTCTGCACGAGAATGTAAAAACATACACCAAGAGAGACAAATGTTTACATTCCTCGCGAAATGATAAGCCAATGTATATAGAAACCGGTCAAAATGAGAGTAATTTGGTGTTTTTGCATTATGAGAATGTAATTGATAACTGCTGAGGGACGTGGTTTCGTTATGTCTTGATGAAGGGTTTCGAAGTCTGTGCCACGTGTCTGCGGCATTGCGTGTCGACAGTCTATTTTACTCGGTCTGACGTTGACGGTTTGTGACCCTGAGAACTTTCCTCCAGTGCTACATGCAACCGACTCCTTATGTAAAAAAAATCATTTAATGACTTCTTTGTCAATTCATTGCGTTCGTCGAAAATATTTGCGTCGTGTAGACTTTCAATATATCCTTCTCTCTGAATACAACAATTTAGATATAATGTTTTTGTGTAAAGATGGATTTCTTGTCGACATCCTGGTAAGTAGTTATCCTTTTTCATGGGTAGACTAGTCTTTTCAAGCTAATGAACATATTTTGTTACGTTTAGACTTTTTTTTTGTAATTTCGCAGTCATGTTTAGATTTTGTAAAATTTCGCTGCCTCAGTTTCTTCAATGATGTAGTCAGTGAGACCACCGGCTGTATTATTTACAGTGTGATTATATTGAACAGTATGTGACGGTAACGTGAAATCTCTAAGGATTGTAATAAATCAGTTATCAACGTATACTCTGAAAACGGAAAAATAAATCCAATTTGCATATATTCTGCAGGATTTTTTCCCTGAAGTTGCTTGGTATATTGGATTCGTATTAAAAAACAAAAATGCAGCCGTTTTTATTTATCTAACGATTTATGCGTTTCGCTTCTTGTAGGCCTACGGATGATAAAAGTGAAAAACGCATTTTGCTTTGTTTTGTTAGATTTTATTTTTTCTTCTACTGCTTCTAGCTTTAGGAAGCATCTTGATGAATAGATGTAGCGGAAAGCTGCACAGGAAACTAATTTATATATATATTTCGCACACAGGTACTTGTAAAAAGCAAGCGATAGAAGCAGAAGTGGTAAGGGATCAAATATCTTAATACCAATCTAAAAAGCGAACATAAAACATTCAACGTGTTTTAGAAGAATATATGTATAATCAAACAAAGCTATAAAAGAAATGTGTGACGCCGATACCCGATCGGGCGTCGTTTCATTTCGGAAGTAGAACTGTTACAAACGATTTTTTGTGAATGAACACGACTTAAGTAACCGCGAATACAGTTTAGAATATTCATGTCCTTTGTCAAAATCTGACGCATACTCCATACCGTAGTGGAATGAGAGTTATTTTGTAATTACAGGAAACCAAAAGAGAAAAAGCCATAGCATTTTATTTGCTAGACATACGATGTGTCGCATAACGTAATGGAGCTGTAGTTTGTTTAGTTCTACTCCGATATAGCGCAAAGAATGAAAATCTTAAACATGTTGTTATAGGCCATTAATTCACGAATCCTATACTATACCCTGTTGACTCCTAACTGGCGGATCAAGGTCATGTTCCCCTGCCCCGCTCACACCCCTCCTAGCTCTCTGATCTGAGCGCTGTGGCCATGTAATTTCCCAATCCCATTTAGGGGTAAGGGCAGCGGAGTGGGGATAGAGCAGTGATGTTGAGCCAAACTGAACAGGGAATAGAACTGGTTTGTTCCTTGTCTCCTGTCTCCTGATGCCTGCTGGTTGTCGTTTCTGAATGCCGAAACTGAATGCCTATTCGTATTTCAAGTTGTTGCCTAAAAACCAAGTGATCTTCGTGACCCCGAGAAAAAAACTACCAAAGAAAATAGTAAACATACCTGGTGTCTGTACTCCCATTGTATGTGGTTTTTGCTCTAGTAAGTAAGGCTGGGATGGTCCTCTCTACGATTAGAAAATCTACAAAAACAATACTCACTGGCCTTTCCTAGAAATCTCGACGTCAGAAAAACTTTAATAGAGCGTTCAGCCAAGACCATACTCGCACAATAAAATCGAGAATATGCGTATTACCGGGCCAGGCTGAGAGAACTGTGGTTTTATTTCATGGATATCAATAGAAGAAATCGATCATGGTCTGTTTGAAGATAATCTCTTTTCCCCTCTAGTGATTGCTGGAAGCTATGGGACATCAAAATCAAGAGGTATGAAAAACAGATCTCGAACTACAGTCTTCGGGAAAGGAAATCAAGAAAACAACGCACTTTAGCAGTAATTTGGGAGTCTAATGACTTACTTAACGTCAGATTAGGGTCGATTAGCGATGTGATTAAAGTCTGTAATAAGCAAATAATTCAAGAAAGTAATATCTCGTAATTTAAAAAGAACTGATTGTAGTTCGGTCTCTGACGAAAGTATTAATTTTGCGAGCCAGTGCTTGCGTATTTCTTTCACATCATCTCTGAGGCACGCTGTTGGACGTTCACAGGCTCTGTTAGCATCCAGTGTCCTGCAGGCATATATGTATTGGGGTAGCGTTCGATTTAACAGTGATTGAGGTTGCTAGAGACAAACGAAGCATCTCACAAAGGAACACATTCCCGGGTTCCACTACTTCCCTTCCCATCAATGTTACATCACGCAGGTCACTTCAATACTTCACGGTTTATCACAGTTTCACCTCACTTTCAAAGAATCTATAACGTCATTTAGGATAGGCTGATATGAAACAGTCTTCGCCATGCCTGCAACTTTAATCTACAATACAATGTAAAAAATTTAAAATCAAAATACAACCCAATACAGAGTAAACAGAAAATATTTGTGGCAATTTGCATTTGTTTTGAATTAATTTCTGGAAACGATTGAAAACTGAAATCTGATAGTCCGACCTAATTCCGCTGCGAGAAATGAGTCTTAACCGTCGTACAGATGACAAAAATTCTTCTCGAGTGCTCTGCTGGATCAGTTCTAAGATTTTTTTTTTTAATTCCACCGTCATGTCATCCTGTAGCTGCGGAAGGAATTATTGAAGCTGTTTTATATTTCAGTCAATAAAGTTTTTCTTAATTTTTAATATAAAATCTAATGAAATTACACAAGTTTTGTATTTGGATTATACCTAGCACCACTGTGGGATAAAAGCGATAAAATTCGGACCTATGCGTTCCGAAGAAAAGACTTCAATATAATGTTCAGCCTCGACCAACCTCGCATAATCAAATCGCAAATAAGCGTATTATTGGACCAGTAGAGACAACTGTGGTTTTATTTCATGGATATCAAAAGAAGAAATCGATCATGGTCGATTTCTAAATAATTTTTGCCCCTCTAGTTATTTCTGGAGGCTGTGGTACATCGAAATCAAGAGGTGACCTGACCAGGTTTCGATTTCTCGTGGTATTCTGAGAATAGTCCAACGAAATTCCCGGAACGTCATCGGCGAATTCATTCCCGTTCTTTTGAAACATCCCTAAATCTCGCTTTCGGTGACCCGTTAGACCCAAACTTAAAGAGGCCAATAGAACAACTAAAGCATGATAGAATATTTAATTGTTTCTGGGTGAAGGCTTCGAGTTCATTAAAGGCGTAGAGAGTGGGAACAAGGAACGGGAAGGAATTCAGCCATGGCGTTTGAAGGAACCATCGCGGCATTTGACTTGAGTGATTTCGGGAAACAATAGAAAACCAAAATCTGGATAGCAGGATGGGTACTAGAATCGGCGTCTTCATGAATGCCAGGCCTTAGCATTTCCGTTCGCCTAATAGACTCAGTACTTAGTATTCCAGCTGACTGACATTGAGTTTTAACGCTCTTTTAGCTACAGACGGTTTTAAGGAATCGTAGTGCTTCTCTTCAATAAGTGATATGGTGAGTATAGGGCACTGTCAATATGGTGCGGGCATTAGGAGCGTTGGCAGTTTGTATCTCTTATTCAGGAGTAGAAAATGCACGAGTCTAGGGTATCATCTAGACCTGGGCAGTCCTTATCTTCACAGTTAGATACATCCTACCTCGTTAGGAACAGCATAGACTGTTACGGTTTGGCAGCCTTTCTTTCTCGTTACGTTAGAATCAAAAATGATTTGAAAACTTTTTACTCAAAATAAAGGAAATTTGAAAAATTATCAGCTTCTGTGACACTAGACATTTTTCAAGGTTTATTATTAAGTAAGTTTACGGGATAATTTATGAAAATTGGTAATTTGAAGAACGCGAATTTTCTTGAAAGAAGCCTTATACTATTCAGATATCCTCAAAAATTCATTAAATACGAGACTGAAAGTGCGAGAAAAATTTACGCGGATATACAGATGAAAAATCGATAAGTTGGAAGATTTGTATGACCAGAGAAATACGATGCGCGTCTACCGTAAGAGCTAGTGACAATCCAGGTTTCTATAGTGGAGGGGAAACAGCTCCGATATCCATGAAAAATACCGAAGGCATGTGCAAGAAATCACTATTTACTCAATTTTTTAACCTCATTTTTGGAAAAGCTAAAGCTGGTGGATGTTTCTGGTGGGCAGGCGGCATGAGAAAACACTTCCAAGTTTTTGTCAGAAAGTTGTAGCGTTGTTTTGATGGATGACAGCACGTGTAGCCTCTTCCGATGGTTTTTTCTTGCAACGCTGGAAGGAACTGCTCCTTTAAAACATCTTCGTGGGTTCTAGTAGTCATCTTTCTGACGCTTGGAACGCAATGAGTTACGATTACACTTTCACTCTCCTAAAATATGGCTGCGCCAATGGAGCAAAACGATGGTAATACACTGTTCTTGGGGTGTAAATGTCGCAATTTTAACTATTCGAATGCCGACCCGTGTAGCGTGCAGGAGTCAGCGTGTTGGCATTGAGTTATAGGGGTCACCGGCTCAAGTCCGGCCTCGGACATGGGGTTTTTCATTAAGTGTTGCCATCCTACTGTTAATACAAATACTGAAGGAATAATGTTTGTATACTCTGAGAAAACCCGATATGCGCTTTTCAATTTAAACTTTGTTATGTTAGCTGAATGCCTAAAAAAAAAGCCGAAAGATTTTTTTAAAAAAAATAATCTAAAGAAACTACGAAACATATCTGACCCTAGTCGATCTCACAAAGGTTCTACTCATTTTTGTCTGCCTGCCTCGTCCCTAAAGAATGTCCATGATCTTTTAAAAGTTCATATCATGGTCAAACAGAGATTCAGGAATCAAGTTCTAGACTGTAAAACATACCCAGGAGCAGACGTAGACTCTGGCAATAATCCGATATTTATGAAGTGAAGGGTGAAATTCAAGAGAATAAGGAAGCAATACAAGCAGAACAGACTTGAAGTGGATAAACTGAAACAATCTACCATGAGAGAAAAATTTGCAGAAATGGTGGAAGTGGGTCTAAGAAGTATATTTGAAAAGAGCTCTAAAGAGGACTAGTGGAATGCGTGGAATAGTGAAATAATCAAACCTGGAAAAAGAAACATTAGGCTTTAGGGAACAAGCCGCCCGAAAAACCTTGGATCATAGAAGATATTTTGGAACTGATGGGTCAGAGGAGAAGGCACAAAAATGATCAGGATGAAGCAGGAAGAGAGCAGTACATGAAATTTAGAAATCAGATAAACAGGAAATGCAAAAAAGCAGAAGAAAAATGGCTACAAGAAAAGTGTGAAGAAGTAGAAAAAGAAATGGCAAAGTAGATATGGTATATAGGAAGACCAAACAAAATTTTGGAGAAATAAACGAAAGGTGTATAAACATTAAAGCTGACGATGGGAAACTTGTTAACGCTCAGTAGATAAAGGTAACCGACGGAAGGAATACATTGAGAAACTGTATGATGGGGTTGACTTGAGCAAAAGCGTAATGGAAAAGGAAGGCGATGTCAACATTGATGACTTTGGAGATCCTGTTTCGAGGACAGAGTTCGATAGAGCTTTGAATTACTTGAACTCAAATAAGGCAGCTGGAACTGATGAGATCCCTGCAGAACTACTGAAATCCCTAGGAGAGGAAGGAATCCAGAGATTATTCAACCTCATATCAAAATGTTATGAAACAAGAGAGACTACAGCTCCTTTTAATAAAAGTAGCATCTTCAGATCTGCGAAGAAAGCACAAGCCGACAAATGTGAGAACTATCGCACTTAAAGTGTGATATCACATTCTTCAAAATTACTGACAAGAATAATATACAGAAGAATGGAAAGGGTAGCAGAAGACATAGTGAGTGAAGATCAGTTTGGGTTTACAAAAAAACCAGGTACAGGGGAAGCAATTCTGGCTTTAAGATTAATATTTGAAGGGCGGATCACGAAAAACAAAGATACTTTTATGGCGTTTGTTGATTTAGAAAAATCCTTTGATAATGTTGGGTGGAATAAGATATTCAAAATTTTAAAGAAGTCAGGTCTAAAGTATCGATATAGAAAAATATAAACTGTATAAGAATCAAGTGGCTATAATAAATGCAGAGAATCATGAGAGACACGCATCAATTAAAAAGGGTGTGAGACAAGATTGTAGTTTATCCCCATTAATATTCAACATGTATAGGAAGCAATAAAGGAGTGGAAGAAACATTTTCATGTGGCATAAGTGTTCATGGAGAAAAAAATCATTATGCTACAATTTGCTGATGACATTGTCTTGATAGCAGAACAGGCTGAGGATGTTGAAAAGTTACTGAATGGTATGAACAAAATACTGAAAGAAGAGTTTGTACTAAATATAAATCCAAGCAAGACAAAAGTAATGAAATGAAGCAGAAATTATACCATTGATACTCGTAGTAGATTAAACATAAAAATAGGATCGGATGGGATAGGAGAAGTAAATGAATTCTGCTACTTGAGAAGTAAATTACAACTGATTGCCGAAAGAGGAATGATGTTAAAAGCAGAATAGCAATAGCAATAAGAGCCTTCATGGAAAAGAGAAACCTTTTAGTTTCAAATATTGATCTAGGAATTAGAAATAACTTTTTAAAACTCTTTGTGTGGAGCACAGCACTTAAAAGTAGCGAAACATGGACTTTAGGAATACCGGAAAGAAAGAAAATTGAAGCATTTGAAATGTGGTGCTACAGAAGAATGCTGAAAATGAAGTGAACTGACAAAGTAAGAAATGAACGAGTTTTGGAAATGGTGGGTGAGAAAAGAAGTTTGAGGAAGAAGCTTACAGAAAGAAGAGACAGGATGCTAGGTCATATTTTGAGACATGCTGGATTGGTTAATTTGTTAGTGTAAGGAACAATGGAAGGTAAAAACTGTAGTGAAGACAGTGATTAGAATATATGAAGCAGATAATTGAGGACGTAGGGTGGAAGGGGTATGTTGACATGAAGAGGATAGCGCTAGATAGGAAGGGAAGGGACCTAGTTGAAAGACTGATGACAGTAAAAAAAAAAAAAAAAAAAATCTGCTTTAATTCTTTAATTCGTGAAGAAAATAATTAGGAGAACTTTGAACTTGAATGCACCTGACATTACATTTTGATACCCTGCTGTTACTGCACATTGATTTTGTTTCATCCTTTCGACTCTCTGATCATCATAGAAAGAAAGAATAACTGCATCTATTGGAAAGGCGGAACTTGTAGCTGAGGTGGTAGATGACCGGGAATTTAGCCCTGATGAAGCCAAGGATTTTCATTCGAAGCTGAACTAATCTAAAGGCTCTCCGTTTCCACTCAGCCTGCTGTTTTCCTCCTCTAACCACTTTCTTTCTGTTCTAAAACATGACAACGTATGTGTTAAAAAAAACTAAGTCTGCTGTATTCTTTCCCTAAAACTACAGTAATTTGTTCATTACATTTTATTGCTGAATGTTACATCCAGTTATTTGGATTAGCTTACTGTCCTTAAGTTACGTGTTGTTTTTAAGACAGTATTCGTCAGGTAGGCCTGCTTGATGCATTATTATTATACTAATTCGCATTTGTTATTTAAGTCTAGTTTCCATTCTTGAAATCGCAGGGATAAAGAATTTAAATTGCGCTGGAGATGTTGACAATCGTTTGCTAACTTCATTTATCTGCAATTTACTGCATTATCCGGAAATAGCTGTAACCGGTCGATAGTACCTCCCTGCGCCACCCCTGACGTAATGCTGGGTGAGATTTGATTTTAGTAGGCAGTTGATTGATACTTCTCTAATGAATGGTTAATATTCTTCTGTCAGGCACCTCCAAAATTAAGTACTTCTTCAGTACTCTAATGCAACTAATGGCATATAAATATTTTGAACTCTTTCAGCATATTTATTTTTACGGCGTTTTTCATCGCCAGCGCCATTCTCTTTGTGAGAAGGAAGGGGGAGTGGTTCAGGGTATCCTTTACCCTTGGGGGCAGGGAAGTGTCCCTAATGGTTCACAGTTGAAAATGATGAAAGGTACGAAGACAGTGAGAAACCGCTTTGTTGAAGCCCCTAATTACATGCAAGGTATCGTAATCCCCCTAAATTACATTGATTGCTTCGTCCAGAAGGATTACTCCGTATGTAAGGTAATACCAAATCTTATCTCAGTGTAGGAAATCCTCACTAGGAAGAAATTAGACAAACATTTTTCAAGTGGGAGCTTGCGATTTTAGAAGGTTAAAGTTATGGGAACTACGTACCAACTTTATTCGGACATTGATACCATTGATTTTTTTTTAACTTATGGCTTTACGCCTCGTCAACGGCTAAGGTCATTAGAGGCGGGATGGGACTGGGGACAAGGAACGGGAAGGAATTCGGCCATGGCCTTTCTGAAGGAATCATCCCGGCATTCGCCTGGAGCGATTTGGGGTAACCATGGAAAACCCAACTCTGGATGCCCGGATGGGATTCGAACCCGCGTCCTCCCGATACCATTGATAACGTTAAACGAAGGTACAGCATATTTCTTGTGATGAATGATACAGACTTAATAATAAACAAGCTACTAGCGGAATTATTGGGAGAGGGATGAATAATTACTAAGAAAACCGATAAGTTATTACTATCTTTTTCGAGACGGTTCCTTTTATGAGGCAAGAAACATAGTCTACGCCAGTCGTATTGGTATAAATTTGAAAGGATACGATGGTGAAATTGAAAACATATATGGCAGTATTTGAGTATTTTTAGGTAGAGAAAAACCTAAGGTTGATCAAAAATCGATATCATGCAATCCGTTTGGTAAATACCCTACAGAATTTTTATTTAGTAGCTAGAAGGAATTATGCGGATAATTAAGCTATCAGAATTCTTGTTAGATACATAAAGGACAGGAACTGGCCTTCCTAGCTCTGTAACCTGGCATAATGTACCAACCTTCAGAGTGAAAACCGTGAACGAACATAGTTTGTTGCTATAAAATTATTTCTGCTATGTTACAGCGGGAAGAAATACCCTAGATAAAAAAGGAAACTGTTACATATCTTTAGTTACATGTGTGTAAAGTGTTATAAAGTCTAATCCTGTGTGAATCTCTTTAGATAAACCAAAAAGCTCTGAATGATTCTGGATGACTAATGATATCCACCGAGCGTGGTGGGTGAGCTGTAACGCTTAGGACGTGGGTTCGAATTCCCGTCCGGGCATCCAAATTTGAGTTTTGCATGGATTCCCCAGATCACTGCAGGTTAATGCCGGGCTGCTTCCTTCAAAAGGCCATGGCCGAATTCCTTCGCGTTCCTTGTCCCCGTCCTGTCTCGCCTCTAATGACATTGACGAGGTGTAAAACCATAATCAAAAAATTAAGCTAATGATATCCAAATAAACATCTTCCCTGATATAAAAAAATCGACGATTACCCATTGTTAAAGAAATCAGATAATGGAAATAATCAATGGCAAGTTCATTTTTCATTCTATTCTTTAAATATCAGACTTATGTTTAAAAAACGGGCCATAACTAAGAATGTAAGCTCCTGGTACAAGTAGGATGTAAAATTATTCATACATATGTACTATTCTTGTTATCGATCGTAAGCTTTAGTTTTTACACTCTGCAACATGATTAATCAGAAATGAGGTTATTAAACATATATTTTAATGACCTGTGTTATATGCTGCTGATTTTCATATGCTATCGTAAGTGAATCTGGAACTAAAGCAGTTTTTCAAATTCACCACCTTCTTGTGTTATTTGGCTCCACAATTAGTAAGTTGTTGTTCTACTGACGTTCAATTACCTAGATGTCAAAGCCGGACTGCTTAAGTCGCACGTTTTATGACATTAAAGAGGAACACTGATAAGCTTAAACCACTCCTTTTTCACCTACGTGGATATCAAATTACCCTTTAGAATATGGGACTAGCAATCGTTCAACGTGACGATTCACGTTGTCTTGCATAATTCGGGAAAATTCCCCTCCATGGCCACAGATTCAATTGTAGTGTACCAGTCAGTGTTTGAAAATACGAGTGAACCAGGAAGTGAAATAATCTCATAGCGTAAAAATGCATCGCATTTTACTTAAAGTAGTAGTGGATAGCATTATTGATCGAAGATTTCGACAGTTATTTCGGTCAACTGACAGTATTTCGAGTGCTTGCCTAGTAGCCTCCTGACCTAAACCTGTAATCCAGCGGGGTAAAGCCAACGCTAAACCCGAATCACGGAAGCTTTCTAGAGGAATTCTTCCTTTTCAGCTGCACTCCTTTCAGAATTATTTCTTAGAACCTCGTATACCTATTTTTCTATTTTTTCTCTCATGTTAGATTGTTCCAATTGGTCACTTCCGGTCTGTTCTTCCTGTTTTGCTTTATTCTCTTGAATTTCAGCCTGCACTTTATAACTATCAGATCGTGGCCAGAGTCTAAATCAGTTCCAGCGTTTGCTTTACAGTCTAGAGCTTGATTCCGGAATCTCAGTTTGGCCATGATATGATCCAGACGATATCTTCATATATCCCATGTACGTTTACAGGTGTATACGATTTGTACGTGAATCTTAAATAATGTGTATGCCACGATGAGTGTATATTTTTCACAAAATTGTAACAACTCTTTCGTATGTAAAGAACAGATTAACTGTCTGTAAAATTAACAGCGGAGAAAGGAATGCTAGTCTGGAATCTTTCGATCTCTACTCGGATATCTCTTATCACTCAGCGAACAAACAGCTCTGGCTTTTTTGTGGTTGTAATTCGTGAGATGAATGAGTTTGTGGATTGGCAGTGACTGCCTGGAACGTTTTCTTGTATTAGCCGCAAACCCCGTCTTCTAATGTTATGGACGAGAAACGCGCAACGCAACTCTTATCGTTATTTAAACGTTTGTTAGACTATGGAAACATGTTGACTGTCTTGTGTAAAACAGAACACAGTTAATAAAATTTTATATAGATTGGTCCATATACAGGGTGTCCAGAAAAGGGCTCCCTGATTTCAAAATTAAATATCTCGAAAACAAAGATCGATAGAGGAATGCAGTAAACGGTATGTTTATTGTGCCAGCTGTAAGAAGTGTATACAGCAGTGTGAAATAATAGTTACAAAAGCTGCTAACAGATGGCGCTGTACGCTCATATCAGCATACATAAGTGAAATAATCGTATGAAAACAATCTTTGCAAATAATCACATCACAATGTTTTCAAAATGTTCACCATTGGCACGTTTCAATGGTGGAACTGATCGCCCTGAGCTTCGGATCACTATTTAGGCATTACGTATGGCGATTACAGCGCCATCTGTTAGCAGATTTTGTAACTATCATTTCAAACTGCTGTATACACTTCTTACAGCTGTCACAATAAACATACTGTTTACTGCAGTCCTCTATCGATCTTTGTTTTCGAGATATTTAATTTTGAAATCAGAGAGTCCTTTTCTGGACACCCTGTACTAGTACATTAACTTTCCTGAGCAGAAACCTAATGATTGACATTTCGCTGCGCATGTTAAGTAGATTTGCCACCAGTAGTATTATGGTAACAACTTTTTTTGGACGTTGATTTCTAGGGCTGGATACCAGCGGAAGCGGTGCTATCAAAATGAGTAATTTTTCAAGAGCTTGTCGATCTTAACTTGTATAGCCAATGGATCCGCAGTCTAGGCTGTTCTAATTGTTGATCGGCTCATCAGGAATATAATGTTTTTAGAATACGCGAAACACATTTATAGTTTTTAATCTAAACTGGTTCCAAAAGACCAACCTCTGGGAAATCTTTGAGTTGCATATCCGGATGAGAGTCTCTCTTTACTATACCTTCTCCACACCCAACAGGCGACTCAAGGTCATGTTTCCTCTGCCCGCTCCTCGCTTAGCCTCCCCCTCCCTTCCAGCTCTTCGAGCTGAATGCTCTGTACATGAAGGCGAGTGGCAACCCTTCGGATGTAGGGGTAAGGGCAGCGGAGTAGGGATAGAGCAGACTGACCTTGAGCCGCCACTGTTAACTGAACGGGCTATAGAAGAACACGACTACTAATGATTTCTTACGATATATGAAGATTCAAAGTTCTCCTAAATGTTCGGTTACAATCTCATTGCACGATCTAATCTGCTTTGTCCGTTGCCACTGATCTCATACACCATTCGCGTTCGGCTTTACTGATCTATTTACGAATGACGTGAAGACGGTGATGAACATAATGGAAGTCCCTTTTTCACTATTGTATGAACATTCCTGTCAGCGAAAAGGAAGGAGAGCCGTTTCAGGAACCTCGGTATCGTTGAAAGACTCCTTGAATATTCCTCAAATATTAGTTAAGAAGTTTGAGGATATACAATTAGGAAAGATTTCTTATGGAAGCCGTTTAAAATCGTAGGGAAACATACAAAAATGCTAAAGTATTCCGGGATAGTTTTAAGACGAATTTTTAAAGTCACAAAGACATGAGTGATGTGCCATAATAAATAAGAACTTGCTTAATTACAGTCCTTGCAGATCTTCCAAACTGTCTCAGTGGCCCAGGAGTAAGTTTTATTGATGTATCTATCATCTTTATTCTAAGATGAGTTGAAGTTCTGTCAGAATATGGAGCTTGATTGATTTCGGCAGGTGTATAATAAATTTAATTAATTACAACGACCGTGTTTGTTTATTTTATCATTACCTCTTCCAACTATCGTAACTTTAATTAATTAAAGATATTTAGCTTTCTGTTGAAAAATAGTAATAAAAAGTAAACGCTGTTGCTGAAACGTTTGAGTATATATTCATATACCTGCGCTTTGAAGATATTTGCATGAAAAATACTTTGAAACAAATATGCTTTATACAGCGTAAAAACTACTGGTTTTATTTACGGTGGCTGAATTCTATGCAGGCGTTAAATATAGAATTTGCTGTGTGGAAATAGCCTGGTGTACTCACAGCAGGAGCCTCTCTTTTCCTTTTGTAGCGTTGCCTGAAGCGGATTTGCGGGCGAATCCAATAACGTTACGAAAACATCGAGCCTCGCGAGTAAGCCGAAGCAACTCGCGAGCCTCGCTCAATTAAACGACCGTCAACCCTCTCAGAAAAAATCTCAGCCTCAACAATTTGAGCAGATTACCATTATTCTAGGTTCGCAATATATACTAATATTGTAAATGCGAAAGTAACTCTGTCTGTTTGTCACTTTTCTTGGGCTATACGGCTAATCCGATCGTGATGAAATTTGACAAGGAGATGCTATTTGACAGTAGGTTGGACATAGGATACTATTTTCTGTATAGATAATATATATTGTCATTGAATTATGAAAACTATCTGAACTGTGAAAGACAAAACGCATAATATGTATACATCTTTGTAATAAGTAATGACACATAGGGCTTTTTAATGCTTAACGACATATAGGGCTGGTAGAGCAGTGGGTAAGGTGCTTGCTTCTTAAGAAATTTCCCGCGCGGCTTCGGGTTCAAACCCTGCTGGCAGCAAATATTTTTAAGAATTGTTTTTCATAGTTTGAGCCAAGCCTGGGATTTTGTAGTAAGGATACCATGTTGAAATGTAGGTCCCATAAATTCAGGGCTGGAATGCGCGGCAAATCGTAGGCGGTAGAACAGTGCCTTAAGCGTTGACTTTATTCACGGTATACTGGTTCCACAGGCAGTTTGTGTGTGATCTAAACTAATAATGTTATATATGCAAAAGTAAGTATCCGCCTTTTTGTTACGTTTTGACGACTATATGTGTACACCGATGACAAGCAAGTACTTTGCATCTTTAGGAAGGAATTAGGATACATTTTTTCCGGTATGAATAACAGTTTTAGTCATGAGACAGGTTCGACGGTAGAATGGTATATCGATGGCGTTCCCGTCATATTATGCCTACTCGGTATGTAGCGGTATGTGCCGGTGGGGAGGTAAGGGTGAAAACCTTTTACTTCTTTTTATAATTCAAAGAAACCCTAGGCTGCTAATTTATTGGGTACTCATAATGGCGTACAGGTGAGGCTTATTTATCGTTAACATTGACACATTGAAATATGATAAAAAGAACTATGCAAAGCCTCTTCTTACAATTGCCAACATATTAACAAATAAACAAAGCATTAAAACACAACCACTTTTAAAATTATTTTTGAAACAAACTCCCAATGTTAATTGGCAAGCAAGAAAGCTTCACACTTGATTTTTTAAAATGAAAGTTCCCTTCACAATGATCGGGAACCATAAATCAAACACAGTATTAACATTAACTGTATCCGATCTCAAATGCCGGGTGCCAGGATAATTTAAATTATCCACTAAGTGTGTCTTTAAGAAAGTCTGCCCCAGCTAGCTCAATATTTTGGGGTGCGAGAACTCCTAATCATTCAGTGATCGTTACAGGGCTGTACTCAATGACCGAATAAAAGTACCACACTGCACTGTAGAATTATTACCGTGACGGCGATGTATTTCCCGCGACGGCGGCATTACTATAGCCCCTTGGCTATAGCGGACAATGCACCACGTCCGTCTGCAAGCGTACTGGATGCGTGCACAGCGACCTCACTGTACAAGACACGCTTATTGACCCTCAGGTTCGATGCCAAGACGGAACGATCTCCAGCTTCGGAAGATCCGCTCCTTCCAGTCTGAAGGCTCGCAGTCAAGTCCCCCTCCAGCGTCCGCCGGAAAAAGCCTCCTCCCCTCGCTCGTGGTTTACATAGAGCAAAAATACACTGGCATTACAAAATGCAAAGGAAAGTCTCTCTCGATCGGTCCTGCCATTTTCAAGCTCCTCCTTCCGACTGTCACGATAGGCGAACATTGTCTTTCTCGATTCGTGCGAACTCGGGATAGCCTCGGACTTATTCGTCACCTGTGACCTCCAAACTGCCCGTTTGGAGACCTGGTGTTTGGATACGATCATTCACCCCAGTGTACAGTTTCCCCGGAGCCAAGGGATTATACGCTTGACCAAATGCGTGAGAAAGGGTAGCTGGTGTCCATTGTCCCTGGCAGCCGCCGGCCTGTCGCGACAATCTGGCGCGTCTAGCTCAGGTCCCACAAACACTGACAATCCTCTCCCTAAACTTCCTTTCTTATTCTTTTTATATATAAAAATATACAAAATATTATATATAAAAATGTACGGAATGACCCATATTTGGTCATTCTGTTACAGGTATTGTTTGGGACATATCTGAGGTAACTTTCAGCTCTGTATATCCAATTCTTAGTCCACGCGTATGAAGTCGTGGGTAACAACTAGCGACAAATAAATTTAAGAAATGTCTGCAATAATGTATATTTGTTTTTAGCGAATGGTTGTCACCAAATTTTCGTAAAATTCCACATTTTCTTGTTTGCTTCTAGACACCGAGCGTGGTGGGTGAGCGGTTAACGTTCTGGCCTCGCATTCGGGAGGACGGCGGGCATACAGATTTGTTGGGTTTTCCATGGTTTTCTAAAATCATGCCACCAGGATGGTTCCATGCCCAAATTCCTTCCCATTCCTTGTCCCAGTCCTTTCCCGCCTCTAATGACTTCGCCGTCCACGAGGCATAAAGCCAGAAGTAAGGAGGGCGGGAGGGGGGAGGGGGAAGGTACTCCTCCAGCATCCTACCTCCCAAGTAGTGTTATGTATGCAAATGCTGCGTGCAATGCCGACAGACTAATGTGCAATTAGTTAATAGCTTCCAGTCTATATTTGATAATTTCAGTGAATCTTATTCCTCTGGAAGCTCCAGCAAGAATCCACTACATTACACACTGTGACGGAGTAAGGTACATTACTCGTATACCACGTGTTCATTTTCTGTTACTCTTAGTATTCAAAATATTGATGTATATCGTCGAGATTTTATCCAGTTACGGGTCGTAATTTTATTTCATCACCGCATGGTTTGTAATAAATAAACACTAATCGGTATGCATATGCCCTCTGGAGTTCTTAAAATATTCATTGTTTGCCATTTTTATAATTAACCTACGTGCTTATTTTCACACTGATATATATTCACAATGGCACAGAATGAGTTTTCATAATACTGAAATGCAAGTTAACACTTACGGAAGCTCGTTACTACACAAAGGCGAGGGGGGGGGGGGAGTGTGTGTTTGAGTTCCGGGTAACATGTCAAGTATTAATGCTTTGTTTATTGTATGTCAATGTTACCATTTGAATTGATATATGCTAAAGGTTGGTAATGTCAAGACAATTTTTAACAAAACGCCGTTTTCTTTACGAAATTTAGTAAGACGAAACATGGACGAAAGTTAAAAATGTCTCTCACACATGCTTGAAAGGACAGTTTTGAAGTTTAAGATTTTATTTAAAAAAGCACCAATTTCTTTAATGCAATGTTATTTGGTAATGTCGCATATGTTTGCTAATAACGTGATTTTTAGAAAATTCCGTGAAAATACTCTGAACTGCATTATAGATTTATGAAATATAACACCACAATTTTTTTTCCAGTTACCTTTATCCACTTTAAATGTTTCGTAGAATGAATTATTGCATTTTTTCAGCAGTTAAAAATTCTTCCTGGACCTTGTAGCCTTTCTACAGAAGACTCTAATTAATCACAGAAATTCTCTCTCTCTCTTTTTTTTTAGCTGTAAAGGTGCGCGGCTTAGTGCCAAACCATACTTATACTTCGTATTACCACTAAATAAGTTCTTTTTTTCCTTTATCTTTATTCATTTGTTTTTCTGACAGATGCTAAATGTTTTATTTTTGTAAAATTTGAAACAAAAACTAAATGATGCTTTTCAATTATGTTCGACTAACCTAGATGTTATTGAATTTGGTAATGCTAATGGTATTAATCTCACATAACCCACCGTCATCATGAGTGTTCTTAACGTGACGTATAATATTATCTGTGAATGTACTCCAGGGTATATCCCAATCCTTTGCAGTCTTATATACACTCTAGTTAACGTTAAATACTTTTTTCACAGTGTTTTATTTTTTCGGAACGTTGAAAATCTATCTTTCTTAACACTTCCATCGGCATTACTTCCGAAAGGCGACACATGCAGTGAGAGTGAAACCAGATCTCGCAAGTTTACCTCCACCATTCTTTATACACTAAGTACAATATGTTTTATAAATTGTTCCGTACTAAAGAATTTTCTGTATGCATACTATTATAAATATGTCACGGGATGTGTCTGTTTGTCCCTACAATCACTCGAAAACTTGTGAAGACATTTTGAATGGGTTTTCACAGTTTGGGTTCTGTATTAAAATCTGTGGTTAACCGTAGGACTCTACTTCACCTGATGCAGGAGTATGAAATTAAACTCTATTTTGAACTTAAAACTTTTTAACATATAAGCTGGCCTAACTTGAAACTGAGTGCGACCGCTGTTTGCGCAGAAATGATAATTCGTTTGTGTATTTCTAACAGTTTGGTGATATAAATCATAGAACTGGTATATTTAAATTTCATTCCAATTGTACTTAATATTTATCTCCAGTGATTTAATATTTAGAAATTCGTACATTCAACATATTTCCCGTGTGACCTACACAATATACAGTATTACTACATACTTACTCATACCGATTCCTTAAGATTTTTCTGTGAACCAGGCCGTGGTACTTTCAATTATTTTGCTGTAGGGAAAATTACAGTTGAGTTGGTCGTAGTGTTCGTCTGTTTATCGATTGCGATTCTCTGCAGGTATTAACAAGTCACCACTAACGTTGCAGAAGGATTTTGTGAACGCTTTGTTCCCACATCTGTTATTTCTTTTGTCAAAGTGCAATGTGTTATGTCAACTAAGAAGAATCTGTATGAGAAAAAAAGTTGCTGTTAGTCAATCCGTGCGAAAACTTCGTGAATAAAATACGATGAAAAGCGAAGTTGGTTGTTTGTAGTAGGTTTGAAGAAGAACCGACTTATTTGTAACAATGTCTTTTTGATTTCACCTGATGTTTGCTATCTGTTTTGACGTAAACACCTGAAGCTGTCCTTTCCCAGAATCCGAACTGTCACAGACCTCACCGGAATACAACATAGAGTGTATATATGTCACTGTGATATCTAGCGGTAACGCAATCAATCCTTAGGGTGCGTCCATTAATTACGTGCGGTGAAATAGGGGGTGCGGGTTCCGGTGAAATCTCATGAAACCTCACAAAGGGGTAGGGGGGGGGGGTCAACGGAAATCTCAAGTGAGGTTTTGAAATTCTTGCAGAATGGTAGAGCTAAAAAAAAATCTACAAATGACGCGAAAATCGATTTTAGTCTCCATCAGAATATCACGTCATTCTACGGGGGGGGGGCGACCAAATCTCACGAAGTCTCACCAGAGGGAGGGAAGTGAGCCCGGAATTCCGGAAAGACACCTCACGTAATTAATGGACGTCCCCTTATTGACTGCAGCATAGCCTAGCGACTTTACTCTGAACTAGAGATGTAACGGATCTCCACATCTGCAAGTGCGGAACTTCCACGTGAAATTTTACATCGGCTTTCACATCCGCAATATTTACCGCGGGGTGTGTAGCGGATGTTTTGTTTACATTGCAATATATTTTATTCTTTTCTCTTTATACGAGATTCTGCCCATCGTTTCTTAGCTAACAACAATGTGGTTGTTTTTTGTTTTTGTTTTTGTTTTTTTTTTTCCTGACGATCTTGAAATAAAAATAATAATGAGCTAAATGGTGTTATTACCTAAGCGACGAATTTACGATTTTAAACTTGCATATAAAGTAAAGCGCTTTCTTCACCGTCGAACTTACAGAACATCCGTGTAGAACTACCGTAGGATGCGCTCACCCATTCACGCTAGTAAAAGGAGTCGAATAAAATGTTCCAAGCTATCTTTTCCACTCGTACTTTCTCGCGGCACACCATGTGTCCTTATCGCACACTCGCAGGATTTTTGCCTCCAATCATGATCTAACACCATAGCTTGTTGGACAGCAAGGTCCGGACTCGTGTTGATTGTTTGGGAGTCCCAACATCCAACACGTCCTGCATGTAGTTGTCTAACCCCTTTCACGGCCCATCACGGTTCTTCATCGAAAATCGTTGGAACGTAGGTCCTACAAGTTGTACTGTTAATGGGCCGCTAGAGTGGTGGAAAGGCTGGTGGCGGGCATGGAGATGTGTGGTGGCGTGGCATTGTGCTTGACGCTTGAATTAGTTGAGCCGCGAACTCTGCAAAGTTCACGTGACAAAGATTGTTTTTTAGACGCGTATGTCGTTATGTAAATAATTTAATTCACTTGTGAAATCATCCCACGTTTTTTGTTGTTGAAAGATGAGGCAAAAATTAAATCAATGTGGTAGTATTATATGGAAATGTAGAATTTGGCATAAAAATATACTTATTGTTATTATAAGTTTATTTTTGATAAAATATTAAAATCTAATTAATTATAAATTTATTTTCCCACTTCCGCATCCGTATGCACGGATGTCAAGCATTGAACATCCGCATCAGCATCCGCATCCGCAAAGATGACTTCCGTTACAACCCTACTCTGAACTGTTTTATACGCGTGACCTCGATAGTTTAATATTGCTCTTTGAGACGAATTCAGAAAAAATTCTTTTCTTAATTTATGTTACCATTGCGAAGATCTTAATCCTTAAAATGATACCTAATTTATACAGGGTGTTACAAAAAGGTACGGCCAAACTTTCAGGAAACATTCCTCACACACAAACAAAGAAAATATGTTATGTGGACATGTGTCCGGAAACGCTTACTTTCCATGTTAGAGCTCATATTGTGGACGGCTGTGATACAATACGCCATTCTCCAGGGCTGCATCAGCGCATCAAGGATTCCATGCGACGGAGGGTGGATGCATGTATCCTCGCTAACGGAGGACATTTTGAACATTTCCTGTAACAAAGTGTTTGAAGTCACGCTGGTACGTTCTGTTGCTGTGTGTTTCCATTCCATGTTTAATGTGATTTGAAGAGAAGTAATAAAATGAGCTCTAACATGGAAAGTAAGCGTTTCCGGACACATGTCCACATAACATATTTTCTTTGTTTGTGTGTGAGAAATGTTTCCTGAAAGTTTGGCCGTACCTTTTTGTAACACCCTGTATATTTCAGTTAGGTATGAACGAAGATAAGTTGCTCATCACAAAAAAAGATACCTTTTAGAAATAATGTAGCCTATATAATAATACAAGTAGAGAATCGAAAGAGATAAGCGTCAGTTAAAAGGAGGTAAAGCAAGGCAAGTTTGTTGTGTATTCCCAGTAAAGTTATAGAAGAAGGAATTGAAATAAAAATTTGACTACCGGTATGGTATTAAGGTTTATAGGGAAACAGTCAGTATACTGCAATTTGCTGATGATATGTCAATGACTTTTGCGCCAAGTGAGCGACCTACCACTTCAATAAATCAAATATGGACCTGTAACTTCGCATGGCTTGATTTTTAAAAAGTACTGTCCCCTGGGCAACGAAATGGTGCACGGAATAAAAATAAAGATCCGTTTATAATTTAGTCTACGTTTGATGGAAACGTTATCAGAGACATAGCGTTTGTAAAGGTCAAGGTTGACTGACTCGGTAAAGAAATATGATTTTTTTTTCAGTGTTGTGCCTCTGATAAATTAATCTGCCTTTATCCCTGTGCTAGTTTTTCATTGGTCGGAAAGGCCGCACTTGAACTACAACCATTTTGTTTCTTCTTCTCTTGCAAAATCTGGGCATATCGAAAGCAAAATCTCGCCGAATGTTCTCACGTCTATGGGCGTTCACATATTTTCAATCTCGACGAGGAAGGCCGACGCGACAGGAATCATCCGTAATTGCTTCCCGTCCCTTGCAACCAGTTCTCTCCCGCCTCTAATAACCTCGACGAGGCGTAAAGTCACAAGCAAAAAGAAAAAAAAAAATCTAAGTTATGCTGTTGCTGCAACTTCTGAACGCATGAGAAGCATTTGAACGAACAAATTTTTGTTGTATTGTTGATTGTTAGCATTTCAGGAGCAACAGAACTGCGTGTTGTTGACAAGGTGGGAATAGCAGTGCAGGTGACGTAGAATCGTTAATTCAAAGTGATTGCACACTTAAAAATTAAATCTGCTGGCCATTGTTAAAATACTTCAGCCCAACCAGTGTCGTAACAATAGGGTTGCAGGACGGGCAAAATGCTATGGGCCCCCAGCCTGACGGGGCCCCCGATGACCGGCCGAAGAGGCCCATGATCCTCCCAACCCTAAGATTTCAAACTGTGTCAAGATTGTTCAGTATTTTGCCGGTTATTGTAGGTTAAAAAGTTTACATTTACGACAGGTTTTTATTCACTGCTTCGGCTAGGTGTCGTGAATAGACATTCGCCAGATGTTAAGTTAAACCGTAAGTTTCAAACTGTGAAAACTCCAGCAGTAGTTAATACGTCTTGCCGGAACAAACTGAAGCAGTCACGTTACATTTTTAGGATAGTGTACATTGTGGTGACATGGACAGTATGTTACGTGCGTCACTAGCAAAGAAATTTCAGAAATCTGACCCGACTCTTATGTTGATTAAACTTCGGTGTTGAGGTAAGTTGGTTTTTAACTCGGCGAACCATTGCTGCAGATGAATTCTTCCTCGCATCATACATCCCATTTTCACTGGATACCCGCAGCTTACGCTCATGTCATGCCTTTAATGGCATCGCTATACTCTTATTTCAGATTACTTTTTTAATAAAGAAAAAAGTAATTAGCAGGTATCTGGAAAGGTATGTTTCGATCAAGTTGCAGGTTAAAAATGCAAATAGCTTTCATACACACTGTATGTGTATGTACACTAGATAGTTTTACACCGATGACAGCATAGAGGAGTGAATTTTGCATGAAAATATCCCTGTGTGCTGGTTTGATATGAGGCTGGGATGTGTGCCAACTATGGGTTGGGCCGGGCTGGCAAGCTGTAACCAAGAGAATCGATCTGGAGAAGCAAATGTGCGAAAAAGAATCCAGGTCCCACAAAGTTCTCTGGTTTCCTTAGATTTAAACTTGAGGACACAAGACATTTGTGAAAATGAAACAAGGGAAGTGTAGATTCGACAATGAATGGCTTGATAGTCACTAAACATGAAGGCGAGATTTTTTTTATGACTTATGCCTCGTCGACATCGAGGTTATTAGAGGCGAGAAAGAACTGGGGCCACGGAACATGAAGGAATTAGGCCATAGCCTGTTTGAAGGAACTATCCCCGCATTTGTCTTGAATGATTTCGGGAACAATTAAAATGAAAATGTGGATGGATGGACGGGCGTTCAAACTCACGTACTACCGAATGCGCGGCCAGAGCGCTACCGCTCACACACCACGCTCGGTAGACGACTGAGAAATGAATACTGGGATAAATTACGACTGCCTGTAAATGTGTTGACAACATGCTGGAGAAACTAGGTAATTATCATGACCTTGTATGATATGCCGTATATCAAAACGTTTCGTTGGAAGACCATAACGTACCAATACAGTAATCCAACTTTATCACGATTTCCGATCAGCTATCGCTTAGTATCGCTGGTTAAGGAGTCCGCTATGAAACTTCATGGTTCGACTCTTGGTCCGGCCAGAAATTTTTACAGGTCTTTAATCATACCTTCACATGGCTAAGGTCTGGTGGTTTAGATTCCACGTCTAACTCTTAAGTCCAGCCACGATAGTTGGAATGTTTAAACTAAGCGTACTTATTTTTTTTTTATCAAGAGGGATTCACTTAAATGTGCGTAGCTTTGGACAGTTAATTTCTTTATGCTTCAGGCTTTATGGCTTGTCGAGGTATTTAAAGCCATGAGAGGACGAGGGACAAGGAGCGGGTAGGTATCCGATAATAGCCTTTTGAAGGAACCACCCCGGCATTCACGTGAACTGATTTTGGGATACCAAGGAAACCCGAAATCTGGATAGCCGAACGGGGATTTGAACCTGCGTCTTCCCGAATGACAGACTCGAGCTTTACAAATGAGTGTGGTGGGTGAGCGGTATATTCGGAAGGAGGCGGATTCGAATCCCCGTCCGTCCATCCAGATTTCGATTTCCCATTATTTCCACAAATCACTCCAGGTGATTGCCGGGATGATTGCTTCAATAGGCCATGGCCAAGCTGTTTGCCCCCAGTCCTTTCCCCAATCTAATGACCTCGACGAAAAAAAAAAAAACTTTCCCTCTCACAGGGATCGGCGACAACTCCATGAAAGGCTGGCATAATGACTAAGTCATTCAGGACTTTTAAGAGCAATCCTACAGTCTTACTGTTTGGTATTACGGAAAGTATCCATTTAATGTCCAGAAATGAACTGAGAACTGCCTTGGTACAAAAAATTTTGACAGGTAACGTGCTTCTTGTGTTGTTTTATAGTTTATTATTTCAGTTTGATGCATGTGTCTCGATATTCGCTGATGGGATCCATACAGACTAATGGAGTTTGTTTGTCTTTATTGATGGTATTTAACCAAAAGCTTAGCAGCTGGTGCATCTTTTATAAGGCAATATTACTCTGTTATTAAGCCGCTACAGAAAGTAAAATTTGAATCTGTTTAAAATTCACCATGTGACTAGATTCCCACGTATTCATTTGGGTATCAGTGTTTACTCTCTGACCACCATCACGGAAAGAGAGAATATCCTTAAAAATACTGTTGGAGTGAGTGTTCTGAGCTGTGTGCGTGTTTTGTTTCAGAGAGCGCGGGAGCGGCGAACGCGGGCGAGCGTCCGGTGCGCTCTGTGCACGTGCAGACCCCGGTCGGCAGTAGTCACCACAGGGCTGCCTCGGCCTCGCTCGTCGCCAGCTTCGACAAGTCCATCCTGCAGGTAACACAACCACTGCCAGCAACAGCCACCCACACAATTGTCCTTCTGTGTGGACCTGTGCCTGCTCTAGGAGTATTAGAACCTTCTTTCATCCACTGTGTAGCAAGTCTGTATACTGACACCGTGGGTGGTGGGTGAACGGTTAACGTTCTGGCCTCTCATTCAGGAGGACGCCGGTTCGAATCCCCGTCCGGGCATTCAGGTTTGGGTGCTCCATGATTTCCCCAAATCACTCCAAGCGAATGCCGGGATGCTTCCTGCAGAAGGCCATGGCCGAATTCCTTCCCGTTCCGTGATCCCACCCCCATCCCGCCCCTAATGAACTCTACATCGACGAGGCGTAAAGCCATAAAAAGTGTATACCGACATTGCTCTAGGGCCAATCTTTCGGGAGATTTCACGATATGATGCACCCATTTCAAACAAGCCAGTTCTCCGACCTCTTTCACAGTTAGACATTTGGGTATAGAGGATCGTCACTCTTCGCTTTGGCATACGTACTTGGTCAACTAGAACTTGAGGAAAAAAGTGTGATTTTACATCACACTGTTTACCACTTTAAAAAAAAGGAAACATAGCAATTTTGTATAGTAAGTAACTCCGTAATTCTCATGCTATTACACGTTAAACTTTCAATTTTTAATCATTTAATACTCTTCATATTGGGATACTTGGGGTAGAATTTCATTAAGTTATAAAAATCACGTCTGGGTGTTGCACTTTTATTTTCCTCTAGTGTAGTTACACAGTAACAAAAATTAAATTGTACTAGACCGAAACTTGGCCACTTCCAGTGCATTTTTTCCGAGGCATGGAATAAGTCCTCTACCATGCAGGGTGTTGGACACAGTCGACACTGGAGCATGTGTTGAACAGTATGATCCTCTCCACATTCACGCTTGATGTAATCCACCTCATCGTATCTCCATCTTGCTAGGTTAACCTTGGATCTGCCCACTCCTGACCTCAGCCTATTCAGAAAATTCCATATCAGCCATCCTTTGTCATAGCCACATGGTAAAATGTCATTCAGTATTCACCAGCCAGGGGGAAGGGGAGCCTTAACCTCCAACAGTTGTAACTGCGAACTTAAGGTGGAGTTATTCCTGGAGACATTCGACTGAAGTGGATGTTAAACAGCCTGTTATGATGTCGTTTAGAGCCACGTTTAATCTCTGGTTATACCATACAGGACGGGTATACTCTTAAGCCCAAAAACAAAGGCCGGAGTTTGGATGATTTCAGGTTGGCTACTCCACTGCGATCCAACCAGTTCTCTAAAGAGATTGTTCCTGGTGGAAAATTTCTGTTTGGAATTCGTGCAATGTTTCCTGAATGTAAGATCACTGTCAAGGGCCATTCTTAGATATTTTGGAGTGTCACAGCGTTCCTTTTCGACACTACACCATATTACCTTTAACCTGCCAGTGGCTTCTCTATACCTTAAATGAAAAGCACATACTTGTCTTCGGAGGATTTGATTTGAGCTGGTTTGTGCTTGATGTCTTGACAAATCTTCAAAAGCGTTAGGGAGGGGGCTCTGAACTGATTCAATGTCTTTGCTCTGCGTGTCCAGAACAAGATCATCAGCATGCAGAAAACTCTTGTTGTTGGGGGCTATGTTAAATGGAATTGGGGTTAGCGCACTTCCTTGGGGTAGACCATTCTTCCCTAACCTGATCCGTCTACACTTTCCTTGTAATTCAACGAAGATTCTGCGATTTTGCAGAAGCGTAGCGACGAAAGATAAAAGCTACAAATTAAGTAGTTGTCTTTGAAAATAAATTTTAAATATTCCGCTAGCTCACTCATATGGTTTGTCAACATACATTTAACGGCTTGTATGCACAAACTAATGTAAACCATTAACAGAACAGCCGCTCGATTCGTGACTGATTGCTACAATTCTTATGAATGCGTCGCACAATTGATTCGTAGATTGGACTGGGATACTCTGATAGAAAGACGACGTAGGGTACGTTTTAACTTATTACTAAACATGCGTACATCCACCTTCATTTACGAGTGTGATGAAATACTTTGTCCAACAACTTTTTTGGGCCGCAATAACAGGATTAATAATATTAGAGAAATAAGATGGCGCACTGATGCTTATATGAATTCTTTCTTCCCTCGTGCTATTCGGGATTAGAATGCAGGGAGTAGAGAAAAATTTTGGTGCAAGGCATCCTGCCACCAACAAATTTGTGAGTTGCAGAGTAAATACACTGATCAGCCAGAACATTATGACCACTTACCTACTATCGATATAAACCTGTACAGGCGATGGCAGCGTCATCTGACGAGGAATGACTGCTAGTCAGACACATGTAGTATCAGTGAGCGTGCTATCCGTGTTTGGAATGGGGAAGGCACACGATCTGTCTGAGTTTGACCGAGGGAAGATTGTGATGGCTCGGAGACTTGGCACGAGTATTTCGGAAACTGCACGACTAGTCGCGTGTTCGAGGAATGCTGTGGCGAAACAAAGGTGAAACCACGTCCAAACGTCGAGAGCGGCCACCCCTCATTACACATGTCGGACGTCGTAGGCTGGGCAGACTGGTAAAACAGGACAGGCGACCAACTCTGGCGGAACTAACATCAGACTTAAATGCTGGGCAGAGAACAAGTGTGTTTGAACATTTAGTGCACCGAACACGCCTAACGATGGGCCTCCGCAGCCAACGACCCCATGCATGAGCCAATGTTAACACCACAACATCGACAACTACGACTGAAAAGGGTATGTGACCAGCGTCACTGGACGTTGGCGCAGTGGCAGAGCGTTGCATGGTCTGTTTAATCCCGATACCTTCTTCCTCATTCTGATGGGAGGGTGCGAATCTATCGTTTTCCAGGGTTACAGCTTCTTGATACCTGTACTGCGGGACGGAGATTAGCGGACGGTGGCTCAATTATGCTCTGCGGAACATTCACGTGGGCATCCATGGGTCCAATGGAGCTCGTGCAAGGCACCATGACGGCCAATGAGTATCGTACACTGGTTTCAGACCACGTACACCCCTTCATGACGACCATGTTTCCAACGGCAGTGGCATTTTTCAACAAGATAATGTGTCATATCACAAGGCCAGGAGTGTGATGGAGTGGTTCGAGGAAAACAGTGGCGAGTTGCAATAGATGTGCTGCCCCTCCTCCCAACTCCCCAGATCTGAACCCGATCGAACACATCTGGAATGTGATTGAACGTGGCGTCAGAGCTCAGCGCCCCGCTCACCGAAATTTATGGAAATTAGGTGACTTGTGTGTGCGGATGTGGTGCCAACTCTCTTCAGCGACCTACTAAGGCCTCATTGCTTCCATGCCAAGACGCGTCGGCGCTGTTATCCATGCTAAAGGCGGACATACAGGCTATTGGGTAGGTGGACATAATGTTCTGTCTGATCAGTGTATACAGATGTAGAAGGGAGGAAGACTTGCTACTTGTTTCTGAAGTGATGGAGATGGCCCTAGCTGATGCCCTCGATCTCTGGAATCAGCTTCTCGATACTGCGCGAATAATCCAATTACCTGATGAGACAGTAAGAATATTGAGCTCTCCTATTTCAGTTGTAGAAGGTTTATAGAGGCTTCAAGTACCAGTGCTTCTCATTGTCAGGCTACAGCGATATTCACCTTGCCTGGCTGATTTTGGGGGATGCCAATTGCGTCTCTTGATTCTGTCCAATATCCTTGCCGTATTGAATTTTCTTGAAAGTAGTCAAAAATAGATTTTGATTTGGCTGGTGTCACGTGAGTTATGACTTGTCCAAATGTCTTAGCTTCTAGTGTCCTCCGTATTATTGATCCTATTATTGCATTGATGTATCTCCTCTAATCTCTAATTACCTTATTTAATATTCAGAAAATAATTCTGATTTATTGCAGTATCATACATATTAACTTCATCATACATTTTTTGAATATTCACACTGTTATTTTTAATTATTCACTAGATGAGCGTCTTTCTCCGTAGAATGTAATGCTATATCACGCTTCTTTGACAAATTTGTCCTTCGGGTTGCACATTATGGCTCTACGAACACGTCTTCATTATTTATATTCCCAGAACGTTACGTGTAGTCTCCAAATGCAATATTTTAAATTTCTGTCTGACTGCGCATCATGCAGAAACTAATCAACTGATTTTAACGAAATTGCACGTAGTGATAGTTTCCATTGTTTACTTCGTGCTTTACACTCGTCAACGTCGATGTCATGTTCATTATCGCGCTACCCCTGGCTGCCGGCAAGCGGAAACAATTTGCTGAAGAGAATTACAGGTAGTTTATAATTTTTTTAACTAATAAGGGGCAAGTTCAATTAACTACAAATGTCAGTCGATTTGATGATTCCACTAATAACTGAATATTTCTTATTTCTAATCAAAGAAATTGATTCGGAGTATGTTTTGGATGTTCATTAACATTGTTGCAAAGAAGAGAGGGGATTCCTGTTAAGAACATAAGCGTCTTCCTGATTGCAACATCTTGATCAACGATTTGATTTCCTAAAACTGGAACATATGAATGTCTTGCTATCTTCTGTTCGGGTTTTCATATCGCATTCTACATCTTTAGGCTTTACTTGGCAGTAGGAATTGTAGCAACTAGAAGCAGAGCTTAAAAACTGTGGATATGTAGAAATATTTTATAGCAGAGGAAAACACTCTTCTCGCCCAAACTCCGCCCTAAAAACTACACATTTCGCAAACAAAAATCACGTATCATGCAGAACTAGTGTTGTAAAAAAACGTTTTTTTTCTGGCTTGAAAAAAAAATAAATGAAAAAAAAAGCTTTGAAAAAAAACGTTTTTTTCTGGAACACATTTTTTTTTCACAACTACTAAATCTCAAATTTGTAAGGCAGTTATCGTTTAAAATGACTGTTTTAGAGTTTATTCTAAGTACTTATCTTAGTTTAAAATCTACTATATTTTTCTGGTTCAGTAAGAAAAAAAAATTACGAAAATATGGGCAAAATTGACTGAAATTTTCATTATGAACGGGGATTTCCCGAAAAGACTAGGTTGCGCGAAAATGAATCCCCATTCCCCGTTGTTTGGATTGATACTTGCTATTTGAAATAGTGCTGCCAGCCCTACAAAATTACCTACAGATCTTTTAAAAAAATTAGGAATTTAAAATTTATACACGTTTTTTTGCCTTATTGGGCTTTCCTTATATTCGTATACTTGTTAACTCTCAGAGTATAGTGGTACTGACTAATTAAATTGTTAGTAAGGGAGCGTGCATAAACCACATAGCTCCATTTTGGTTTCCTGTGAACCCCCACGTAGCCCTACGTGGCTTTTGCCTCCCCCCCCCTCCCCCCGTTCACGAAGCACGTAGCTTTCTTCCGTTTTGATTCCAGAAGACATTTTGTACTGTTTTCTCTTGTCAGACTATTGTAAATTACATACGGATATAATTAACTGAGGGAAATAAATACTCACATGCTGTTATGAGTTCAGTTCCTCATTTTAACTGTGAAAAATGTTACGAAAGGAAAGTTGCGTGGCCTGGTTTGGAACCCCCCTCCCCCTCTCCCCACGTAGCCCAGCGTAGCCTTCCAGCTAACCCCTCCTCCCTCTGGACCGAGCCACGTAGTTTGTGCACGGTCCCTAATTATGAATCGTTTCCTTGCAACCGTTGGTGTAAACAAACGATTGAAAAGAAATAAAGCTCCTATTTTGTATGATAATAGATTTTAATTCAAACTTAAAAGACCGTAATACAGAACTATCGGCGCAGTCTTTATGCACAGTGTGTACTTTGCTCACAATTTAAAATTGCAATCTCAAAATCTTTAGCGCACAATACAAGAACAACCAGTAAAAGAAAATTTAACTATTTCTGAGGTTAGAGGAGACAGAAGAAGAGACAGAAAATTCCTACACCAACCGAACTAGTGTTGGTAGTGCTGATACTAGTGAATGTGGTACTGACATAGAGGATGAATAAAATTATGTTACCTATATAGATACACTTATGAATCATTATGTGAGACATTATATGATTCAGTAAGACTTAAAACACACTTGTAAAATGAAAGTTCCTTAAATAAAACTATAATTTATCAAATATATTGTTTTCTGAACAAACAAAAAATTAGAAAAAAAAACACGGGTGCTAGGATTTTTTTTCATGTTTTTTTTTTCACAAAGCTGAAAAAAAACATTTTGTTTTTTTTTTCAGTTTGCAACACTATGCAGAACACACAAAGTTACACGTTTCACAGACAAATGGCTCCACAGACTTTCCTCCAATAGGACAAACTCTGTTTGAATTCGGGCACTCATGATTTACACTGACCAACTGTGTACTACAGGAGGCCGGTGTCACGTCGTCCTTAGACAGCCAGGTCGAAGGAAAAAAAGTTAAATGTACGTTAGGGAGCGTCCATTAATAACGTGAGGCAAAATAGGGGGGGGGTCAGGCGAAATCTCACGAAACCTCACCAAGGGGGCAAGGAGGGGGTCAAGAGAAATCTCACGTGAGGTTTTGAAATTTTAGTAGAATTGTAGAGCTAAGAAAAAGGTCTATAAATGACACGAAAGTCGATTTTAGTGGAAACTGAAAAAAGGATTTTATTTTTTAATTTCTTGATTAGACTAACACCTTTAGGTGGCAAGAAGCATTGCTTACTTCTGTGATAATGGAAGAATTGGTTGGCTTGGACGAAATCTGTCAAGAGCCATTAATAAACACTTCTCTTTACTACTCTCTCCTTTCCTTGTCTCTATTTGTGTTTGTGTGTAGTTGGTTTTTTTACACTATTTGCTCTCTACAGTTAAATTATTCTTGTGTTTTCAGATCCGTGACTCGTTGACTGTGGAAGAAGAAATGCTTCGCCAGCAGACAGTTGTGGTTGGCGATGTCGAAGATATCCTGCAAGTCCTTGACAAGCAGAAGGTAAGGGTCTTCGAATTTGCTGTAGTACGTAAATAATATTTTTTGACAAAACGATGTTTGATTTGATGGCGTTTATTGAATAAACGAGGCTGCGAATATTGATCATAAAACTTGAAACGGAACCGTCTCACTGGCTCTCATACTTTTCGTTAAGGTCACCAATTCTGCCGAAAAGACCCGCCGGAAGTCACAGTATGAAGTTACTCTGTGTTGTGGGCAGAGGTTTGCCGAGGCACTGATTTGTCTTTTGTTTTAAGCAACAAATTGTATAACATGACCCTTGTTTTGTTTTTTAGTGAACCTGTCAAAATGTAGAGCAAAATTCTAAAATTATCTAGATCGTATAGAGCTGTTGAGAACATTTTAAAAATTTTCGAATGGTATCTGAAGAAATGGTCATGGGATCAGTATCCACTCCTCTTTTCTCTTCAGTCTTTTTGCAGCAGCCAAGTACGATATCTCCTTGTCATTATTATTTATTTTTGGCTTTTCACTGAGCCTATTACAAACGGTTCATTTTATTCCTTTCTTTTTTGGAGTTATATTTTTGCTTGAATTTTCGAGCCACGTGTAAGTACACTAACACCACATTAAATCGCCGAGCGCGATGGGTTAGAGGTAACGCTCTGGCCTCGCATTAGGGAGGACGTAGGTTCGAATCCCCGTCCGGCCATCCATTCCATAAATCACTCCAGGCGAATGTCAGGATTGTTACTTTAAAATGCAAGGCCGAATTCCTTCCTGTTCCTTGCCTCCAATCCTTTCCCGCCCCTACTCTCTTTCGACGTAGACAAAGCGGAAATCACTTTCAACGTCGAAAAAGCGGAAAAACAGAAAAGCGCATTAAATCCCTAATTCCCCAGTGCTGTTACGAGTAAGAATGGCACGCTCTGTTTTGCTTCATGTGCGTTTTACCAGTAAAGTTATGCGCTGAGTTAGGCTGATGGTTGATTGATCGAAATACAGAGTGGGGTAGTAGCAAGTGGAGTAAATCTGCTGAGCCTAGTGTCGTCTCAATGTTACGTGAGTCAAGGACCTGCCAAGAACTGCGTCGTCTTGTGATCGATGTGGGGTGATGGGCTTCTGCTTGCAGAGGTGAGAGAGGGTGGCGGTGCGTTTGGGCAGTTATTGGGGTGCCTTGTGAGCTTTTGTTTCGCCCTCTGTAAGCGTTGCTCGACTTTTCTACCTACCCTTCTCTCTCTCCCCTCAAAGTAGTTATAGCTGCTGTCTCTCGCCAGCAGGTTTCCCTATACGTCGCTGCTTGTCGTTGATCAGCTTTTTTTTTGTCTTCGACGTCTTTTGCTTGCTGCTGCCCTGTACAGCGTATGGTCCCAGTGAGAGTCGATCACAATTCTTTTTTTCTTATGGCTTGACGCCTCATCGAGGTCATTAGAGGAGGGAAAGGATTGGAGGCAAGGAACGGGAAGGAATTCTGCCATGGCCTTTTGAAGGAAGCATCCCGGCATTCACCTGGAGTGATTTTTGGAAATCATGGAAAACCAAAATCTGGATGCCCGGACTGGGATTCAAACCCGCGTCCTCCCGAATGCGAGGCCAGAACGTTGACCGTTAGCTGTTCTGACATACTGAAATATTCTTAATAAGATTTTCAGAAGTACCTCTTTCTGCATTAAATATTTCCAAAGTAGGGCCTCTTTATTGTTATTTAATACCAGCGTTTTTCGTTCTTTGGTGCAATTTTTTCGGTCAGTGACAGATCACTTGTTGTTCGCAAATCCCCGAAAAGGAGCAAAATAGAGTTCTGTAGTTTCCTGCCATATCCACGACGTTACTACTTCACGCTGGTGAAATGGAAAGTGGATTAAGTAATTGATAATTAGCAGGAGCTCTCAGGTATCCTTTTAAAGGAGCTTAAATCTTGTTTTGCCGAAATTTACCTGCTGCGACTTAAATGAAGTGCTTTGTTTTTGTGTTGCAAGACTTCTGCTTTCTCGCCTCTTGAAGTACTGTTCCGTCTCGCACATAAAAACTGTTGTTTAGCTAATTAACAGCTGGAGTGTCAGGCTACATTTTTGGAGTTGGACATCAAATGGTTTGGAAAGTCTGCAGTTTGTGTTGTGGAAAATTATCTAGGAGATAATTACAAATATAACATGAAACAACAAGGATAAGAAATGATATTATTTGTGCCTTATGTTTTCGATGTAAAATTAATCATTGTACTAAAATTTCAGTTCAGCAAAGCAAGGGTTCGTACATACCAATGATAGTAAAACAGTACGTAGATCTTACACGGATATAAACAAAACTTTTCATTTATCCCCTTCCATTAACGCAGCCGTTCCAGCCAGCAGTAATACACCTCTTTATTTAGCAACCCTAAATAATAATATACGAGGAAATGGGAAAAAAAATTCTTCGAAATATTACTATTTCTTTATCTGCAACGTTGTATGCGTCTGATCTTTTATGAGAAATGGAAAAGAAGGATAAATCTTTAGAAAAGCGCCGTGTGACAGGCAGCCAATTTACTTGAGTTCAATGCCGTGGCAAAAAGGTTGTAAGTTGTTCGTAGGGGAGCGTGCACAAACCACGTAGCTCTATTTTGGCCTCCTGTGAACCCCCCCCCCCCCCACGTAGCCCTACGTCGCTTGTGCCTCTACCCCCCCCCCCCCCCCCACGTAGCACGTAGCTTTTTCCCCTTTTGATTCCAGAAGACATTTCCTACTGTTTTATCTTTTCAGACTATTGTAAATTACATACGGAGATAATTAACTGAGGGAAATAAATATTCACATGTTGTTGTGAGGTTTGTTCCTCATTTTAACTGTGAAAAATGTTATGAAAATAAATCTACGTGGCCTGGCTCGGAACCCCCCCCCCCCCCCCCACGTAGCCCAGCGTAGCCTTCCAGCCAACCCCTCCCCTTCCCTGGACCGAGCTACGTAGTTTGTGCACGGTCCCCAGTTTGTAACTGTCTGATCTCTGAATGTGGCTTTTACCGTATCATTGCAAGCAATAGCGATTAAAATCTTTCTTTGGCTTATGTATCTACATACGGAAGTTTTCTACAGCCAGATCTTAGCTTTGAAAAATTTCACTCCAAGCTTAAGAGGGCCTGGTAAAACATGTAATTAAGAATCAAGAGACACCTTGCGTGCGATTTCAGACACTATTATGACATCCATATGAGCATTCATGCTCTGGTTTTACTAACTTTACAGTGTCAAATATGCTGAGCGAAGAATAAGATACTTACCCTTCTGCTTTGTTCCATCTTCACTTTTTGCCGTTCGCTAACTTTGATTTTCTAGCGAGCAACTGCAAACATTCAGAGAGAAAGTAATTCTTATTGACAAAACTTAGTTGACCGACGTCAGGAAATGCATTTTGAAATGACTGAAGGAAATAGGTTGAATGGCATATACTGAAAATGTAGTAAGGCAGAAGAATGTATAAGTTGCATTAGACCAATCATTTAAATGGTATCTTTGTGCTACTATAGCCAGTTCAGTTAACAGAGGCGGCTCAAGGTCAGTCTGCCCTACCCACACTCCACTGCCCTTACCCCTACATGCGCCTGCCTGGTCCATAGCGTTCAGCCCGTTGTTCGGTGATTCGCAACCTAGAGCCTTTACCGCCGACTAAAACATCCGCGTCCTATAGTCGATACCGGTGTTTCGCAACCTGTGAAGCAGGTAAAATAAAACAATTTTTTTGGCGATTTCCTGAAAAATTTATTCAGTTGTCAAGAACCACGCGAACAGTCGACAAAACATCATCATATCAAATACAGATTTGATATTACCGCTGGTTGACCCTGATACTGGTCGAACTACCCATTTCTTTTACGAACTTGTCAGTCATACGGTATTTGAAATTTTTAATTAATTCGCAGTTTTCGTTGGTTACCACATGCTTGGGTGATAATGTAACAGCGTTGTGCGATTAATTTTTAATCTTGTTTGTACCTGGATGTTTCGCAGTACATATACTAGCCAAATTTTCGGGTGGACGTGATAAAAATTGCGAATTATAATGTGCATGGAACGAGTCAGTATCATCCATCGGTTGTGCGGGAAGATTGGAGTTCACATGAAGTCTACATTTCAGGAGTAAAGAGCCACAACAGTATATACCATTGTAATAAGTATTTGATGAATTCCACACAGTCAAGCACGTTGGGAGGTGTCTTATTTACCAGCATAGAAAATGTTTCAGGAACATTGGAAAATACTGTAAACCGAAAAACCTTGTGAACCATTCTCCCACTTTAGAATCCTTGCTCAAATATTCACGGCCGACTCTTCCCAATCTTTTTATTTTTTTGTACCACGATCGTCCTAAATGAAATGAACACCCCTTCAACGAACATAAAGGAAAAATTGTTCTGACTGCGTTGTACATCGCAAGTCTGCAGTGATACAATGAGGGTTAAAAGCTAACCCACTTTCTTCACACAAACCTTTTTTTTTTTAAATCTACAATCAACAATATTTTGTACCACTTGCACACATCCACAATACGTAACCATTCAGGTAGGTTTTTTTTGTTTTAAATGACATTTTTCCACGAGTATCGGCCGTTGATGGTTTGCTCGATACACGTACTATTGGAGACGGCATGGTGAAAACTAATAAGTTGTGTTGCGTGATAATGTGATGAAGAGTAGACACGTGAACAGAACTATGATCCTGTGTTTACCTTTTCCGGGTTGCGAGTGACCGACGACTCCTAGTTTACTTGGGATCAATCTGATCGCCTAGAACAATGGCAGGTTGCGAATCACTGCACGTCCATTCAGTTTGTAGAGGTAGGAAGGGAGGGGGGGGGGGGGGGAGCGTGGCCGAGCCGGGGTAACATGACCTTGAGCCGCCAGTTCAGGGTGAACTAGGTCTAAGTGACTCTGATATATAAATATACAGTGCAATACCTATCTGAGTAGGCATCCAGATTTGGGTTTTACATGGTTTCCCCAAATCACTCCAGGCGAATGCCGGGATGCTGCCTTCAAAAGGCCATGGCCGTATTCCTTCCCGTTACTTGTCCCCAGTCCCATCCCGCCTCTAGTGACCTCGACGTCGACGAGGCGTAAAGCCTTAAGTAAAAATGTTCTCAGTATATGGAGGATAAGGGATGATAGTAATTTATTAGATTTTACGATAGTTTCTGCTTCATGTTTTCAAAACTACTCTCCCTAAACTGGGCTCCAAACTCGTGGATCCAGGGAAAGGAGAACGTGAAGTTTTGCGTGGAACACTTCCCTTGGAATGTGGGACTGGTTTCTGGAGTCCTTGGTTCACACGCAAAGATGCGGATCCTGTAACATTTAACAGAAGCGTCTGCCATTGATGTTCTTAACAGTTCCGAGGTCTGGATGAGAGACTGATACCAATACTTACAGAAAAATCATAACAGGGCTAAAAAAAACCACTTTAACGTGTAATAAAAAGTCCACACCAGCTGTAATTGATGTTCAGTTCTAGGGGTTAACTAAAACGGAAAAATTCATTGGGATGTTCCTAAGGATAACTTGGAAACTTCTGAACCTTCAAGAAGAACCATCAACCAACGTATTTACGAAGTTGAAAGCTTGTAATTTCACAGGAACCGAATCTTGTCCTCGATTGACGGAGATAGAAGATCATACTATGATTAAGAATTCTGATTAAAATTAAACTTCACACTTGCTCTGTCTCATAAAAATCAGAAACAACTACTTGTGTTAGGGTATTTGATTTGCCATACTAGTGAAATAATGGTCTTTATAGCGCAGAACAGATGACTTTTATAGCAACATTGCGAGCTTCAGGTAACTTTACTTTGAGTTTTTGATTTTCTGTGACACAGATTTGTGCTTTTAACCCCCCAGGCGTATAACAAGCCTTCATCGAACTGTGAACTCTTATTACCCGTTCGTGAGTACCAGATACCCTCTTGGTTTAGCAGGCGACAGTGAGACAAAAACGTCCAGAGAATGTCGTTCCCCAGATATAAATTTTAGGGTTATATATCTAGGTTTGATTAATGTTGCATTTTTCAGTAGTTCAAGGTGGTCGAAGGTATAAAACGAAGCGCTCCTCACACTCATCTTGCCTCCCGGCGAAATTTGATTTATCGCATACCTGTTTTATTCCGCGTGGTCCAGCAGTCAGGAATCTTGCTATACGGCAATACAATTATTTATTTAACATCAGTTTCTTCTCAATCTGAACTAAGACCGTAGATGTAAACCACCTTCGTTTTGACTAGCAGAATTATATCGTCCAGTTTCGTTGCGAATGGAATCTTCTTTGGTTCTTCTGTCAGTCCTGTGCGTGTGTGTGTGTGTGTGTGTTATTTTTTTTTTTTATAAGATCGCTTTCTGACATAACAGTTGCGATTTTCCCCATGGATCCCTTGGTAGCCGTCTTTTCTTTTTCCAGGGATTATCCTCTTAATAATCGTCTCTTCTTACCGACGCCAAGTATTTTATACCCACTGCCAGGTCGAACTACGTAATAATGGGGGAAGTGAAGTGCTGCCACCTGTCTGCGAAACCCGTAACTAAGTTCTGTGTGTAATCAGTGTATTTTTTGTTTGTGAAATGTGTAGTTTATGTGGCTAAGATTGAGGACCGTCCCGGCATTCGCCTTAATGGCTGCGGAAAACCACCTAAAAACCACTTCCTGGGCTCGTGCCTGATCCCCTTGTACCTTCCCGATCCATTGTGTGGCGTCTCAACGCACTGAGTCACTCTAGCGGGTTGTTTATTAGGCAGTACCAAATTGTTACACTTGGATGGTTTCTATCATTGTTGCTTGTTTACATATTTTTCTTAAGCCTTCATTCCTAACTTGTATCAACTATTGGTTGTCTATCTGGGGTTGCTCATTTCGTTAAAACAAGTTTTTTTTCGTACCTGTATGTTAGCTACCCTTTTATATGTATTTTTGTTTTCAGGCTTAGATTTTTTCACTAATGTGAGTTCATATAGCTTTCGTAGCAACATTTTTTTAGTTACAACTTGCTTATTCAGTTACTTTGCAGGTTGTTTCCAGGCTCCATTTATAGTACTCGTCATACAATTTTCACCATGTGGCCTGTCTGTAATAGCTCTGTAAAATATCATTTCCGTCATAAAAACTTGATCGAATCCGTACTCCAACCGGTACACCCATATCTTCATAATTTTTCGTCTAATGACTGAAACCTGCTTGAAAGTTTATGTTAAGTAAAATTGTCACGTGTTTTATTTTTTTTAGTGCTTTACGGCTCGTCGATGGCGAAGTTATTAGAGCAAGCAGGGGACTGTATACAAGGAACGGGAAGGAAATCGGTTATGGCGTTTGTGAAGAAACTATCCCGGCACTTCCGGGAATCACGAAAATCCGAAATCTATATTGGTGTGCCGTTCAACAACCAGTCTCGTTATAATCATTTTTATATTTGAAATGGTTGATTATTAATTCCTTTATTCTTGATTTCATAATACTGCGTAGTAGAGATAGACACGTACAATCATAGTTTATTTAAGAAAGTTCAAACAGGAAAGGTGGGGATTAGTTCACAGTTTTGCTATGATTTGAGGTTATTAGCAGAAAATTTCCTCACACACTCTATTAATTAAATATTTCCTAACAGATCTCTTTGTTGGAAAGCAGTAGGTCAAAGCGAATGAATGGTTGGCGAGTTCCTTTTATAGGACTAAGCTTGCAGATGTTAACAAGTATTGTAGAACATGAGGGTGGTCTGAAATATTTTCGGCTTCAGCCGTAGGTGATGACACTTTCGTAAAACGAAGTAATGTAAAATTTTTCGAAAAATTGTTCATCATTACGTATCACAAACTAACACAAGTATCTTGTAATTCCTTAAATTTATTTATCATTAAAACCTACCATAACTTCTAAGATAATTTTCGGTTGAGGCCTAGAATTTTCATATAACGGTACAGGGTGCTATTGTATGTGGAAAATGGTGAATGAAGTCTCTTCTTAGATTCGGAGATAGACTGTTACATATCGCGTGGTGTAGAAACCCCTTTAATGGGAAGCTGCGAAACTCTTTAAAAAGTGAGAGCCACTTTTAGCTTTTTTTGAAAATATGGGTGTCATGACATCGTAAACTTTTTCGCCTCTTCTCGATTGTTGAGTATTTTACTGAATACGGGCCCGTTGCACAGAGCATAATGCGCAAAGTTTGCTTCACGTAGAGAGTTTCTCTTTAAACTCTTAATCAGACGGAGAGGCCTATATTCACTCCTGTGGACAGCGTCATTTTTCTCTTGCGACACACAAGAATTGTTTGTCGCTGAAAATTTAATTCGTGAGTGAGGAAGAGCTGTATGCTGACAGAGAAGATAATGTGTTAGCACTTAGCACTGCAGTGCATATATTTCACCTTCCTGCTTTTCGTCCCCGTTATTATTGTAAGTTTTAATTTCTTCGCTCATTTTTCTTTTCTGAAAAGTTAATTTAACATCAGAGAGGTAGAATGAGCTATCGCTAACTATCTCTTTTTCAGAAGTTCGTTGTCTTCCATTTTTAAACAATGGCGTGACTGTGATTTTACTGAAGAAAGGTCTCTGGCATATAAAAATATACTTGATTCCCTTACGGTGCCCCAGTAAA